>CM035425.1:105141156-105541156 GCA_020310875.1 Ceratopteris richardii | reverse complement strand
ACATATACATATACATATACATATACATATACATATACATTTACATTTACATATACATATACATATACATATACATATACATTACATATACATATACATATACATATACGTATACATATACATATACATATACATATACGTATACATATACATATACATATACATATACATATACATATACATATATATATACATATATATATACATATAATAGGTTGAAGCACCTATTATCTTTATGATCCGAATATCGTAGGAACACATAGTTTCCTACGTCTAGTTGTATCTTGTGCCTTAATTTACTTGGCACATGTGCATAAGAAAAGCATCTTAATATCTTCAAGTGGGAAAGATCAAGTTTGTTAGCATAATAGGCTTCATATGGTTTCAATCCATAAATTGCTAAGGTAGGAGCCCCATTCATAAGACACATGGTGGTATTTTTTATATCACTCCAAAAAAGTTTAGGTAGATTCATCTTGTTAAGCATTTCTATAGTAATCTCCTCTATTCGTTCTCTCTGGTGCCTCGTTTTGTTGGGGTGTGTACCTGCATGTTACTTGCCTCTTAGTACCTTTGATCCCATAAGAAATCAAAAAATTAATTGGAGAAATATTCCCCTCCTTCCACCGGATGTTAGCTTCTCGATATATGTACCTATTTCCTTCTCTACCATTGCATTGAATGCCTTGAAACATCTAAGCACATTTGATTTTTTTTTAATGGAATAAACACAAAAAATCCTTGTGCAATCATCTATGAAATTTACAAAATACTTTTTATTTCTAAAGAATTTCTCTTTCGTTGGCCCCCACACATTTGCATGTATCAACTCTAATGGACATTGGCTTATGTAGGCACATTTCTTGAATGGAAGTCTTGCTTGCTTCCCTAGTTGACAAGATTCACATGAATGCTCTGTACCTTGTCCTTGGAAATTGGGAAGCCCTTGAACAAGCCTCTTGAATTGCATTTCCTTCATTCTTTGTATGTTTATGTGACCTACCCTTTGTGAAGTAGACATGTTGAGTGGAATGAGAATTTACCTCCAAAGTGAAGAGTCTCCCTTGCTTCCTTCCTCTTGCTATGACCTTGTACCCTTGCTTAGGGTTCTCCATAATCATCCAACTTTGTTGAACCTTACTTGACAACCCCTTTCAACCATTTTCCATATGGACACCAAGTTATTTGTGATGGTTGGTACTTGCAAGACATCCTTGAGACATCTTCCTTCCTCCTTATCATCATAATTTACATCTCCACATGGGAGATCTCATGGGATATATCATCATGTGTTTCTAAATGGCGTTTACCTTTGGGAGCATGTAGCTAAGTAAGCCAAGAAGCATTGCAACTCATATGTGTGCTACATCCACTATGAATATATCAAATGTTGTTTGATTTGACTAAATTCCCATTGATGGTCATCATCAAGAGTTTGTCATTTTTTGAACTTGTAGAAGCATAATTACCTTGGATTTGTATGGAAGCTTGATTATAGATCCTTTGGTTTCCTCCTTAGTAGCCATCTTTAGCATAGTGGCCAAACTTACCACATATGTAACATCCTTCACCATCTTGATTCTTGTTTTGTTGATGCCTTCCTCCTCTTCCTCTTGTTATTCTTCTACCTCTTCTTGATGAGGTGCCTTGGTCATGTCCGAGATTTCTAGGTGGCCTTTCCTCCCTCCAAACTTTCCCTTGCCCCTACCTTGTCCTCCTCTTCCTTTGCCCCTTTGATTACCTGCATAAAAAACTTATGCATCCTTACTGTTAGTTGAACTTCCACCTATGATCATCTTTTCTATGACCATGAGAGAAACAAAGTGCTCATAATTAAGAAGGTCATCCCTTACATATACTGAAGTGGTAAATGGTTTGCACTTCTCATCATCCCTCAAACGATTGAGAGTATAAGCCACAAGATCTTCATTGTCTACCTGGCTTCCACTAGATCCCTATGCATCTTACAATTCCTTGACCGTAAGTATGTAGTCATTTGTGGTACTCTGTGAGCTTTTCCTAAGGTTTTTGAGCTCATTCTTGAGTTGGATATTCCTTTCTTTCATGCTTTTTGAATAAAACCTTTCAAGTGTTCCATACTTTCATGCTTGAATCATGCTATTATTAATATGTTAAGAAATGATAAAGATAAACCTCTTCTCTCTTTCATTTCATTGCCTAAAGGCCCTTTGCTATGCATTGATTAGAATTTAATCCAACCTAAGTCCTGGCTCATGTGCACTAATCAATCCCCAAAGCCCCTTGACCATGACGTAGTTAAAGACCCTAACTCTCTATGGTTGATAGTTCTCCTTGTCTAACTTCTCAATTTGGGTGTTGAAGTCTCCCATCGTTGGTCTTTGCTACTTGATTTAGTTGTTGGACAATGCTCAAATCTTTGTAAAATGCAAATGAAGTTCTCAAGCTACCTCAATACAAAGGTTTCCTTAGATGAACACCTTGCACACTTGAGAATTGGAGTAGAATAGCTCACTCGTGATGTGAACTATCTCCAACAAGGTTTTTTTGGTGAAAATATTTACCCACTAGCTCCACAAGGTCTTATTTCTTGTGTAGGATGTATCCAATGTTGGAGCAAGTGTATGACAAGCCTAAGTATTGACTTGAGTCCCACAAAGTCAAGAAAAAAGCTTTAAAATGAAGACTATGTAAAGTTCACTTGTGAACTACGTCTTGTAACTTTTGAAGAGTTTACTTAATGTAAAAGTGAAAGAAACTTAAGTGGTTGAGTCCACTTGATCAAGAATGGAAAGAGGAGCCACGAATTTGTGATTTGTGGTAGGTAGAGAATCAAATCAATCATTGATTGATTGGAGAGTGATTGAGGGAAGTTAGCCTCCCAAACTCAACTATAAATAGATGGCAGTTTTAGTCGTGGTTAGAGAGACCTATGTGAAGACCTCCAAGAGCTGAGCTTTATGCCATATCAAGGTGTGATTACAAGGCACACATATGTATCAGTAAGTCCATTGTATTGTACAAGCAATATACTTTCATTTTCATGATCATTTGGGTTAATATTTCCATGTTCTTGTGAAGTGTACTACTCACTGCCATTACTCTCACTTTTCTCAGTCAGATTGCAGAGATGGTTTCTCTAAGCTTGGTGCATCATTTTCAGTAATTTAACTTGGTAAAGTTAGCGCTAAAAGTCTACTATATGTGCACAAATTTGCATGTCATTTGAATGTTGCAATCTTCAGTTATGCTCATTTGAAGTCAACAGGGTATGTTCATCTTCACTTCTCTGTCAGGTACCCGATTTTTTCACTCACCTTGTCAGAGCCATTTCTCAGTGATTACTTATCTACATTCAGTGATTTAACCCTTTGTGGATTTATCTTACTGTCTAGTATAACCATACAAATTTTCATAATCATTGGATTCCTACATTTGGAGTTATGTTCATTTTTCTGCTCACTAGTCTCAAACTATAGCAGCCCGTGAAAATCGGGATGATGTCATCACTTGTTAAAACTCATTCTCAGTGTGTGGTTTGATATTTTTGATGAGATTACTCTTGAAATTTAGCTCTTTAAGCTAACTAGACTTCCCCAAGAGGAATTAAGCTAATTGCTGCTGTGCTCAGAGAATTATGTAAAACACTGGACAGGTGTATGAACCAAGAATAGCAAGTTTTCACCTCTGAGCTAACTCCAACTTATCTATTTTGATCTATCTTTTTGAGAGTGATCTTCCAAGGTACATAGGGTGTCTAATACATCCATTGGCAAGCTAAAAGGGCCCACCATATACTCCTGGAGTTCAATTGGCTGGTGTAGATCAAGGATTTTGCAACACCTCTTCATCTTCAAGCACATACCTATCCATCTCTTCACAGTGGTATCAGAGCAAGGTTGGACAACATGGATTTCCTTCATCAATTGACAAATTGGACAGAGGTAACTACTCAGCTTGGTCATTAAGAATGGAAGCTTATCTTCAAGGTAGAAGTTTATATGGTTATGTGGCTGGAGATGAAGTTATGCCAAGTTTCAGGAACAAAAGTCAACCAACACAAGAAGAGCAAGAAAGATTGAGCACATGGTGCTCCAAGGATGCACTTGCAAGGTCTTATCTCCTCAACTCTATCTCAGATTTTTTGTTGCCTCACATTAGAAGTTGTAAGACATCTCAGGAAGTGTGGGATGCACTTGAAGCTTTCTTTTCTTCAAGTACCAAAGCTAGGAAGCATCAACTATGGCTGGATTTGACAACTCTCAAGAAGGCTCCCAAACAAAATGTGACTGATTTTGTCACAAAGCTCAAGGACATAGGAGATCAGTTGGGAAGCATTGGAGAGGTAATAGATGAAGAGCAAATTGTAAGGCAGGTCATCAATGGCTTGAAGGCAGATGACAAGTGGGAAGCATTCACCACAGCTATGGATTTGTACATGGACATGCATGTACCTGATTTCAATACACTCATTGGAAAACTACTTACCCAAGAGGCAAAGCTTATCAAAAATGGAGAAAGCTCTAAAGGTAATCAATCTTCAGCTTTATACACTGATAAAAGCAAGTCCAAAGATAGCAAAGGAAAGGCAAAGAAAGTGGATGAGGAAGCAGGTACATATCAAGCTAACTATGCAGGTAGAGGAAGACATGGCAGAGGTAGAGGTGTTGGAGCAAGTCTATGACAAGCCTAAGTATTGGCTTGAGTCCCACAAAGTCATAGAAGAAGCTTTAAAATGAAGACTATGTATAGTTCACTTGTGAACTACCTCTTGTAACTTTTGAAGAGTTTACTTAATGTAAAAGTGAAAGAATCTTAAGTGGTTGAGTCCACTTGATCAAGAATGGAAAGAGGAGCCACGAGTTCGTGATTTGTGGTAGGTAGAGAATCAAATCAATCATTGATTGATTGGAGAGTGATTGAGGGAAGTTAGCCTCCCAAACTCAACTATAAATAGATGGCAGTTTTATTCGTGGTTAGAGAGACCTATGTAAAGACCTCCAAGAGCTGAGCTTTATGCCATATCAAGGTGTGATTACAAGGCACACATATGTATCAGTAAGTCCATTGTATTTTACAAGCAATATACTTTCATTTTCATTATCATTTGGGTTCATATTTCCATGTTGTTGTGAAGTGTACTACTCACTGCCATATCTCTCAGTTTTCTCACTCAGCTTGCAGAGATGTTTTCTCTGACCTTGGTGCATCATTTTCAGTGATTTAACTTGGTAAAGTTAGCTCTATAAGTCTACTATATGCTCACAAATTTTCATGTCATTTGAATGTTGCAATCTTCAGTTATGTTCATTTGAAGTCAAGAGGGTCTGTTCATCTTCACTTCTCTCTCAGGTACCCGACTTTTTCACTCACCTTGTCAGAGCCATTTCTGAGTGGTTACTCATTCATTCTGCTCATTAGTCTCAAACTATAACAGCCCGTGAAAATCGGGATGATGTCATCACTTGTTAAAACTCATTCTCAGTGTGTGGTTTATTATTTTTGATGAGATTACTCTTGAAAGTTAGCTCTTTAAGCTACCTAGACTTCCCCAAGAGGAATTAAGCTAATTGCTATTGTGCTCAGAGAATTAAGTAAAACACTGGACAGGTGTATGAACCAAGAATAGCAAGTTTTCACCTCTGAGCTAACTCCAACTTATCTGTTTTGATCTATCTTTTTGACAGTGATCTTCCAAGGTACATAGGGTGTCTAATACATCCATTGGCAAGCTAAAAGGGCCCACCATATACTCCTGGAGTTCATTTGGCTGGTGTAGATCAAGGATTTTGCATCACCTCTTCATCTTCAAGCACATACCTATCCATCTCTTCACAGTGGTATCAGAGCAAGGTTGGACAACATGGCAGATGGATTTCCTTCATCAATTGACAAATTAGACTGAGGTAACTACTCAGCTTGGTCATTAAGAATGGAAGTCTATCTCCAAGGTAGAAGTTTATATGGTTATGTGGCTGGAGATGAAGTTATGCCAAGTTTTAGGAACAAAAGTCAACCAACACAAGAAGAGCAAGAAAGATTGAGCACATGGTGCTCCAAGGATGCACTTGCAAGGTCTTATCTCCTCAACTCTATCTCAGATTTTCTGTTGCCTCACATTAGGAGTTGTAAGACATCTCAGGAAGTGTGGGATGCACTTGAAGCTTTCTTTTCTTCAAGTACCAAAGCTAGGAAGCATCAACTATGGCTGGATTTCACAACTCTCAAGAAGGCTCCCAAACAAAATGTGACTGATTTTGTCAGAAAGCTCAAGAACATAGCAGATCAGTTGGGAAGCATTGGAGAGTTAATAGATGAAGAGCAAATTATAAGGCAGGTCATCAATGGCTTGAAGGCAGATGACAAGTGGGAAGCATTCACCACAGCTATGGATTTGTACATGGACATGCATGTACCTGATTTCAACACACTCATTGGACAACTACTTACTCAAGAGGCAAAGCTTATCAAAAATGGAGAAAGCTCTAAAGGTAATCAATCTTCAGCTTTATACACTGATAAAAGCAAGTCCAAAGATAACAAAGGAAAGGCAAAGAAAGTGGATGATGAAGCAGGTACATATCAAGCTAACTATGCAAGTAGAGGAAGACATGGCAAAGGTAGAGGAAGAGGAGGTAGACAAGGCAGGGGGAGATCCCAAGACTCCAACTCATGTTCTATTTGTGGATTAACTAATCATACAACTGAAAATTGCTTTAGGAATTCCAGGAATCAAAGAGGCAGAGGATACAATAGAGGAAGTTATGGCTACTCAAGAAGAAGGTTCAACAACTACCATGGCGACTACAACAACGACAATCATTCAAATTATCAAGGAGGCTACAAAGGAAGGAGAGACTACAATAACTACACAGAAGACTCAAACAAAGAGGATTCATTATTGATCATGAACATGGCTATGCCACAAGGTAAATCTGATGAGGATGTTTTCTACATAGATTCAGGTTGTTCAAATCATGTGGCAGGAAATGTGGCACTCCTATCAGATTTAGAAGATCCAAGGAATAAGCATGAGGTACAAACAAGAGATGATACAAAACATCCTGTGGAGAAAATAGGCAATGTCAAAGCACCTGATGGAAACATCAACCTACTCAGTAAAGTACTCTATGTCCCTACCATTACAAAGAATTTGATAAGTGTTGGGCAGATAGTAGAGAAAGGGTTGCAAGTCACGTTCACAAAGGCAGGAGCATTTGTTGAAGATCCAAGTCAAGGATTCAGAAAAATTGCAAAAGGTGAAAAGACAGGTAGATTGTTCACATTTGAATTACAGGACACTAGAAACATTGCTCTCTTTAATTATGGTAGTCAGACACTCACAGAATTGGAAGTATGGCACAAAAGGTTAGCACATATTGGTGAAAGGTCATTAAAGCAAATCTGCAGCGACCAAAGTGTACTTGGACTTCCTAATTTGTCAAAACAACATATGATTTATAAGTGTAGTGCATGTCAATTTGGAAAGTCTCACAGGTTACCATTCATGAAGAAAGGTTATATGCATGGAGATCTCTTGGAGTTGGTTCATACAGATGTATGGGCACCTAGCAAGGAAGCTTCAATATCCGGATCAAGGTATTATGTTTCCTTTATTGATGATTGCAGCAGATGGACTATCCTATTCTTTATGAAACACAAAGATGAAGTTTTTTCATGTTTCAAAAGATATTTGGCTCTTGTGGAGAACCAAACAGGTAAATCACTAAAAAGGCTAAGGTCAGATGGAGGGGGAGAATACTTCTCCCATGAGTTTAATTCTTTTCTTCAAGAAAGAGGAATCAAAAGAGAGGTAACTACAAGGTACACTCCTGAGCAAAATGGAGTGGCAGAAAGGAGGAATAGGACAATTGTTGAAGCTCCAAGGTCTATGTTAAATGAAAAGCATTTACCTAATTACTTATGGGTTGAGGCTGTATCTACAGCCACTTACTTGATTAACAGGTTGCCTTCAAAATCCCTTGATGGGATGACTCCATATGAGGCTTGGAATGGAAGAAGACCAAGCTTAGATCATTGTAAAATTTTTGGATGTATTGCTTTTGCTCATGTTCCTTCACAGCTTAGAGGCAAGATGGATCCAAAAGCAGAAAGGTGTGTACTTATTGGATATGACAACAATCAAAAGGGCTACAGGTTATACAACCCTACCAACAAAGGATTCTTGGTAAGCAGAGATGTAGTTTTTTATGAGAACAATTCATGGTATGAAGATTCATGCAGGAAGATCAATTTACCATATAATCTTGAAGAAGATTTTCGAAAGCTTGGTAGAGAACAACCGAAGATTGAAGAACAAGACACCTTAGAGGATGATGAAGAATCTCAGATGGAAAAGATCAAAGCATGGAAGTCTAAAGGTAAAGCAAAATTGCAGGAACTTGGACATGAGGCAGAATCATCACATCATGGCCTAAGAAGATCTATGAGGGAAAAGAAAAAACCAGAAAGGTATGGGTTTGACACCTCATTAGTAACTAAACACTCTATCTACATAGCACATGATATAAACCAAGAGGAGCCATCATCATTTGAAGAGGCCAAAGCAAAATCAGAATGGAAGCATGCAATGAAGGAAGAGATTGAAGCACTTCAGGAAAACAACACTTGGGATTTGGTGCCCAAGACTTCATCCATGAAGGTAATAGGCTCAAGATGGGTCTATAAACTCAAGAAGAATTCTGATGGTTCAATTAACAGGTATAAGGCAAGGCTTGTAGCAAAAGGCTTTGCACAAACTCAGGGAATTGATTGTGAGGAGACCTTCTCTCCTGTGGCAAAGATGCCTAGTATTAGGGTTTTGCTTAGTATTGCCTCTTCCAAGAATTGGAAGATACTTCAACTAGATGTAAAGAATGCATTTTTGAATGGTTGGATAACAGAAGAGGTATATATGGCACAACCACCTGGTTTTGAGAATCAAGTTTATCTTGATTATGTGTGTAAACTTAACAAAGCATTGTATGGTCTCAAGCAAGCTCCAAGAGCTTGGAATTTCAGGCTTGTTTCATTCTTGCAGGACAAAGGCTTGTTAAAAGTCAAGCTTCAAGCTAAAAATTCGTGGGGAATCTTTTATGGACATGTGGAGCAATCAAAGGAAGCCAAAAGCCACGAGATTCCATCAAGAAAAGTCACTCAACCACTCCCCAAGTCATCTCAACTAATTCCTCCAAGTTAGGAGGCTGATTTGGAAAGGTAGTTCCTAGATTTTAGGGGCACACCTCTCACTATAAAAGGAGCATGTATCCCGACTTCTTTTGGGCCATCTTCTTGGATTTTTAGCTCATGTAAAGTGAGCACTAAGTGCTGGAGTTGTGATAAGCAAGCCCCTTGCTTAAGCAACCCCCTTGCTTGCTTGTTTGTTTTCTTTTAGTAGGCATATCTATGTGTGTGCGCAGGCAGTGTTGCAACTCTCTACCCCTGAGTTGTTAGCATTGGTTCTCCCTCATATGGTATCCATTTGATGTAATTCTTGTCTCATTGGATAGCTATAAGAGTCTATTTTATGCTTACCAATTCTCTGGAGCATTCTCTGAGTAAGCTGGGAGCAACATTCATTTTAGTGAAGTTGTGTGATTGATATCTCTCTCTTTGTGTAGGCTCTGTTGGAAATATTTTGCTCTCTGTTGTAAGGGCTGGTTCTCCTTCTCTATGTATTCATTTGCTATGATTTTGGTGTCATTGGGTAGCTATTAGAGTCCTCTAAAGTTGACATAAGTTTGAGATTCATTCTCTGTACAATCTCTGAGAAAAGTTTGCTGGAGTGAAGTGAGGTCTCTGCTTGACTAGCAGTTGTGAGCATTCAACTAGCTCATGTTGTAGACATTGTTTCTCTTTGTGTAAGCATCCATTTCAAGTGAAATTTGTTTTGTTGGAAAGCCCTTGGTGTCTACTACAGGTCTACAAAAGCTCACTGGAGTTCTCTGCATAAGCTCTGAGTAAGAGCATTTTTGGTGTGCAGAGGTCAAAGAAGGATACCTGTGGAGGTCATTCGCGCTTCATCGTTGCTTAGGGGTTGAGATACTTCCCCCATCAGTGGTATCAGAGCATTTGGGCATCTTGGAGGTATCACATACAAGCAAGAAGACCTCTTGGAGTTGGTGGTTGAAGAGTTGCATCAACAAAAGCTTCTTGGAGGTAGCTCACATCAAGGGGGAGCTATTCTACTCAAATTTGCAAGAGCACAAGGTGTCCATCTAAGGAAAGCTTTGGATTGAGGTAACCTCAGAGCCTCATTTTCATTTTACACACATTGGAGCATTAGCCAAGGGCTAGGTCAAGTATCAAAGACTAGATATGGGAGACTTCAACACTCAAATTGAAAAGCTAGACAAAGGTAACTATCAACCATGGAGATTTAGGGTCTCCAACTATCTTATGGGCAAGGGCCTTTGGGGGTTGATTAGTGGAAGTGAACCAAGACCTAGGTTGGATGAGAATCCAACCAATGACCAGAGAAGGGCCTTTAGGGAATGGAATGAAAGAGACAAGAGGGTTATCTTTATTCTTTCCCAACACATTAGCAATAGCATGATCGGCCATATCCAAGACCTGGATTCAAGCATGAAGGTATGGGAGACACTTGAAAGGCTTTATTCAACAAGCACCAAAGCAAGGAAGATCCAACTCAAGAATGAGCTCAACAACCTTAGGAAGAGCTCAGGGAGTAGCATAAATGACTACATACTTAAGGTCAAGGAGTTATCAGATGCATTGGGATCCATTGGAAGCCACGTAGACGATGACGATCTTGTGGCTTATACTCTCAATGGTTTGAGAGATGATGAGAAGTGGAAACCCTTTACCACTTCAGTTTATGTAAGGGATAATCTTCCCGATTTTGAGCAATTGGTTGCTCTCATGGTCACCGAAGAAATGAACATAGGTGGAAGTTCAACTAAAAGCAAAGATGCACAAGTTTTCTATGCAGGTAATCAAAGGGGCAAAGGAAGACAAGGACAAGGAAGGGGCAAAGGAAGGTTTGGAGGAAGGCAAGGCCACTCAAGAAATCAAGGACATGACCAAGGCACCTCATCACAAAGAGGGAGAGGAAGATCAAGAGGAAGAGGAGGACGACATCAACAAAACAGGAATCAAGATGGCGAAGGATGTTACATATGTGGCAAGTTTGGCCACTATGCTAGAGATTGCTACCAAGGAGGAAACCAAAGGAACTATAATCAAGGTTCTTCATACAAAGGCCAAGGTAATTATGCTTCTACAAGTTCAGAAAATGACAATCTCTTGATGATGCACATGAATGGGAATTCAAGCAAAGTAGATAACACTTGGTATATTGATAGTGGATGTAGCAACCATATGAGTTGCAATGCTTCTTGGTTTACTAATCTACATGTTCCCAAAGGTAAAGGACATGTAGAAACAGGTGATGATACAGCCCATGAGATCTCCCATGTTGGAGATGTAGCTTTGGATGACAAGGAGGAAGGAAGATGTCTCAAGGATGTCTTGCATGTACCTACCATCACAAAGAACTTGGTGTCCGTTGGGCAAATGGTTGAAAGAGGCTATCAAGTAAGGTTCAACAAAGGTGGATGCTTTGTGGAGAACCCTAAGCAAGGTTACAAGGTCATAGCAAGAGGAAAGAAGCAAGGGAGACTCTTCACTTTGGAGGTAAATTCTCATTCTACTCAACATGTCTACTTCACATATGGAAACAAGAGGATTTCGGAGTTGGACTTGTGGCACAAGAGGATAGGTCACATCAACATACAAAGAATGAAGGAAATGCAATTCAAGAGGCTGGTTGAAGGTCTTCCCAACTTCCAAGGACAAGGTATGAAGCATTTATGTGAATCTTGTCAACTAGGGAAGCAAGCGAGACTTCCATTCAAGAAGAGTGGCTACATAAGCCAACATCCATTGGAGTTGATACATACAGATGTGTGGGGGCCAACGAAAGAGCAATCCATTGGAGGTAACAAGTACTTTGTCACTTTTATAGATGATTGCACAAGGATGGTTTGGGTTTATTTCATCAAAAACAAATCAGATGTGTTTACATGTTTCAAAGCATTCAAGGCAATGGTAGAGAAGGAAACAGGTACATATATCAAGAAGCTAAGGTCCGATGGAGGGGGAGAATATTTCTCAAATGAGTTTTCTGATTTTTTAATGGATCAAGGCATCAAGAGGCAAGTAACATGCAGGTACACACCCCAACAAAATGGAGTAGCAGAGAGAAAGAATAGATACATTGCCGAGATCGCTAGAGCAATGCTTAATGAGATGAATGTACCTAACATGTTTTGGAGTGATGCAGCAAATACCGCCGTGTATCTAATGAATAGGGCTCCTACCTCAGGGATCCATGGCTTGACACCATATCAAGCCTATTATGGTAAGAAACCTGATCTTTCCCACTTGAAGATATTTGGATGTACTTGTTATGTACATGTGCCAAGTGAATTGAGGCACAAGCTACAACCAAAGGCAGAAAAGTGTGTGTTTCTAAGATATTCAAATGATCATAAAGGTTACAGGTGCTTCAACCCAAACACAAAGGACTTGAGGATATCAAGGGATGTAGCATTTGATGAGCTACTCCCTTGGTATAAGAAGTATGATTGTATGCAGGACTATGAAGAAGAAAAGCATGGACATGATGAAGAACAAATCGACCTAGAGCTAAGCGGCCCAAGGTGTTCCATCAATGAAGATAGTTCAAGCATGAACTCACCATGGAGGGGGAGATCTTCATCAAGCTATGAAGCACAATCAATCAACAAAGGCAAAGCAACATTGGTGGAGTTGGATGAAGAAGGTAATGAAGTTGAAGATGATGAAGGACACATGATGGAGAAAGAAGCCACGTCAAAGAAAGAGATCAAGTTCCCAAGGCAAAGGAGGTTTATTCCTCCAAAAGGTGAAGAAAGGAAGTCTTCTAGAGTTAAGTATCCAACTCAAAGGTTTACTTATGATTCATACATGGCAACACATTATGCATATATGAACAAAGTAGTAGAAGATCATGAGCCCGATTGCTATGAAGATGCAAGCAGGTACACCGAATGGAAAGAGGCAATGCAAGAAGAGATCGACGCACTTGAGGAAAATCAAACATGGACTCTAGTGCCCAAGAAGGAGAACATGAAGGTAATAGGTAATAAGTGGGTGTATAAAGTAAAGAGGAATTCAGATGGATCTATTTCTAGGTTCAAAGCAAGATTGGTGGCTAAGGGTTTTGCACAAACCTATGGAGTGGACTTTGAAGAGACATTCAGCCCCGTGGCAAAGATGAGCACCATTAGGACACTCATTGCAATGGCTGCTAGCAAAGGATGGAAGCTCTTCCAATTGGATATCAAGAATGCCTTTCTCAATGGAGACTTGGAAGAAGAGGTATACATGGAGCAACCACTAGGTTTTGTTCATAAAGAGTTTCCACATCATGTTTGTAGGTTGAAGAAGGCACTTTATGGCCTAAAGCAAGCTCCAAGGGCTTGGAACCAAAGATTGGTGGACTATTTGATCAAATGTGGTTACAATCAATGCAAGGCGGATCCATCTCTCTTCATCAAACAAAGAGGAGAACTTGTGGTCTACATGTGTGTGTATGTAGATGATCTTATCATTACAGGTAATGATACAAAGGGCATTGAGGAGATCAAGGCAAAGCTTGGAAAGGAGTTTAGGATCTCTGATCTTGGAGATCTTAGGTATTTTCTTGGCATTGAAGTTGTATACAAAGAAGAAGGTATTATGCTCATACAAAGGAAGTATATTCTAGACCTACTTGAGAGGTTTGGGATGCTACATTGCAAGCCTATTTCAAATCCCATGGAAGTTAATGTAAAGCTAAGCTCCATTGATGGAGAGCCATTAGAGGATGTAACTTTGTATCGATCTATTGTCGGCTCTTTCAATTATGCCACAATAACCAGGCCCGACATAGCATATGGAGTTGGAGTGTTATCACAATTTATGCATAGTCCAAGGACTACACACTTGCAAGCTGCAAGAAGAATGTTGCGATATCTCAAAGCCACTATAAATGAAGGATTGTTCTACTCATTTGATGATGATATGCAGGTCAAAGCTTATTCCGATGCCGATTGGGCCGGTTCGAAGGAAGATAGAAGGAGTACAAGTGGTTACCTAGTCATGCTAGGTAGCAAGATCATCTCATGGATTTCAAAGAAGCAACCCACGGTGGCATTATCTTCCACCGAGGCTGAGTATAGAGCTTTGGCTCAAGTCACATGTGAGCTAATGTGGATTAAGAAGTTATTTATGGAGCTTAATTTGCAGGTTGACACATATCCAATTTTTTGTGACAACATGAGTAGCATTCATCTAGCATCGAACCCTGTCTATCATGCTAGAACCAAGCATATTGAAGTGCACTATCACTTCATAAGGGAAAAGGTGATATCCAAGGAAGTTTCAGTACATCATATTGGTACTAAGGACCAAGTTGCGGACATGTTTACAAAGGCTTTGGATGGGATGAAGATTTCAAAATTCAAGCAATGCATCAACATGAAGGAGCTTGGATGAGGATGAAGAATTGAAGCTTGAGGGGGAGTGTTAAAAGTCAAGCTTCAAGCTAAAAATTCGTGGGGAATCTTTTATGGACATGTGGAGCAATCAAAGGAAGCCAAAAGCCACGAGATTCCATCAAGAAAAGTCACTCAACCACTCCCCAAGTCATCTCAACTAATTCCTCCAAGTTAGGAGGCTGATTTGGAAAGGTAGTTCCTAGATTTTAGGGGCACACCTCTCACTATAAAAGGAGCATGTATCCCGACTTCTTTTGGGCCATCTTCTTGGATTTTTAGCTCATGTAAAGTGAGCACTAAGTGCTGGAGTTGTGATAAGCAAGCCCCTTGCTTAAGCAACCCCCTTGCTTGCTTGTTTGTTTTCTTTTAGTAGGCATATCTATGTGTGTGCGCAGGCAGTGTTGCAACTCTCTACCCCTGAGTTGTTAGCATTGGTTCTCCCTCATATGGTATCCATTTGATGTAATTCTTGTCTCATTGGATAGCTATAAGAGTCTATTTTATGCTTACCAATTCTCTGGAGCATTCTCTGAGTAAGCTGGGAGCAACATTCATTTTAGTGAAGTTGTGTGATTGATATCTCTCTCTTTGTGTAGGCTCTGTTGGAAATATTTTGCTCTCTGTTGTAAGGGCTGGTTCTCCTTCTCTATGTATTCATTTGCTATGATTTTGGTGTCATTGGGTAGCTATTAGAGTCCTCTAAAGTTGACATAAGTTTGAGATTCATTCTCTGTACAATCTCTGAGAAAAGTTTGCTGGAGTGAAGTGAGGTCTCTGCTTGACTAGCAGTTGTGAGCATTCAACTAGCTCATGTTGTAGACATTGTTTCTCTTTGTGTAAGCATCCATTTCAAGTGAAATTTGTTTTGTTGGAAAGCCCTTGGTGTCTACTACAGGTCTACAAAAGCTCACTGGAGTTCTCTGCATAAGCTCTGAGTAAGAGCATTTTTGGTGTGCAGAGGTCAAAGAAGGATACCTGTGGAGGTCATTCGCGCTTCATCGTTGCTTAGGGGTTGAGATACTTCCCCCATCAAGGCTTTCAACCAAGCAACACAGATCCTTCACTCTTTATTAAAAAGAGTAATTCTGAGGTCATCTACTTATGTGTATATGTAGATGATATTATAGTGACAGGAAATGATGTAGATGGTATGAAGAAGATCAAAGATCAGATGAGAGAAGACTTCAAGATAAGTGATTTGGGTTCACTTACCTACTTCCTAGGTTTGGAAGTTGTCTACAAAGATCATGGTTCGTTTCTCACTCAAAGGAAGTACATTAAGGACATGTTGGCAAAATTCAAGATGCAAGATTGTAAGATTGCAGGTACTCCAATGGAGATCAATCACAAATTGAGCTCACATGAAGGTGAACTCATAGAGGACATCACATCATATCAAAGTCTAGTGGGTAGTCTCAACTATGCCACATTGACAAGAGTAGATATATGTTACAATGTGAGTGTGCTAAGCCAATTTATGCACACACCAAGGAAACCACATATGGATGCTGCCAAAAGGATTCTCAAGTATCTCAAAGGAACCATAAATGAAGGACTTTATTATCCTTATGTATCTGATTTAGGTTTGAAGCTATATTCTGATGAAGATTGGGCTGGCTCCAAGGAAGATAGAAGGAGCACTTCAGGTTATCTTACCTTTGCAGGTTCAAAGCTTATTTCATGGTCATCCAAGAAGCAACCCACAATTGCTCTCTCTTCTACTGAAGCTGAATATAGAGGTCTTCCCATAGCTACACAAGAAGCTATGTGGATGAAGACATTATTCAAAGATCTTGGATTGGAGTTTGGAACTCCAACTATTTTTGGTGACAATATGAGTTCTATTCATTTGGCTGCTAATCCTATTTTTCATGCAAGGACTAAACATATTGAAGTTCATTATCACTATGTACCAGAAAAGGTTCTAAGCAAAGAGATTCAAATATCATATGTGTCTACTCATCAACAATGTGCAGATATTCTAACCAAAGCATTGGATGGTACAAAGCTTTGCAAATTCAAGGCTATGATTGGTTTCCAGGTAATCCTGGAAGATTGAAGACCTCAAGCATACTTGGCTTGAGGGGGAGCTGTTCGAGCAAGTCTATGACAAGCCTAAGTATTGGCTTGAGTCCCACAAAGTCATAGAAGAAGCTTTAAAATGAAGACTATGTAAAGTTCACTTGTGAACTACCTCTTGTAACTTTTGAAGAGTTTACTTAATGTAAAAGTGAAAGAATCTTAAGTGGTTGAGTCCACTTGATCAAGAACGGAAAGAGGAGCCACGAGTTCGTGATTTGTGGTAGGTAGAGAATCAAATCAATCATTGATTGATTGGAGAGTGATTGAGGGAAGTTAGCCTCCCAAACTCAACTATAAATAGATGGCAGTTTTAGTCGTGGTTAGAGAGACCTATGTGAAGACCTCCAAGAGCTGAGCTTTATGCCATATCAAGGTGTGATTACAAGGCACACATATGTATCAGTAAGTCCATTGTATTTTACAAGCAATATACTTTCATTTTCATTATCATTTGGGTTCATATTTCCATGTTCTTGTGAAGTGTACTACTCACTGCCATATCTCTCAGTTTTCTCAATCAGCTTGCAGAGATGTTTTCTCTGACCTTGGTGCATCATTTTCAGTGATTTAACTTGGTAATGTTAGCTCTATAAGTCTACTATATGCTCACAAATTTTCATGTCATTTGGATGTTGCAATCTTCAGTTATGTTCATTTGAAGTCAACAGGGTCTGTTCATCTTCACTTCTCTGTCAGGTACCCGACTTTTTCACTCACCTTGTCAGAGCCATTTCTCAGTGGTTACTCATTCATTTTGCTCACTGGTCTCAAACTATAACAGCCCGTGAAAATCGGGATGATGTCATCACTTGTTAAAACTCATTCTCAGTGTGTGGTTTATTATTTTTGATGAGATTACTCTTGAAAGTTAGCTCTTTAAGCTACCTAGACTTCCCTAAGAGCAAATTAAGCTAATTGCTATTGTGCTCAGAGAATTAAGTAAAACACTGGACAGGTGTATGAACCAAGAATAGCAAGTTTTCACCTCTGAGCTAACTCCAACTTATCTGTTTTGATCTATCTTTTTGAGAGTGATCTTCCAAGGTACATAGGGTGTCTAATACATCCATTGGCAAGCTAAAAGGGCCCACCATATACTCCTGGAGTTCATTTGGCTAGTGTAGATCAAGGATTTTGCAACACCTCTTCATCTTCAAGCACATACCTATCCATCTCTTCACAAGAGGAAGAGGAGGTAGACAAGGCAGGGGGAGATCCCAAGTCTCCAACTCATGTTCTATTTGTGGACTAATTAATCATACAATTGAAAATTGCTTTAGGAATTCCAGGAATCAAAGAGGAAGAGGATACAATAGAGAAAGTTATGGCTACTCAAGAGGAAGGTTCAACAATTATCATGGCAGCTACAACAACTACAATCATTCAAACTATCAAGGAGGCTACAAAGGAAGGAGAGACTACAATAACTACACAGAAGACTCAAACAAAGAGGATTCATTATTGATCATGAACATGGCTATGCCACAAGGTAAATCTGATGAGCATGTTTTCTACATAGATTCAGGTTGTTCAAATCATGTGGCAGGAAATGTGGCACTCCTATCAGATTTAGAAGATCCAAGGAATAAGCATGAGGTACAAATAGGAGATGACACAAGACATCCTGTGGAGAAAATAGGCAATGTCAAAGCACCTGATGGAAACATCAACCTACTCAGTAAGGTACTCTATGTCCCTACCATTACAAAGAATTTGATAAGTGTTGGGGAGATAGTAGAGAAAGGGTTTCAAGTCAGGTTCACAAAAGCAGGAGCATTTGTTGAAGATCCAAGTCAAGGATTCAGAAAAATTGCAAAAGGTGAAAAGACAGGTAGATTGTTCACATTTGAATTACAGGACACTAGAAACATTGCTCTCTTTAATTATGGTAGTCAGACACTCATAGAATTGGAAGTATGGCACAAAAGGCTAGCACATATTGGTGAAAGGTCATTAAAGCAAATCTGCAGGGACCAAAGTGTACTTGGACTCCCTAATTTGTCAAAACAACATATGATTTATAAGTGTAGTGCATGTCAATTTGGAAAGTCTCACAGGTTACCATTCATGAAGAAAGGTTATATGCATGGAGATCTCTTGGAGTTGGTTCATACAGATGTATGGGGACCTAGCAAGGAAGCTTCAATATCTGGATCAAGGTATTATGTCTCCTTTATTGATGATTGCAGCAGATGGACTATCCTATTCTTTATGAAACACAAAATGAAGTTTTTTCATGTTTCAAAAGATATTTGGCTCTTGTGGAGAATCAAACAGGTAAATCACTAAAAAGGCTAAGGTCAGATGGAGGGGGAGAATACTTCTCCCATGATTTTGATTCTTTTCTTCAAGAAAGAGGAATCAAAAGAGAGGTAACTACAAGGTACACTCCTGAGCAAAATAGAGTGGCAGAAAGGAGGAATAGGACAATTGTTGAAGCTGCAAGGTCTATGTTAAATGAAAAGCATTTACCTCATTACTTATGGGCTGAGGCTATATCTACAGCCACTTACTTGATTAACAGGTTGCCTTCAAAATCCCTTGATGGGATGACTCCATATGAGGCTTGGAATGGAAGAAGACCAAGCTTGGATCATTGTAAAATTTTTGGATGTATTGCTTTTGCTCATGTTCCTTCACGGGTTAGAGGCAAGATGGATCCAAAGGCAGAAAGGTGTGTATTTATTGGATATGACAACAATCAAAACGGCTACAGGTTATACAACCCTACCAACAAAGGATTCTTGGTAAGCAGAGATGTAGTTTTTGATGAGAACAATTCATGGTATGAAGATTCATGCAAGAAGGTCAATTTACCATATGATCTTGAAGATGATTTTCCAAAGCTTGGTAGAGAACAACCAAAGATTGAAGAACAAGACACCTTAGAGGATGATGAAGAATCTCAGATGGAAAAGATCAAAGCATGGAAGTCTAAAGGTAAAGCCAAATTGCAGGAAATTGGACATGAGGCAGAATCATCACATCATGGCCTAAGAAGATTTATGAGGGAAAAGAAAAAACCAGAAAGGTATGGGTTTGACACCTCATTAGTAACTAAACAATCTATCTTCATAGCACAGGACATAAACCAAGAGGAGCCATCATCATTTGAAGAGGCCAAAGCAAAAACAGAATGGAAGCATGCAATGAACGAAGAGATTGAAGCACTTAAGGAAAACAACACTTGGGATTTGGTGCCCAAGACTTCATCCATGAAGGTAATAGGCTCAAGATGGGTCTATAAACTCAAGAATACCTCTGATGGTTCCATTAACAGGTATAAGGCAAGGCTTGTAGCAAAAAGGCTTTGCACAAACTCAGGGAATTGATTATGATGAGACTTTCTCTCCTGTGGCAAAGATGCCTACTATTAGGGTTTTGCTTAGTATTGCCTCTTCCAAGAATTGGAAGATACTTCAACTAGATGTAAAGAATGCATTCTTGAATGGTTGGATAACAGAAGAGGTATATATGGCACAACCACCTGGTTTTGAGAATCAAGTTTATCCTGATTATGTGTGTAAAATTAACAAAGCATTGTATGGTCTCAAGCAAGCTCCAAGAGCTTGGAATTTCAGGCTTGTTTCATTCTTGCAGGACAAAGGCTTTCAACCAAGCAAGGCAGATCCTTCACTCTTTATTAAAAAGAGTAATTCTGAGGTCATCTACCTATGTGTATATGTAGATGATATTATATTGACAGGAAATGATGCAGATGGTATGAAGAAGATCAAAGATCAGATGAGAGAAGACTTCAAGATAAGTGATTTGGGTTCACTTACCTACTTCCTAGGTTTGGAAGTTGTCTACAAAGATCATGGTTTGTTTCTAACTCAAAGGAAGTACATTAAGGACATGTTGGAAAATTGAAGATGCAAGATTGTAAGATTGCAGATACTCCAATGGAGGTCAATCACAAACTGAGCTCACATGAAGGTGAACTCATAGAGGACATCACATCATATCAAAGTCTAGTGGGTAGTCTCAACTATGCCACATTGACAAGAGTGGATATATGTTACAGTGTGAGTGTGCTAAGCCAATTTATGCACACACCAAGGAAACCACATATGGATGCTGCTAAAAGGATTCTCAAGTATCTCAAAGGAAACATAAATGAAGGACTTTATTATCCTTATGTATCTGATTTAGGTTTGAAGCTATTTTTTGATGCAGATTGGGCTGGCTCCAAGGAAGATAGAAGGAGCACTTCAGGTTATCTTACCTTTGCAGGTTCAAAGCTTATTTCATTCCAAGAAGCAACCCATAGTTGCTGTCTCTTCTACTGAAGTTGAATATAGAGGTCTTGCCATAGCTACTCAAGAAGCTATGTGGATGGCAGGCAGATATGCCTAGTGAAAGAAAACAAATAAGCAAGCAAGGGGCTAGCATAAGAAAGGGTCTTGCTTATTACATCTCCAGCACTTAGTGTTCACTCAACATGAACTAAAACTCCGAGACGATGGCCCAAACAAATTCAGGATACATGTCGCTTTTATAATGAGAAATGTGAACCTATAATCTGGGAACTACCTTTCAAAATCAGCCTCCTAAATTCTAGGACTTAGTTGAGATGGCTTGGGAATTTGTTGATTGACTTTTCTTGATGAAATCTCATGGTTTTTGGCTTCTTAACATTCCTCCACGTGTCCTTTATTAATTCCAATGACGTTTCTTGATGGATTCTCATGGATTTTGGCTTCATTTGATTGCCCCACATGTCCATGATTGATTTCCCATGAATTTGAAGTTTGACACTTGACTTTTAACACTCCCCCACAAGCTTCAATTCTTCGTCCTCATCCAAGCTCTTTCATGTTGATGCATTGCTTGAATTTTGAAATCTTCATTCCATCCAAAGCCGTTGTAATCATGTCGGCAACTTGGTCCTTGGTACCAATATGATGTAGTGAGACTTCCTTGGATATCACCTTTTCCCTTATGAAGTGATAGTGTACTTCAATATGCTTGGTTCTAGCATGATAGACACGATTCCATGCTAGATGAATGCTACTCGTATTGTCACAAAAAATTGGATATGTGTCAATTTACAAATTAAGCTCCATAAATAACTTCTTAATCCACATTAGCTCACATGTGGCTTGAGCCAAAGCTCTATACTCAGCCTCGGTGAAAGATAATGCCACTGCGGGTTGCTTCTTTGAAATACATGAGATGATCTTGCTATCTCGCATGACGAGGTAACCAAATGTACTCCTATCTTCCTTTGAACCAGCCCAATCCACATCGGAGTAAGCTTTGACCTGCATATCATCATAAAACGAGTAGAACAATCCTTCCTTTATAGTAGCATTGAGATATCATAACATTGTTCTTGTAGCTTGCAAGTGTGTCATCCTTGCACTATGCATAAACTGTGATAACACTCCAACTCCATGTGCTATGTCGGGCCTAGTTATTATTGCATAATTGAAATGGACTACAATAGATCGATACAAAGTTACATCCTCTAATGGTTCTCCATCAATGAAGCTTAGCTTTACATTAACTTCCATGGGATTTGAAATAGGCTTGCAATGTAGCATCCCAAACCTCTCAAGTAGTTCTAGAATATACTTCCTTTGTATGAGCATAATACCTTCTTCTTTGTATACAACTTTAATGTCAATAAAATACCTAAGATCTCCAAGATAAGAGATCCTAAACTCCTTTTCCAAGTTTTTCCTTGATCTCCTCAATGCCCTTTGTATCATTACCTATAATGATAAGATCATTTACATACACACACATGTAGACTACAAGTTCTCCTCTTTCTTTGATGAAGAGAGATGGATCCGCCTTGCATTGATTGTAACCACATTTGATCAAATAGTTCACTAATCTTTGGCTGCAAGCCCTTGGAGCTTGCTTTATGAAGGGCTTTGGTGTGCAGAACAAGAGGAGCAAAGAAGAGATGGACGGAGAGAAAGGAGAGGAGAGACGTGAACACATGTGTGGGAGCCTCAAAACCCACATAACGATCTCCCTTGAGGCAATGCTCTATATATGATGTATATATATGAAGATAGGGGTAAGGTCACATGATCCTTAAATCCCCAACAATCTCCCACTTAAGGGTCAATGTGACCATGAGTGGAAAAATATACAAAGAATGATGTAGAACTATACAATAATGTATAGGAAGATTCCGTATCTCAACCCATACGAATTAGCCTACACCAACTGCCTAGAACAAGGTGTATCCATGCACCTCAAACTGCTCTAGACGCATATCGATAAGAGTTGAGCTCACATCTGACTAATGCAAGAACTGATGAAGTTCCTTCAAAGCTCCCATTTTCTCTATGCCTATGTCAAACATCAAACGATTGACAACTCCAAGTGCAAATGCTCCAATAGCAATAGCAACATCCGGTCTCGAGCATAACAACTCATATATCTGACTCTTAAATGCTGACAAAGCATGTGCTATCCTGGCTAACCTCAAGATGTCAGCCATGCTTGTATCCAAGGCATCCAAAGCACCATCATTAGGACCAACATGTCCAGACACATATGTGTCAACATCTGGCATGAGTGAATCCAAGAATGAATGCATGATCGTTGACTGATCAACACCTAAATCAGTCATCCTATCAACCAAGGATGTGTCTAGTTGTGCATCTCGAGAGCTAAAGTGCTCTATCACACACTATGTACCATGAGAGCTATCTTGCTCTACCACACCAAGTGTATGATCATGCTCCACATGAGCTAGTCGCACAATATCAACACCAAGGTGAAAGTGATGATAACACTCTAACTGAGTATCAACACGATGCTCTACATGAGCATCTACATCATGCTCTAAAGCATGCAACTGATCATCCAAAGTGTGCTCCATAAGAGCATCCACATGATCAATAAAATCATGCTCTATATAAGCATCATGAGCATCCAAAGTATGCTCTACATGTGCATCCATTTGAGCATCTAAATCACGCCATACATGTGCATCAAGAATGTCCATAGACCTATGTGTAGGTAGACAAAATTAGACATGACGAGTCTCGCATTGGACATAAGGCTGAACTCCCACTGAGACGAGATTATCTCTCACATGAAGTACCATGGATACATGTGCCCCATCCTAGCACCTCTGTCAAGCATAAGCTATCCCAACTACAACTAGAAATGATGCTTACCAAGGAATGCATAACATCTACTCTCCTATATCTAGCTAACTAAAATCAAGCTCGTAGGGAATGAGGGAACATAACATACATGTCTGAGCATAAGGCATAAGTTATACATCTCCTACACCCTCAATGTAGTATGTCATAGAATCGGGCAAGTGCACACATCCACGACTCTCACTTGAGAAACGACAAAACCACTTGCGATGTGGAGTAACATGAAAACCAGCTAATGCATCAAGCAGCCAAGCCATATGTGTGCTATGCAATGAACAAGAGGAATCCTGAGATGAACCATAGGAGAAAGTGATATCACCATCACTAGCATAATCAACTACCACAAAGTCTCCTAAAACCACTACCTACCTTGCATCACATGCATGTCTCTGACGTCGTCGTCGCATCCTCTTGAAGCAACGTTGTCGAATATGGTGCTCATTACTACAATGCCAAGATCGAAGTTATCAATGTGATCTATGTCTCACATGAGTCAATGGCCTCAAATACATATCATGTAGTCTCTGCCATAATGCACTACTTGACTCCTCATGTGTAAAAGACTCATATATAGAGTCCACAAGTTGTAATGAATAGTGGAGTTGGCCAATGCATCCATATCCATCCATAAATGATTGGGCATGTCAGAAGGCCTCTCTGCATCTCTATGCACATACATGTGTAACATTGCACAAACCAATGTATGCCACATCATATCTTTCTATCTCAAAAAGTCAGTGCCATCAAACCGAGAAGACACCATGCTCGAAATCCAAGAGACTATAAATATGACAAGAGACTAGAAACAATACTCTATCCTCAATAGGATCACACCTGCATATCCATATGCATAACTTAAATCATAATTATCTCATTGGAGAAGAAACCATGTGAACCACATGTCACATAACCATGCATCTAGCATGCACATAAAACCATGAGCACAAGCCTGCTAACCAAGTCTCCAAACTGATCAAGTAGATATGAGAGAATCCTAGGAAAAATTTGATAGAGTATCCCCTGTAAACTAAGCAATCAAACAAGATAACTAATAGCAAAAGGACAATAAGTAATCTATCACCACCTTTCACTGATCCAATCAAAGATAATGGCAAATACACATGCCAAAAATTGATAGCAATACATGCCAATACTATGGCAATACACCTCCCACTCAAGAATAAATCCTCTGAGATAATCCAACCTGTCACGAGTACCCTGTGACCAAGTCCAAGTGAATGGAGATACACAATGATCCAAAGCTATCACACAAGCATAAAGGATCTACTAGAGTACTCTTCAAGCATAAAAACCAATAAAATTTCAGCAGCATCTCCTCTATAAAATGGACTCTGAACCAAATAAACCATGTGGGAATCACCATCCATATATGCCAAGAATCACACTGGCAAATAAGATATCAAATCAATTACCATATGGTAAAATAATTACCAATCAGGGTGACAAATGGATGTGCAATTGAGGCTCCAATCTGGATCATGTACCTGCATAAAAACAAGGAAACAAGTACCAATCAAGTTCCAATTAATCTCTCATAAAATGTGTGCAATCAGCAAGTAGATCCATAACCAAGTGCCATAAGCAAGATAGAGACCACAATGCCACTATAAATCCATTGATAATGCCATGATCAAGCTCATGATGATGTAAACCTCAGAAAGAAGTATACCACAATGTCATCACACATGCCAAACACGTGATAAGATCATGCTCTACTCTCATATGGAGGAGATATGTTAATTCTCCGATGATCCTCCTATTTTTGGAGATGGTCTGCACGCACTCCGAGGTGAAGAAGATGATTCACCGTGTGAAAGCGGGTGACGCACGGAGATGGAGATAGTATTTACCACCCAGCTGTGTAGTGATTCTATTATTTCTTTCCTCTCACTCTAATTACCCATAAAGGGTAATACTCATGGTCTCTCATTTGGGTGCCACTTGGCACTCATGTGAGTATCATTCTTAATCAATATAAGATATGGTTCACACCTCTTACTCATAGCTAAAGAGTAATACTCCATGTGACATTTCCTTCCCCTTAATTCCATTTTTTTCCTCAAAAATGATATTGGAAGTTCTAATAGAAAGAGAGAAATAATAGAATCACCACTCCCACTATATCCCCATACATGTTCATATCTACGTGTTGTTTCCGCATATCCTTCCCCTTAAGAAGACTCTTGGGAAGGTAATCTAAAGTTGGGAAACCGTCTCTGAAGGGTGCTAACCTGCTCCCATGTAGCACTATCTTCTGAACTATCTTTCCACTTTACTAGACACTCTTTACATAAGTGACTTCTAGTCCATTTTTCTTGAGTGTGTAGTATGCTCTCATGTTCATGTGGAATAGATTGAACAAAAATAGGTTCTACTACCTCACTATCTGGAATGAGGTTGTCAGATTCATCCAGCCTTTTCTTAAGATGGCTAACATGAAAAATTGGATGGATTTGACTATTCTCTAGAAGTTGGAGATGGTAAGCCATCTTTCCTATTCTCTTAAGTATTTGGAAAGTTCCACAATACCTAGGAGATAATTTTGGACAAGGTCTCGTCTTCATGGTTTTAGACTTAGATAGAACTCTAAGATAGATTTGCACTCCTACCTCAAAGTTGATATCTCTCCTTTGAGGGTCAGCATAGGCTCTAGCAGCATAGGCTCTAGCTCTATCCTGAGCTCTCCTAATGTTGTCCTTAGCAAGCCTAAGCATATGGTTCATCTCTTCAAAAAAGTCATTTGCATCTTGAACTTTCTCATTCTGCAATCCTACTACATAAGGAGCTCTTGGCTGAAACCCATACATAAGCATAAATGGACTATGCCCAGTGGAAAAGTTCTTGGAACTATTATATGCAAACTCTGCTATAGGTAAGTACTCTTTCCAATTAGTTTGCCTTTCATTCACATATGCTTGAAGCATATCCTCTAGGATTTGGTTAACCCTCTATGTTTGCCCATCCGACTATGGATGCTCGGCTATACTCATGCTAAGCTTTGTCTCCAACCTTTTGAAGCATACTCTCCAAAAATGGCTAGTAAACTTCCTATCCATATAAGAGAATATGTCTAAGGGAAGACCATATAATCGGTATAGGTTCTCTAAAAAAAGCCTAGCCAACTCTGGTGTCTTCATTGTAGTACACGTCGGAATAAACCTAGCCATTTTGATTAACCTATCCACAATTACCCAGATCGAGTCGTGCCCTATCTATGCCTTAGGTAATCCAACTATAAAGTCCATGGAGATACTCTCCCACTTCCCATTAGAAATATCCAATGGGTGGGATAGTCCTCCAATCGTCAACCTCTCAGCTTTATTGACCTGGCATTTGGTGCAGTTAAGCACATATTTTAGGACGTCCTTATGAAGTCCAGGCCAATAAAACTGCCTCTTAACAAGATCATAAGTCTTGTTAACTCTTGGGTGTCCTGCACTAGGTGTGTCATGACACTCATACAACATATGTTGTCTCATCTCAAGATCTCTAGGGACACACGCCTTACCTTTATATAACAGATATCCATCATGGACACTATAATTCTTCCACTTGAATCCTTCTTGAGTACGTGTCGATACTTCATCCTCATTGGAAACCTGTATATAACAATCCACATTCTCTATGGCTTTCCAAATCTCAGAATATGCAAGATCAAGCCTTCATTTCCTTCTGTTGCAGAGCAAAAGAGCATAAGAGTAGAGCCCCAAAATCTTCAAAATGATGGGCATAATTTTTTCTTCTTCGAGGTCTTCAAGAATTCCCTCAAGCCATGTAAATGCACTAGAGGAGTCCTCTAGTTGCATAATCCCAAGCTGTTGTAAAATATCCCTTGTAAAATAGTAGGAGATTAGTCTTTTGGTGAATAAAGTGCCGGTCTCTTGTGTGAAAGGACCAAACTTAGGGCACATGTATATAAGTCACTTTGTGACTCTTTGTAAGGACTTTTTGCCATTGTGAAGAAGGAGCACTCCTGAATTTTCGAATTTGCCTCTTCCTTGCAGATTTTGATCTTCATTTTGATCTTGTATGTGTGTGTGTAGCTTGAAATGTGTGTGTAGGACTGTTGTCTACCCCTCCCCATTGATTTTGAGCTGCTGTAGTGTGTGTGCGAACTAGTAGGAGTTGTGGCGTGAGTGTGGGTGTTTCCCGCCATTTACTATTTTGGCCATAATTTGAAGTAGACTTCTCAGAATCGAGTGAAGCTACTTCCAATAGATGCGTCTCATCGAGAGCTTCGAAACGAGTACCCTATTGCCTATATTCGGAGTCCGGAGCTGGGAGAAATCCTTGATTTTCTGAAAACTGTTGTAAGAGGTATCGCGGCAAACACTTTCAGGATTTCAGTGAGTATGGGAAGTGGATTAGTCTTTTCTCCTGCATGCTAGCTTAACCACTTCATTTTCCATCATGTGTGCACATGTCTTCATACACTTGGTTAGGTCGTTTGATCGGATTGACATTTGAATGTGTGTTGATTTCCCACTATATGCACTTGTGTGGCAATCGAGGTACAGTCTCATTGGCACAAGTCCTTGAGTCATTTTGACTTAGGTACACACGTTTTTGGCGCCGTTGCCGAGGAACACTCAACCATGGTGCCTTCATGATGGTTATAGATCGAGTGTGATAGAATTGTACTTGTAGAAGTGAATTCGTCTTGTGGCAAGTAGTCAATCATTTCAGCACTTGTTACTTCACATCTCAGAGGTGTGTGTGATAAGTTCTAGGTTTAGGGTTAGGAGGAAAGGAGAGAAGGAGGAGTTAGGGTTAGGTTAGAAGAAGAGGAGTAGTGAGGAGAGGAGAAGAAGGAGTATACCAAAATCACCAAAAAAATCCCCAAAATCACCAAGAAAATTAGCAAAATTCAAATTCTGTCAAAGAAAGTATAAAAACAAAAAAAATAGTCTCATTTGACACTTCACAGAGTTCAGGTATCGTCTGAGAGCTACGAGTGGTATCGTGAGCAGTGTATCGCGGGGTGTAGGCCTTCAAAGTTAACTTGTGTGCCCAAGGTGCTATCAGGACTACATCAAGGTAAGGTCCTACAAAGAATGCCTTCTAAAAACGCATTAAAACATGCATACACACGTGATTAAACATGTGCGCAGTATCGCGGGGGGGGGGGGGAAACTGATATCATTACCATCTCTTTGTGTGACACAGAGGCCTAAGAGAGAAGAGGAGAGTAAGGAGAGCAAGGGGGTGCAAAAACTTTAGAATTTTCTTGTATTTTGGCTTGAGTATCGCGATCGGTTGAGGTTTGGTATCACGATACCAAAACTCCCGTGTATACTCGCCGAAGTATCGTATCGCTTGATACGTGTCTTGGTATCGCGATACCATTTTGGTATCGTGACCCCGAGGTGGTATTCGATCGCGCCCTGATAAGTTGGTATCATATCGTTACCCTCTCTGATATCGTATCGTGTCACTTAGCATCAAGTATCGCGACACCACTTCGATATCGTATCGCCCTCTCACCTGGATAGTATCGCGATACCGTCACAAGTATCGTATCATCTAGGTTCTGTGGTATCGTATCGTCTTGAATCTTCGTATCGTATCGTCGATCCCTACCAGTATCGTATCGTGCCATTTCTTAGTGAAGTATCGCGACACCATAGTTGGTATCGTATCGAGCAAGCCGGTGGTATCGTATCGCCACTTGTTGTAGTATCGTATCGTTTCCTTCAAAAGGATAGTATCGCGATACTAAGATTGTATCGTATCAGGAAGGTTACTGGTGTCGTATTGTGTGGTTGTCCAGTATCGTATCGCCTAGAATTCCGGTATCGTATCGTCATTGTGCTTGGTATCGTATCGTAGTAACTACCCAATATCGTATCGTCTGCTGCAGACAGTATCGTATCGTTTGGACTTCTGGTATCGTATCGAGGCCAAGGCAGTATCGCCTAGTGTGGTACCCTGGAAACGGTGTCGGCCAGATTGGCACTAGTATTTTTGCTAGACAATTTGAGGCTTTGGAAGAGCCACTCAAGGAGAATCTCTGGGATTTCTAGAGAGACTTAGATGAGTGAATGAACTTGAGGTCAGGAAGAGTGCTAAGCAGCCAAAGAAGCGTCATATCTTCTGTGGGAAGTGCTGCCCAGGTTAGTCATCACTCCATCTACTCAGAGACTTCTAGTGATTCAGAGGAGGAAATACCCATGGCTTCGGAAGACATGTAGGGCCCAACACCGAATAGGGATTTCATGTCAACCATTGAAGGAGATTACCGTACCTCCTTACAGTATGTGTCCACTAATACCCAGGAGATTCCTATCTACCTGGATGGCTTAAATAGATCTGTGGCTAGGATGGTAACTTCCCTGAATGCCACAATTGTACCCCGACCTGCTGTCAAATACGAGGGAGGTGCATATGTAGACAAAATCGGTCATATCTACATTGTGACTGAATTCCCTGAGAGGATCAATGAAAGGGGAGAGTTTGTGGACCCAGACAACTCCGAAAGAGCACACCCTGAAGAGTTTGTGACTACCCCTAGGGGCCGGTCTCAAGTATCACGGGTCTTGAGAGGAGACTTGATTCCTTAGGACGACTACTTGTTGGAAGTCTATATGATCCATGGAAGTCTCCAGGAAGAGAAGAAAGCCCCATGACATTCTATGAGCTGAAAGACCCAGATGATGAAACTAGACTCACTTACTTGGATAAGGATCAAAGGAGATATTGGCCTGTGAGTACCTTAGACAGGGCTCGGCTGAGATATATGGGTGCGCCTGTATTTTCTCGGAGAGATCAGGCAACTACCTCACAAAATCCTTTTGGGAATCAACACGAGATGGAACAGACCACATCAGGACAGACCAGCCAACGAAGTGTGCCCAACCGTACTCACGTATAGTTTGCAACACCAGGAGTGCAAACACACAATCATGCCCACACAGGGATAGGTAATGAGTATCGACCCCCAGTAAGACCACGACCACCAGTAGGAGGACAGCCTGGAGTATTGCCATTACGGCCAGCTGTCCCAGTCTTTCTTGTAATGCCCAGACCACCTGAACCAATGAGAAGATTGAGACCTATCCAAGTAGCTAAATGTGTGAGAAACCATTATGATGGATTGGGAGAACCCTATGATCATATCGCTGAATTTAAACAAGTTCTAAGAGCAAAGCAAGTAGAGGACTTCTTTGTGCAGTATGAGTCTTTTGGACTCACCCTCACAGGGACAGCTCTAGCTTGGTTCCAGCCCTTAGATCCCAATCAATTTGGAAACATGGAACAATTCTTTCAAGAATCCATTGGAGAATTCACAAAGAGAGGGATTAAACACAATTCTGCGTCTTTAATCCATAGCTTTAAACAAAACCCTAATGAAACTGTGAAGATTGCTGCCCGAAGATTCAATTAGTATGTGGATAGATGCCCAGTAGCTGAGAGACCCACTCAACAGAAGATGATTTCATTATTTCTGGATGGGCTCACTAACGGAACCCTAAGAACACTAGTGTATGTGAAGAGGCTACAAACATTGAGTGAGTGCCTTCAAGAGTGTATTGATTTGGAGGATAACCTTGCCGAGGATCTCAAAGGTACAACCGACCTCACCAAATCAGAAGAATTAAGGAGCACTATCACGTCCAACTCCAGTAACAGGGAAGAATTAGCAGAATTATTAGCAAAGAAACTAGGAGTCCAGGGACAAAGAGCTTACCAAAACCCAGCGCAAAGAGTGCCTATGCTACGGAGATGTAATTTATGTGGAGGAGAGCACCCCACACACTTGTGTGTCCAAGGAGGGGCTGGTGCACAACCTATGTATCCATACCACCAACAGCAACAACAAGGAACTTCTTGGTATTGTCACATAGAACAAGAATATACCAATCACCCTACTGAGAACTGTCCCTTCAATAGGCAAGTACGCCCTTTTCAACCACCACAGTATAGACCTTATGGATACCTGCCTAGGGAACCAGGTAGAGAGATACCAAGATACAACCTGTATCCCACACCAGCAGAAGCATCACGGCCATATGAGCAAGCACCATATCCACCACCACAACCAGTGCTAGGACCCCAACTGTCAAAACCACAGCAGGTAGTATCCGTGAAGTATGCTGAACCAGAAGAAAACTTAGAAAGAGCTATAGTTCCAGCATCGACAATGACCAACGTAGAATCCACAAACCGTGGATATGAACCTCCTCCAGGAGGGTACTACTCATACAAAGACAACATGATGGAATACGAAACGGCATATGATGCTGCTTATTATGGATATGAGGGCTATGATCAGACTTATGGGGCAGAGACGACCACCTTAATGTATACGGCTCATAAAGCACAACCCACTGTGAGACCACCTATTAGACCACCTATGCAGAGAGGACCATGCTATAGATGCGGAGGAGACCATTTCATTAGAAAATGCCCTCAACCTTACAACCCTCCACCACCTAGGATTTGGGAAGGATATTGCAGTGACTGCGGAAAAGAACACCTTTTTAGAGATTGCCCTAAGAATCCGGCCAAAGCTCAAGATACTGCACCCATTAACGTAATTGAGGTCATAGAAGGATCGGGGAGTGATAAGGAATACACCGTACCACTAAAGGCTATTACTAGAGCCCAAGCGAAGCAACAAAAAGGAGAGCAACCAGAAGAGAAACAAGAGAGCAATAAAACTGTAGGCTCTAAAATTCAGGTAGTCGAGGATTCTGAGAACCCACATGAGAACTCCCAAAACACAAGAGTACAAAAATGGAAGGAAAGACGAGAAAAACTCAAAGAAAAATGGGTGAGAAATAAGAGTCAAGACAATAAGAAACAAACTAAAGGCGTGAAGGAGCATAAAGAACAAAAAACGCATAAGGAGATCCCTAAGCCACCGCGGATTTGCTCAGGAAAAGAGAAGCTGGAGTCAATTCTAGCTGACCCAAAGCCAGACGACTTGGACATGTGGTTGAAAGCTTACCAAGCTAGAATCAAAATAGGCCCAAATATAGAACAATATGAAAACTCTATCCTCAAGGAGAATTAGAAAAAGAAAGATTAGCGATATGTAGGAAATTGATTGAGGTAGCACAAGCAACCCTAGAAAAGACTGTCCCAATTTTACCAGAGACAAGGATTGCACATGGTCTTTACGAAGAATGCATCAAATCCAAAGATAAGGAACCTAGAGAGGAAGATGACCGAGATGAACGAATAAAAGCACAAGATGAACAGGTGTCAATGATACTAGACCTAGAGGCTGATTGGCCAGAAGACTTGTGGAATAGAATTAGGGAAGAGCAATGGAAGAAGAATGGAATCAATCCACCTCCTATTGAGGAAATAGATGTGGAAGATGATCAACCCCATCCCAACCTGGAGGAAGCATACGAGGAAGTATCAAGAATCGATAGAGGTAGAGAGGAAAACCTGAGCATTTCGACATTGCCGAATTACATGGGAGAATATGAAAGAGAGTCTCTAATAATACGAGCACCCATAGTGCATGGGAAGGAAAAAGGAAACGCAGAAGAGAGTTCACACAATCTAACAGAACTTAAGAAAACAAAGGTGCAATGCAAATTGACCGTGGAAGAGTTGCTTCAACTTAAACCACACTTATGGAGGCAGTTAGCAAACCAACTAGAACCACCACCAGAGAAAGGAGAAACAAAAGGAAATGAAAAAGAAAGGAAGTCAACGATACAAATCCCAGTTGATAAAGTGGGAGAATTTAGTGAAGGAGACGAAGGTAATACATGTTTGCCTGTCACCCACAATGGGTACATGACCAAGGCTATTCTAGATACAGGAGCCGGGGTAGGAATTGCCACCAAGGAGATATGGGAAAAATGGGGAAAACCTGCCTTGCGACCCACACGCATGAAACTCCAATTAGCAGACGGTCATGTGGAAAGACCCTTAGGAATATTGGAACGAATTAAACTAACCACCTGTGGAGTAGAATTCGAACATATATTAGCCATTTGTAAGTTCGAGAAAGCAAACAACTATGAAATGATATTGGGACGACCCTTTTTGAGACAAATGAGGGTAGTACAAGATTGGGGAAGAGATTCATTATACCTGCAACATCAAGGAAACACCACCAAGATAAATTTGCACACGTTTGCTTATCGAGATGTCCCTCCACTACAATGGAATCCAATCCACAAAGAAGAAGATGACCTATCCATGCACAGTGCTGGATCAAGTGATCAATCTTGGATGCATGAAGATGCCCAGTTATGGATGTGTAAAGAAGCGAAGAGAGAGGAGAGGAAAAAACAATTGTGGCCGATAGGACACCCTAACTATCGATCAGTAGAAGACCCAGACTACATGCCTCAAGTCTTTCCTGATGAGATTTTCGAGCCGCATGGATGGATGGAAATCTTAGCAACCTTAGATGTGTGTGTAAACGAAGAAGTGTTGACGATGAACGAGTGTATAGACGACGAAGGCTATGATGTAAATCTATATATGGTTGTTCTTCAAGAAGTAGAAGAAGGGGAAATCCTGGAAAAAGAATGGAAAGAGGAATATGAAAGCATAGAAATGGAACCAGAATTTGACTCCGAAGAAAGCTACTTAAACACTATTCAGAACAAGAAGGAACAGGAACCAACAAAAATCTTCGCAATTAAAGCTGCTCCGGCAATACACAGGCAGAAGGAAGACATGAGTAAGGTAGAACCAGACCCAGATCTTTTTGAAGTTCCTGAACACTTTAAAAAATACGAAGTAGAAGAGAGAAAAGTAGCCATTCAAATGCCTAGACGAGAGGCACGAGACGGAGAAGCATACGACAACAAAGAACAAACCAAAAAAATTGTTGTAACAGTAGAAGACGGAGAAGAGCGATGCACATATATTGGAAAAGATGTATCTGCAGAGGAGGAAGAGGAACTCATCAACCTCATCAGAGAGTACCGAGACATATTCGCATGGACCTATAAGGATCTCAAAGGCGTAGAGCCCACCATTTGTTCCCATCGAATACCAATGACGGTCGACGCAAAACCATCCAAACAACGCCCTTATACGTATAATGAAGTTTATGCAGCAAAAATTAAGGAAGAAATAGACAAACTACTAGCAGCAAGATTCATATATGAGATAGAACACACCGAGTGGGTATCGCCATTAGTAGTTGTGCCTAAGAAAAATGGAAAATTGAGAGTGTGCATAAATTTGAAGAAGGTGAATGCAGCCACCATACGTGACAGCTACCTATTACCCATTATGGACCATCTGTTAGAGAGAGTAGCCGGAAAAGAGGTCTATAGTTTCCTGTATGGATTCTCCGGATACAATCAAGTAGCTATTGCGACCGAGGATCAACATAAGACAGCATTCGCCACCGAATGGGGAGTGTATGCCTTCAGAGTGATGCCTTTTGGACTCACTAATGCTCCAGCTACTTTCCAACGATTAATGTGTCATGTTTTCAAAGAATTTTTGAAAAAAAGCATGGAAGTATATGTAGATGACCTCTGCACATACTCCAATCAAAGAAACGACCACATCCCCGAGTTAAGGAAGATATTCAACAAATGTAGACAGTATAGAGTCTGTTTAAACCCGGAAAAATGTGTCTTCATGGTAATACAAGGAAAAATCCTGGGACACATAGTCTCAAGAAATGGAATATCTACAAACGAGGACAAAATTAAAGTCATCTTAGACCTACCAAGACCTAAGAATACGAAGGAAGTGCAAGCTTTTATGGGGCATTGTGGATATTACCGTAGGTTTATTCACATGTATGCCATAATAGCAAAACCCTTATATGGTCTCTTAACTCAATTTACATGGACAGAGGAGTGCGAGAAAGCATTCAACGAGTTGACAAAGAGGCTTAGTACAGCCCCAATTCTGAAATCACCAAACTTGAGCAAGCCATTTCATATTCATGTTGATGCTTCTAACTATGCCATTGGATGTATCCTGGCCCAACCCACGGATGAAGGTAAGCTTGATCATCCAATCGCCTATGCGAGTAGACAAATGAATCAAGCGGAAAGAAACTATACCACTACCACTAAGAGGTAGTGTCTGAAGAAATTCAGACACTACCTCTTAGCTAACAAGTTCAAATTCTTCATAGACCATCAAGCTTTGTTGTACTTAGTCAATAAACATTGTAACACGGGAAGGTTGGTACGATGGTTTCTACTACTAATGGAGTTCGATTTTGAAGTAATAGTGAAAAAAGGAAACACACATGTGAGAGTAGACCACCTTTCTAGGCTGACACACGGAGAGCCACCAAATGGAGTGCCCGATGACCTGCCAGATACATATCTGTTTAATCTAGAAGTTTGTCCAAAGTGGGCAGAAAAATTGATTCCTATACTCACCCATGGCCCTCAACACTCAATCAATAGGAATAGAAAGAAAGAAATTCTTCCATCAAGGAACTTACACATTGTGGCAGGAAGTGTATACTACAAGGAACCCAATGGAGTGTTACTCAGATGTGTTGACGAGGATGAACAAAAGCAACTAATTGAGCAAGCACATGTGAACAAATGGAGAACACACCAAGGGACTCACGGAACAATCCGAGAACTAAAGAGGATAGGAGTGTACTGCCTGACATGCCCAAGAATGTTCACGACCACGTAAGTCATTGTGCAGAATGCCAAGAGACGATCCCAGAAGATCATGTGTCTCTACCTTTTTTGACCATAGCGCCCAATTGGAGTAAAACATTAGTGAAATTCTTAAAAACTAAAGAACATGAGGTAGGAGCTAGTTTGGCAAGAAAGCGATCCTTAGAGGAAATGAGCAAGGATTACATTCTCAAGGGAAGACAATTGTTTAGGCAAGGTAAAGACAACCAACTCAGATTATGTGTGCATGAAGGAGAATATTTACCCATATTAGAAATGGCACATGCAGGTGCTACAGGAGGTCATTTTTCGGCAGAAAGAACTATCAAAATGATTCTCTTTGTAGGCTTGTGGTGGCCAACTCTACATATGGATGCTGAAACATACGTATGAAGCTGTGAGACCTGTCAGAGAACTAAATACCCAATTAGGAAAGACGACATGCCATTAAGACCCATGGTCTGTGCAAGGGCATTCACAAAATGGGGTATTGACTTCATAGGACCTATCAATCCACCTGCCAAAGGATCACATGCGGAGTACATCATAGTAGCAACTGATTACTTGACCAAATGGGTAGAAGCAAAAGCCACTAGAAAGAATGATGCTCAAACTACTGCCAAGTTTCTTTTCGAGCATATTTTCACTCGATTTGGATTACCCATAGAGATTGTGAGTGATCGGGGAACGCATTTCCTCAATGAAGTAATCGAGTCACTAATGAATGAGTTTTTAGTGATTCATAAGAAATCAGCCCCATATCATCCCCAAGCAAATGGACAAGCAGAGAGTTCCAATAAGGTACTGTGTAGAGTATTGACAAATATTGTCAATAATGGAAGGTCAGATTGGGACAAACAATTGCACCACGCAATTTGGGCCTTCCGGGTTGCATATAAAACGGCTATTGGAACTACCCCATTCAACTTAGTGTATGGGCAAAATGCAATTTTGCCAATTGAATTCTTAGTGCCAACACTGAAAGTAGCCCAAGAGTATGAGTGGAACGGACATGAACTATCCCAACAACTAGACCAAATCGAGAAATTACATGAGACTAGGTTACAAGCTGTGGCAGGAATTTATACAGCAAAAAGAAGACAAAAAGCATATTATGATGCACCTATAAAAGACAAGGGACTTAAAGAAGGTGACTTAGTCTTAGTGTACACCTTAAAACAACACGCCAAGAAGTTGCAAAAACCCGGTTATGGACCTTTGATCATAAATCGAATCTCGAATGGTGGAGCAGTCAATCTAGCCACCCTAGATGGTGACATTCTTCCAAAAACTACATCAGTGGATGTAGGGTGAGACGATTCATGGAGCCTTTGACCGATCAAGTGCTAGCACGATTACTAGGTGCCCAAAATAGGAAGAGGGAAGAGGAACGGATTAGAGAGGAAGCTCGACAAGAAGCTCTGGAGCGCATTAGGAAACGGAAAGAATGGATTAGGCAACGAGATGAACGCTATCTCCAGGGAGAAGAACCTATCCCTATGGCTAATTACCAAGTCGATAACCATGATACAACGAGTATGTGTAAAACGCAACCTTACCTAACCCTAGGGATTGGCAAGATAGAGTACAAGTTGATAGACGCATTGATAGACTCAGGAGCAGGACTTAGTTGCATACGAGATAGAATCGCAAAAGATCTGCAATTAAATTTGAATCCCACAAAAGCTCGATTGATCGGAATTGGAGATCAAACCCTAGAATGTATTGGAACAACAAATGTGTCCCTCCACCTAGGCAACTCCTCCATGGAACAGAAAGTCTTAGTGTGCAAAGATGAGGATCTAATAGAAGACTTAATTCTAGGACAAGACTGGATTGTTGAAAATGAGGTGTGTATCCACCTAGCTCAAGGCTACATTTCAGCCAAGATAGGGCACAAGGAAATTTTCAGTTTATTAGAAGAAAAACCTTTACTCTCACCCCACATTATCCCTAGTTCCGAGAGCTGCCAGGAAAAGAAGTTGGAGAATGATCCGAGTCTTAATATCTCTCAAAAAAACCTAGATGAAACGGGAGGTCCCGACTATACGAGGTCCACAGAAGAGTCGCACTCACCACATTCAGTTGAAGAACAGCCAGTCACTAGGGAAACCAACGCTCAGGGACCTCTTCAACAAGCCAAAAAATAGCAATATTGGAAACCAAGCAGACACTCATATGAAGGATGACACAAACACAAATGGGTACGCAAGGATCAGATGCAGAACCAGGCAAAATCAGAACCCAATCTTGAAAAGGAAGCAAAGATCACAAAGACAACTACGCCGGAATACACATCAAAAGGACGTTTGCAGATATGGATACCCAAACCATTGATGGAAGCCCAGAGATCGTGACAGCAGATATGGATTCCTAAAAAGGTAACACAAGCAGCTAAACAGGCTGTAAGGACTCAGGAAGAAGCAGTACATCAGAGAAAGCGCATAACAAAACCACATAAGAGTCATCCAAGCAATTGGAGAAGCAAGACCAAGATCACGCGAATAATGGAGAAAGCAAAGGGAACACATAACGCAGGAAGGATCAAAGACACAAAACGACCTCTCTTAGTGGTCACGAAATGGATCTCGAAACCCAAGCAACCGCAAGGATTGGACGATCGAAGAAACAAAGATTTCCATTGCACTCATGAAGTCTCTAATGCACCTCAAGTATGCATAATAGGGCCACGATACGAGGCCAAGCATTCGGCACATGATGTAAACTATAGAACTAGTGGTGCACATTCTCCAAGCGAGATTAGATCTTAGCTTCACTCTGATAGGAATGGACTTACTATGTACATAAATAAATGCTTCGGCTAGACTCACGTTTGTCTTCTTTCAGGAAACGTTATAAAAAGAGGTGGTAAGAGACCTCACTCAATGATGGGGAAACGGAGTGAAAAACGACAATAATCACAACAATGCATTGAACATTTACATACTTTCCTTTGAAGCTAATGCACTTTTCGTTACAAGTGCAGATGGCTTCTGAAGATTCTGAAGCAACAGTACAAGAGGAGGTGCAAGAATTTCCTCTCCAAAGTCTCACGAAAGCAAAGGGACATTGGTTTAGAGATGAGCAACCAGTTGGAGAATATTTATTCTTGGCAAACATAAAAATTATGGATACAGAGCATCATTTTCCGATTATGTCCCAGGATTTCAGGGTCTTTGTTAGCAGTGGACAAGGAAGAGAAGGCACAAGCAGACAAGGGAGTCAACGAAGATCTGGCAAGTAGGCCAACAATTTTCTTCAGAAAGAAGCACTTATGAACATTCACGCAGATTTAGCACTAAGGCAACTTTAATCTTTCAAAACCTCTACACCCATTAAAAGTCATTCTCATCACTAAGCACCATTGTAAATATCATTTCATCTTTTTGTAGCTCCATTTTGTGCAAGCCAAGGAGTCCTTGAGCTTGAGGAGCATTAGAAGTATCTACCTGCCAATTTTCGTGATTTTTGGATATCGTTTGAGCCCCCAAATAAGCCCTGGAACCTAATTTTTAACTAGGCCGGACACTAGGTCTGAACAGGGCCAAAGCTAGTCAAAAACTATAAAAGGAGCTAGAGAGCTCATTTTTGAGGTTAGATTGTAATTGAAACGAACTGGTAAGAGCTTTTGAAAGTAATCTAAAGAACTCCATTGATTCTCTCTCTTTGTCTTGCCGTGTGTGCGCGTGTGTGTGTATGTGTGTGCATGCTTGTGTGCTTCTCACTCACGCACTTGTGCCGCCACTTGCTCGAGGTCTTCATACCATCCTCACGTCTTCCCGGATTGACATTAAAGGAGGTGCTACTCATCACTGAGCTACACCAAATTTTGGCGCCGTTGCCGGGGATCGAGCTTTGAGGACGAGCGTGTGATGGTAAGACGTAGAGTTGACGCGTTGGAGTTGTAGGTATTTTCTTCGCCTTCATCTTTTTTCTTTTACTTTCTTCTTCATCTTCATTTCCATCATCATCATCATCATCTCCCACCTCCATCTCCATCATCGCGAAAATTTTTGTTTTTTGATCATATCACCTTCCCCACCTCATTTCCCTCATTTCACTTGTGAGAGAGAGCGAGAGAGCGAAATTGCGTGTGTTGTTTTTGCATGTTTCTTGAGCTATCTTGCAGGTACAGGTCACATCACCATCCCCAGCCTCCTGCGCAGGTACGAAACTCGATGCAACTGTCTCGCGGTTGCAGGCTTCTGTCGATCGCGACTGACAGAAATTTTTGACTTTTCACAAAAGTGTGTACACCACTAGAACAAGCACAAGGAGCACATTCCAAAACACTAAAAACAGTAGAAAAATTCCGAGGTTTTCTGTCAATCGCGACCGACAGCCTCTGTCAATCGCGACCGACAGACCCTGTCAATCACGATCGACAGACCTCCACGACCGACTGACTGCCACGTAGGACCCTGTCAATCGCGATTGATACCGTCGATCGCAATCGACAGCCACGACCGACACTTCTGTCAATCGCGATTGATACCGTCGATCGCGATTGACTGAAATTCCACGATTGATTGACTTTTGCGCGTAGCCACGTGTCCATCGCGACTGATAGGCCCCTGATTGACTGAAATCTCGGCGAAAAATCCGGAAAACGTGTCGATCGCGATTGATACTGTCGATCGCGATTGACAGCCACGATCGACTCTGTCGATCACGATTGACACTGTCAATCGCGATTGATAGCCCCGACGGACACCTCTGTCAATCGCGATTGACAGACCTGTCGATCGCGATTGACAGGCTTTTCGGCCAAAAAATTAGGGTTTTTTATTTCAAAATTTGGGGCAATTTTGGGGCACAATAGTCAATCCATTAGCATTCTTGAGGTTCCTACACTTGTGAATTGGGAGAAAACTCAAGGATCTGTCAGCCAGTTTGAATCCTGTTTTAACCCCCTAAACCCTGAACAGTCATAACTTTTCCATACGAAATCCATTTTTTGAGCTCTTGGGCTTGTCAGAAAGCTCGTGGCATATACTACACGCCCTCAACTGTTTTTTATAAAGATAATACGTTGATTTTCAGAGAGGGTATTTTGAACTGGACCATATCCAGGGGGATCAAAGTCAGGGGTCCTTAGGATTGTTTTCTTGAAAATCACTATGCAAGTTTGTGTTTGTGCTACAGGAATGAAAATAATTGATTCTGTCTTTGGAATGTAAATTTCAAAGCTAACTTTGAAACTCTTACAGAGCATCGAGAGGCGTTCTAAGCAAGTGTAAGTGCAAGCTTGGAAACATACTTCCTGGGCACTCAAGGGCAACCGAGCAGGAAACCAAAGGTTGGAAACTTTCAACCCCCTCTGTCAATTCATAGCCTAGGCTAAGAACGACTAGAGGTAGGAGTAAGTCAGGGCGACGATAGGCAATTAGTGTTGACCTAAGCTTCAACTTAGGGACTTGCGGAGAAAGAGACTGTACCTCAATCCCCTCACAAGTGCATATAGTGGGGATACACGCTTTTAATTTATCAATCCGAAGAGTATACTAACCTAGCCGAGTGTATGAAGACATGCAAATGCGTAATGGTCAATGCAAAAGTATTACTCAAAAGTGAAAATGAGGAAATCACTTGTCCTAACAAGCTTCTACTGTAGGTCAAGACGAAACGATACTTGGTGCAGCAGCCGTCAGTATTTTGGACTTTTCTCCTAGCTCCGAGCTCCAAACATAGCGAATAGCATATGCGTTTCGAAGCTCTCGAGAAGACGCATCCAATGGCAGTGGTTTCACGCAATTCTGACACTCCTACTTCAAGTTATGATAGAAATACTGAGTCGCGGGAATACTTTCCTACACTTCAGCACTTCCTACGCCTCGCACACACCTCTCCTATAGCAAAGAAACACTCTCAAGGATAGATCACACTCACAAGCACCCTTTCCAAGCAATACACATGCATACAAACTCACGAAGAAGAAGATGAAGAGGGAAGAAGACACAAATTCGAATTTCTGTGCTCTCTATTCTCACAATGGCAAAAAGTCTTTTACAAAGAGTCACAATTGACTTATATACTAGTGCCCTAAAAATGGTCCTTTCACACAAGTGACCGGCACTTTATTCACTAAGAGCTAATTTCCTACTATTTTACATGGATAAGCTTCTATTCTTCTATGGGAATGCATCTAGAGGACTCCTCTAGTGCCTTTACAAGGGAAATATATTACAAAAATGAATATGTTACAAAAATATGTGGTCCAAATCGGAAAAATTTTGGGGCCCGTCTTTTTCTCTGCTTTGTGCGCTCTTTGGCTCTGCAACACTCTCCCCCTCTTCGCCTCTGTCGTCCCTTGACAGACTTCGCTTCTTTTGACAGACTTTGCTTCGCGCACGCGCCCTGTGGTCAGTATTGTCTGCAGTTAAACAGACATGCAGATTCGATGGCCTTCTTGATTCAAGCTCTACTACTCGAGAGCCTGATGTAGTCGCCTTGCCTGTTGACTTGGGTTGCCACGCACGCCACCAGTGACTAGGAATGTGCTATTCTTAGTCACCCTCTTCAACTTTTCAGCCTCTACCCCTTTCTAACTTTTGGCCCTACTCTGATGTTTGAAAAATCCACTCCTCTGGACCCCGGGGTTTAGCTTTGTGGCCTGGTGCGTCCCCCTGCGGGGCTCTGTGCAGAGATGGGTGTTGCGCCCCTGCGGGGCTTCCTGCAGAGATGTATCTTTACATTTGTCTATCTTCAAATTTGCCCTTTTAGTGAAGCTGTTTCTTTCGTTGCTTTCTTTTTTTCCTTTTCTTACTCGTTTCGCCCTCAACACTGCCCCCCTCCTGAACTCTGTCGTCCCCGACAGGCTTTGATAAGCGCCGGGCGTATGTTCTGTATACTTGTTGCTCTGTATCATTTAGCAGATTGGCTTCACGTATCATGATCTGTTTCCATTGTTCAGCTTTGACTCCATCGTTCGGCGGTTGTCTATGATCTGCGAAGAAGCTTAATTCATATGCCACAAGTCTGGCATTCAGATTTGATGACATCTTCAAAAATACTTCTGAATCTATTTCAAAAAATCCTGTAAAAAATGCTTCTTCAAATATTTGCATGTATGGACTTGGCAAGAACATGAGTCTAGAATAATATGCCATTATTGTGGGGCGGCTCGGCATTACTGATAGATCGAAGATAAGGATATCGGTGCCTTGATTTATGCCGATGAAGTTCAGAAATGTATATGCCGCATGTTTGAAAACCTTCAGGACTGTAAGTAGCATACCAAGTATTTTATTTGTCATCTTAACTGCTAAATCTGGTACAGTCGCATAGTTTTGTAGCCAAAATTCTATGGTTTTGATCATATAATCCTCGGTTGGCAAATAATTATGCGGCGGGCTAGGTAACATCGGATAGTTTAGCCACTGTTTATTAATAGTGCCGCTGCGTTGTAAAGCCAAAAATTCTGTTGCAACCCTTCTGCGTGGTATGGGACAAAACGAAGGGTTTACCTGTAATAAATAAGGTGCAGCCTCCCAGTGCACTCGTAGTGTGGGATATTTCTCCAAAAACTTTCTCCTCCACACTGGCTGTGCAGCTTCAAACTCTGCCTGAGTGTACGTGAATGTGTCATTTTTGAAATGAAGCTGCTGATCCGGACTTTTGTGTGTAACCTTCTTTATATATTGCCTTGTTTTCTCTTTCAACAGTCCATATGGAATGTTGAAAGGCTTGATGATCTTCTCCAAGTCTTTACCTTTGATTTTGGCTTCCTTCATGACCTTGATGACTTCATTCTCAAAACTTTCCGTCAATCGGGACACCACTAGTGCCCGTTCCTTCTGACTTATTTCTGCAGTGTATGGCATTGGATGATCATCATGCATATCCGCCATCTGCTCATGCATTGGAGAATGATAGATCGGTTGAGATAGAGGGCTTACCTCTACCTCGTCAGTAGGATGTCCTTTTTCTGGCACTACTGATGTCCCGATCGGTTCTTTACCTTTCTGCTGATTCTGTAGTTCTTCAATGCATTCTTCTTTTTCTTTTACCTTTTGCATGGCTTCACTGAGTTTTTCTTTGGTGGCTAGGAGCTCCTTACCTATGTCAGCTACGTGATCCATGTTTTCACTGTAGCTCTGTACCAATTTGGCCTGTGCTGAATTCAGCTGCCTTTTGAGCTCACTCATTTCTTGATCGTGCCGCCGTTCTGATTCTTCTTGTACTTCCTTAGCTTGTTGTAGCAATTTGGCATACTCCGCTATCTGTTCTTTTAATTCCTGTTCTTTAGTTTCTGAGGGGCCCTGTTGTATCAGTGGTTGATCATATAATAATGATTTCATTAGTTCTTTATTCCTATCGCGCAGGCTGTCGTTCTCTTCGAGATATAGCTTGAGTTGTTGCTCTAATAGTACGCTTCGCATCCTCATTTTTTCTTTCTCAGCCTCGCTTGCTTTGTGTAATTGTTGCAACTCTTCTAGTTGTGTAAGCAGCTTTTGATTTTGGGCAATGGATTCGTCATATTGTGTCTTAATTGCTAGCACTTCAGTATTTTTGTTCGCCACTTCTTTTTGTGCTGCAATTAGCTGTGCCGATAACTGTTCGCTCATGAGTTGAAACTGATTTTTTTCTCTTCGTGCTTGATCATATTCAGCATCTGTATCCATCATTTGCTGCTGGGTGTCCATGGCTGTCTGGATCATTTGCTTTACTACCGGCTTCAGTTGAGTTACATCCACATTGAGCCAAGTTTTCGGTATGGAAGGTTCTGCTCCGGTAGTCACGTCTTTGCCTTGAGCAATGTGTAAAGTGGTATCATGGGGCTGCCTGATTTGAAGCTGGATCCTTGGCTCAGCCCCCATGTTTTCATTCTGTCCTCGAGGTGTGTCATCAGGCACTTCTATTATTGTTTGTTCTTTTTGTGGGACCTCTCCCATTTCCGTACTCACTGGGGTTTGTTCTTCCTCTTTAATAGGTATGTTGACATGTGTGACCCCAGTAGTTGTGTCTTCCTTGATGCTGACTTTGGTGGTGTCATTCAATTGAATGACATGCTCCTGCTCCTGAGCATCATCCACCTTCTTTTCTTTTTCCTTCTGGCTGTCTGGTGTTACTTCCATTTGATTGACCTCCGGCCCTTCGTCTTCATAAGTTTCTGTCCTGATATCAGTGTCTAGCGTATCTTTCTCAGGACTGGATTCCGTATTCGTACTTGAGTCATCAATGCCCAATTCTTGGTATCTTCCAGGTTGCTTTGGAGGTGTTTCTGTACTCTGCTTTTGCTGAATTTGACTCGCTTGTCTATATTGATGTCCTTGGACATTTAGATTTACCTGCCCTTGCATATACTGGTGTGTTTCCTCGAGGGCAGCAGACAAGTCTCTTTTTGAAATCGGCATTTGAGCCGTCGTGACCTTAGGCAAGAGATGCGTTCTTTTGGACTGCGGTGTTGCTTGGGCTTCTTCTTCTCGCAAGCGTTTTGTACCCCTCATGGGCTTCTGTGTGCTGGTTCCAGCCTCTTCCACTACAATTGCTGCTTTCTTTTTCTTAGGGACAGAAGCGGATTTTGCATACCTTGCTAGTCCTTCTGCTGTTGGCATCTCTCGTAAGCAGTGTCTCATGTCTAGGGCTTCATATATCAATAAGGTCAAAGCTGAACCACCGTTCAGGAACTTCTTTTGCCCCCATTTCTTCTGAGCTTCAAACAATCGCTCTTGTATGTAGCCTGTGAGATTCACTTTGTTTCCTATCTGTCTCATGGCATGCGATAGGAGTTGTACTACAATTTTCTGAGGTGCCGTGTATCTGTTCATGCCAGGAAAACAAAAGTGTTGGTGTACCAAACGTACTGCATCTTCGATATCTACTCTGTTAATCTCCAGGAAGGATCTTTTCTTGGGGTCATGGCATTCTTCCTTAACATTGGTGATGCCTTCCTGATTCCATCCAAAGGCCTTATTGATCAATTCATGAGTGAATTGAATAGTCTTCCACTTGCCCACCTTGTCCAAAACCTTTGCTTCTGGAACCGAAATCTTTGTAGCAGCCGGCTGCATAGTATTCATTACTTGTGTACATCTTTGGAAGTCGGGTACACATATAGGTATCTTCAAAAATGCTTCAATGCCAGCTTGAGTCCATACTTCTTCGATATGTGGTAACCCTTGTATTATGGTCTTGAAATCCTGTGACATAATAGGGAAATAGTGATCCCTGTCCATAATCTTGATGGTGGCCATGAATAGAAGTTCCGAGATAGGTTGGTCATCTCGAAACCAATGTCCTCTGACCTTGGTTATTGCCCCCAATGGAAGAAGTAGTTCCTCTTCCTGCTGTGTAGCTTCTGAGTCAGAAGATGTCATCTGCACTCAATTATAGAGGGAGAATTAGTATCCATCTTTTTTTCATAAATCCTCCTCCATATGTTGATTATTAATTCGATGTTGCTCCGAGTGCATGGTGTCGTCCCTTTCCCGTGGGTGTGAGAAAGGTAATACCTGAATTTTTCATGTATTTTTATATATTTTTTTGGTGAAAGAAAACATAAAAGTTAGTACATAGCCGAAGCGGTTAGTGAAAAAATTTTTTTGGAGTAATATTTTAAGTATGTACAAGTGCTCTCCTATTTCCAAAGGAAAAATGTGCGTGACTATCCGAAAATAGAAGAAGGACGTGCCGAATGCTTGGCCTTGTAATGTGGCCCTATCATGCATACTTTGGATCTTGGCAACTCCTCATGTGTGCAATTGGAAGTAGTTGCTTGATATATGCAGTTTGTCTTGTCTTTCGGCATCCATATTTGCTTCACTTGGGTGCGACGTACTGCATTCTCCACCTTCTTGATGAATGCTGTTCGTTTTCGGCTATATGTCTTCTGATTCTGTTTTGGGAATCTCAAGTCGGTTTGTATTGCATTTGGAGATTCCTTCTTCCTCCAATATGTCCTCTTTCTCGTTTGATGTGCCTGTTGACCCTGTTGAGTATGATAGCCCTTCGGAGGATGTTCCTTGTTTGTAATAGTCGTCCTTTGGGTACATGACTTTGGGATCCAAATCTTTGTTCGATCAGGTTGTGCAGTCATCAGTTTCTTTGGGATCCATATGCTCTTGAGTCGTGGTTGCTGAAAGTGTCCGAAATTCTTTGTCTTCTTATACAAGTGCTCATGCTGCTGTCGAAGACGTTTCTGTTGCTGGAGATATGCCTTCTTTTGATCCTTTCTTATCCAAGCTAGTGTAGAGTGTGGAATGGGGTACACTTTCACGGTTGTAGGCTTCTCGTTTTGCAGAGGAATATTTTTTCTTGGACTTTGTGGTTCTCTGTGCTTGATTTCATGTTCTTGTGCACTCTTGTGACTCTCTAAACTCCAGGATGGAGTGCACACAGGACTCACAGTATTTTCACATGAAGTACTTGACGATGGGGTTCCTATATTGCTAGTGAACTTATAATCATGACTTTGTTCATTAGGATGAACTTCTGGCTCTATAATAGCAGCTTTGGGTGGTCGTTCGTCTAGCAAACTAAATACCTCTCGAGGTCCTATTCTGGCAGAGATGTATCCTAAAGCCAATTGGATGGTTACCTCATATTCATATATCCAATCTTGGCCTAGCACCACATCTTCGAGCAGATCTTGGTCCTGACATACTAAAAGTCTCTGCTCCATTGTGTTGTTCCCCATATGTAAAGGTAGAGTGATCTCACCTATGCATTGAGTAACTTTTCCTCCTATTCCAATTAGCTGAGCCTTCGATGGGCGTAACTCCTCTTTAAGTCTCTGAGACAAGGAAAATCTAATGCAGCTTATTGCTGCTCCTGTGTCTATGAGTGCATCCACTAAGTGGTACTCTTTTCGTCCTGCTCCCAGATTCAAATAAGGCTGTCTTCTTTGTTGTCCGGAGTTCTCAGTGGCTCTAAAATTAGCCATGGGGATGAGTTCTTCTCCTACTCGATATCTCTCGTCTCTTTCTCTCATCCACTCTTTCCGTTTTCTGATACGTTCTAGGGCTTCTTGCCTCGCTTCTTCGCGTATGCGTTCTTCTTCCTTTTTTCTACTCTGAGCTCCTAAGAGTCGTGCTAACATTTGATCCGTTAGAGGCTCCATAAATCTTTTCACTCTGCAACCACTGATGTAGTTGGGAAGAATATCTCCGTCTAGTGTGGCGAGATTGACTGCACCACTATTGGAGATTCGATTTATGATCATAGGTCCATATCCACGTTTCTGTAGTTTCTTTGCATGCTGTTTGAGTGTGTATACTAAGACTAAATCGCCTTCTTTCAGTCCCTTGTCTTTTATATGTGCATCATAATAAGCCTTTTGTCTCCGTTTGGCTGCATAAATGCCCGCTACCGCTTGCAGTCTTGTCTCATGCAGCTTTTCTATTTGATCTAATTGCTGAGACAATTCATGACCGTTCCACTCATATTGCTGGGCTACTTTTAATGTAGGCACTAAGAAGTCAATTGGCAAAATTGCATTTTGCCCATACACTAAATTGAAAGGTGTAGTTCCAATAGCCGTTTTATAAGCCACTCGGAAGGCCCAAATTGCGTGATGCAATTGTTTGTCCCAGTCTGACCTTCCCTTATTGACAATCTTTGTCAATACCGTACAAAGTACTTTGTTGGAACTCTCAGCTTGCCCATTAGCTTGAGGGTGGTATGGGGCTGACTTTTTATGAATCACTAAGAATTCATTCATTAGCGATTCAATGACTTCGTTTAAGAAATGAGTTCCTCGATCACTCACTATCTCGATCGGTAGTCCAAAGCGTGTGAATATGTGCTCAAAGAGAAATTTTGCTGTAGTTTGAGCATCATTCTTTCTAGTGGCTTTTGCTTCTACCCACTTAGTCAAGTAATCAGTGGCTACTATGATGTACTCTGCATGTGATCCTCTGGCTGGCGGATTGATGGGTCCTATGAAGTCAATTCCCCACTTGGTAAACGCTCTTGCACAAACCATGGGTCTTAAAGGCATGTCATCTCTTCTAATTGGATATTTTGCTCTCTGACATGTTTCACAGCTTCTCCCGTATGTCTCTGCGTCCATATGTAGAGTTGGCCACCACAGGCCGGCAAAGAGAATCATCTTGACCGTTCTATCTGCTGAGAAATGTCCTCCCGCAGCTCCTGCGTGTGCCATTTCTAATACTGAGAGATATTCATTCTCATGAATGCACAATCTTAGCTGGTTATCCTTTCCGCGTTTAAAGAGTTGTTTTCCTAGGATGACGTAATCTTTGCTCTGTTCTTCAAGAGCACGTTTTCTTGCTAGGGTAGCTCCGTCAGGGTACTCTCGAGTTTTCAAGAACTTTACTAAAGGCATGCTCCACCTTGGTGCTATTGTAGAATAGCATAACGTAGAGTTCTCTCCTGGGATTTGTTCTTGACAGGTTTGACAGTTTGACACATAATGATGTGCATCTCGTTGCATGGTTGGCCAATATATGCCGAATCTCTTGAGTGTTTGCCATGTTCCTGTTGCGTTCAAGTGAGTGTTCCATTGGTTTATGTGTGCTTTCTGAAGCCACATTTCTTGTTCCCCTTCTTCCACGCATCTCATCAACAGTCCGCTTGAATCCTGGTGGTACAAACTTCCAGCAATAATGTGAAGGTTCTTAGTCTTCCATAGATCTTGCTTTCGGTTTGGCGTGATCCCATCTTTAGGTCCATGTGTGAGTATCGGGATCAACTTTTCTGCCCACTGAGGACATACTTCCAGGTTAAAGAGATAAGTGTCTGGCAGATCATCAGGAACTCCTATAGGTGGTTCACCATGGGTCATGCGAGATAAATGATCTGCCCTTATGTGTGTGTTTCCTTTCTTGACTATTACTTCAAAATCAAATTCCATTAGCAATAAAAACCATCGTACTAGACGTCCTGTATTGCAAGGCTTGTTGACTAAGTACAATAGAGCTTGATGATCAATGAAAAATTTGAATTTGTTTGCCAATAAGTAATGTCTAAACTTCTTGACGGCATAAACCATTCCTAGGCCTTCTCTCTCCGTAGTAGTATAATTGCGTTCAGCTTGATTTAACTGTCTACTGGCATAGGCTATCGGGTGGTCTAATTTACCTGTATCCGCTGGTTGAGCTAAGATGCAACCAATGGCAAACTTGGAAGCATCAACATGAATATGAAACGGTTTATTCCAGTTAGGGACTCGAAGAATCGGTGCTGAACTCAATCGATTCTTCAACTCATTAAAAGCTTTTTCGCATTCTTCGGTCCAATTGAATTGAGTTAACAATGCATAAAGAGGTCTAGCAATTATGGCATACATATGTATAAATCTTCGATAGTAACCACAATGTCCCATAAATGCTTGAACTTCTTTAGCAGTTTTCGGTCTTGGTAAATCCAAAATAACTTTGATTTTGTCTTCATCCGTGGAAATTCCATTCTTAGAAACAATATGTCCTAAGATTTTCCCTTGTCGCACCATGAAGACGCATTTTTCTGGATTGAGGCATACTCGATATTGTCGACATTTGGCAAAAATCTTTTCTAGTTCAGGGATGTGCTCTGATCGTATAGCTGAATATGTACACAGATCATCCACGTATACCTCCATGCTCTTTCGCAAAAATTCCTTGAACACATGACACATCAGTCTTTGGAACGTAGCTGGGGCATTCGTTAAACCAAAAGGCATGACTCTAAAGGCGTATACTCCCCATTCAGTTGCAAATGCAGTCTTATGTTGGTCCTCAGGAGCAATAGCTACCTGATTATATCCTGAAAAGCCATCCAAAAAACTATAAACTTCCTTCCCTGCTACCCTTTCCAAGAGATGGTCAGTGATCGGTAAGGGATAGCTATCCCTTATGGTGGCGGAGTTCACTTTTTTCAAATTGATGCACACTCTTAACTTCCCATTTTTCTTTGGTACAACTACCAAGGGTGATACCCATTCTGTGTGCTCAATTTCGTAGATGAATCCAGCGTCTAACAACTTATCTATTTCTTCTTTTATCTTGGCTGAATATACATCATTATAAGTATAAGGTCTCTGTTTGGAAGGTTTGGCCTCGGAAGTCATGGGGATTCTATGCGCACATATAGATGGATCTACTCCTTTTAAATCCTTATAGGTCCAAGCAAAGACATCCCGGTATTCTCTTATGAGTCGAATTAGCTCTTGCTCCTCTTCCTCTGAGACATCCTGTCCTATGAAAGTACATCGTTCCTCTCCTCCTTCCATGGTTACCACTATTTTCTTGGTCTGCTCTTTATTATCATATGCTATTCCCGGTTGTGCCTCTCTTTTAGGCATTTGAATAGCAATCTTCCTCTCTTCTATTTCATATTTTTTGAAATGAGCTGGTACCTCGAATTGGTCTTGAAGCTTATTATCTCCATCTTCTAACTCCCTTTCAACTTCTAATTTTTCCTTTTGTGCGAGATCCTCATGTTGTTCATTGGCAGTGAAGTCCATGTTGGTGGTACTAATTCCTAAATCCATGGGTTCTTGTTCCAATTCAATGCTCTCGTAGTCCTCCTTCCAGTCTTTCTCAAATACTTCTCCTTCTTCTGCCTCCTGAAGGACTACCATATACAGGCTAATGTCATAACCCTCCTCGTCAATACATTCGTTCATAGTTACCACTTCTTCGTTTACACAAACATCGAGGGTGGCTAAGATTTCCATCCAACCATGAGGTTCGAATTCTTCGTCTGGAAATACTTGTGGCATATAAGCTGGATCTTGTACCGATCTCACTACACCTTGTTTCTGCTGCCAACTTTTTCTTCTCTCTTCTTCCTTTTTAGCAGCTTGGCATATCCATAGATGAGTATCCTCGTTCATCCAGGATTGGTCACTAGAACCTGCACTATGAATCGATTGATCGTCTTCCTCTTTATGGACTTGATTCCATTGCAGAGGTGGTACATCTTGATATGCATACGTATGTAGGTTGATCCTAGTGGTGACTCCTGCGTGTTGTAGGTACACTGCATCCTTTCCCCAATCTTGTACTACCTTTAGCTGTCTCATGAATGGCCTTCCCAAGATCATCTCATAGTTGCTCGGCCTTTCAAAGTGACAAATTGCTAAGGTATGCTCGAATTCCACTCCGCACGTAGTGAAGACTATTCGTTCCAACAATCCTAAGGGTCTTTCTGTATGTCCATCAGCCATCTGAATTTTCATACGTGTTGGTCTCAATGCTGGTTTTCCCCATTTCTCCCAAATTTCTTTGGTAGCAATGCCTACACCAGCTCCTGAATCTAATATGGCTTTGGTTGTGTAACCCTTGTAAGTGATTGGTAGACATGTATTTCCTTCATCTCCTTCACTAAAGTCTCCTACTTTATCCACTGGAACTCTCACCGTTTTCACTTCGTCATCTACCTCCTTCTTTGCCTCCTTGACTTCCCACTGATTGATCAATTTTTCCTTTAGATGTGGTTTTACCTTTAGCAATTCTTCGAATGTTAAGGTACATGGGATTTTCACTTCTCTAAGGCGCTGTATGATCTCCGATGTTTGAACTGATGGATTCGTTTCTCTTCTTGTTATTGATGGAATGCGATACAATTCTGAGTTGTGCTCGTATTCCCCGGTGTAATTAGGTAGCTCCTTTACATCGTCTTCGGCTTCTTTGTCACTTGCATCCGTTGGAAAAATTTCTTCTGAATTAAGTTCAGGTATTGAATCTTCCATTTCGTTTTCTGCTTTCAATTCTTCAAAGGGCGGTTCCATTCCCTCTACTTTTTTCCACTTGTCCTCTTGAACTCTCGCCCATAAATCCTTAGTCCAGTCTCCTTCTGTTTCAGGGACTATGGATCCTTCCTTTCTTTCAACACCAATTTCATTATCCAGAGGTCTATTTACGTTAGGCTTTTTCTGATTATTTAGACACTCTTGGAACTTTTCTTCGCAAATTCGGTTGTTTGGTAATGGTGATGTGGGTTTTTCTAATGTTTGTTGGGCAACTTCTATCAATTTTCTGCAGATTTCCAATCTTTCTTTCTCTAGGTCACCTCTCGGATATTCTCCCTCGTGTTGTTCTATGGTAGGTCCTGCTTTTATTCTCGCTTTGTATGCCTGAATCCACATAGCTAAATCCTCAGGCATTGGATCTGCTAATACCGATCCTACCTCCTTCTTTTCTTCCTCCATTTTATTTTCTTCTTCCACTCGTGCTTCTTCTGTTGAATTGTGTTTACTCTTTTCATTTTCCTTCTTTTGCAACAATTTCTTTTCTTTTATCCTGTCTCTCCTTTGCTTCCATCTTTGGGATCGTTTACTGGTGATACTTTTTTCTGGTTCTTCTGAGTCTTCTACTCTGTGAGGGATGGGTGTATTTCCCTCTTTGTCACTTTGGTTATTTTCTTCGGTTTTATCGGGGTTTTCTCTAGCCTTTGCTCTCGTTATGGCTTTTAAAGGTATAGTGTACTCTTTATCACTCCCCGACGATTCAATTACCTCGATCACGTTAATCTGTACGTTAGATGTGACTTTGTTTGGGTTCTTAGGACAATCTCTGAAAAGGTGTTCCTTTCCACAATCGCTACAGTATCCTTCCCAAATTCGTTGTGGTGGTGGTGGGTTCGGTAATGTACATTCTCTGATATAGTGGTCACCTCCACATCTGTAGCATGGTCCTCTAGGTACAGGTGGTCTATTCATTGGTCGAGGTGGCATGGTTGCTCTAGGAGCTGAGTACATTAATGGTACATAATCTTGCTCGTAGTTATATGAACTCTCCGGCGTCTCCATGCCATAAGCATATGGGTCGTATTGTTGCCCATATTCCATTGTTGAGCTTTCATAACCTGGGTATGCTCCTTGACTAGGTTCGTAAAATGAGTCATATGGTTCACTGCTAGTCAAAGGCGTTGCCGGCACTATGGCCCTTTCTAAGTTTTCCTCTGGTTGTGCTATCTTAACTGGGACAACGTTCTGAGGGTGGGGCGGTTGTTGTCCTAGCACTGGTTGAGGCTGTGTATATCCTTGGTATGTGTATGGTCGTGCTATTGGTGCCTGCGGCTGATATGATGGATATCTGAAGGCTTCTCCTCCTTGCTGGTTCTGCGGATATCCATATGGTCTCACATAAGGCTGGGTGGGTCTGGTTTGCCTATTGTAAGGGCAGTTCTCAGTGTTATGATTTGTGTATCTCTGCTCTATGCTGCAATACTGTAGTGGTCCTGGGACAGAGGGTCTCTGAGGAGCATAGGCAGGTGGTGGGACTACTCCCCTAGTACACAAGTGAGAAGGATGATCTCCTCCGCACTGCATACATCTTCTAAGCATAGGCATTCTCATAGGATTGGTGGGATAATTCCTCTGTCCTTGCATATTCAGTTTTTTTGCTAGCAAGTCAGCAATTTCCTCAATGTTGTTTTTAGGGTTCGATGTGCTATTTGATGACTCTTCACTTTTCACACTTCCTTGGGGTATTTTCAAGTCTCCTGCAAGGTTATCCTCTAGGTCTATACATTCCTTCATACACTCTTGCAGAGTTTGAACTCTCTTCACGTACACTAATGACCTCAAGGTTCCGTTCAATAGTCCTTCTAAGAACAATGATACCATCTTGTTTTGTGTTGGTCTCTCCTCTACGGGGCATCTATCCACATACTGCTTGAATCTCCGGGCAGCCAATCTGACTGACTCAGTTGGAGCTTGCTTGAAGCTGTGGATTAATGACGAAGAATTGTTCTTGATTCCAGACTTGGTAAATTCTTCAATCATTTCTTGATACACTTGATCCATGTTCTGAAAGGTATTTGGATCCAATGGCTGAAACCAGGCCAGGGCTGTGTCTGACAAGGTGAGGCCAAAGGATTCATATTGAATCATGAAGTCATCTACCTGCTCGGCTCTAACTACTTGTTTAAATTCTGCTATATGATTATAGGGTTCACTCGAGCCATCATAATGATTTCTCATGCATTTGGCCACTTGAATCGGTCTTAGTCTCCTTCCTACTTCAGGTTGTCTTGGCATTACAGGGTAATTTGGTCTTCCTATAGGTATGCCTGGTCCTCGTGCTACCTGTGGTCTGACTGGAGCACGAACTCCTTGTCTTGGGTCCATAGCTGGTTGTGGCCGGTAATTAGGATTAGTGGCAGGTATTGCAAATTGCACATGAGGTCTGATGGGGATCTGGGTTTGTTGAGTTTGTTGTGTCTGTCCCGAATGTTGACTTGAGTCATATTGAGAAGTTCCATGTGGGTTCCGTGAAGTGGTTGCTTGGTCCCTTGGGGGGAACACTGGAATGTTCTGATATTTCAGCTCAGCTCTCTCTAATTCAGTGACTGGCCAATATCTTCTGTGGTCTTTGTCCAAATATGTAATGATGGTGGGGAATTCAGGATCTTGTAACTCATAGATGGTAACTGGATTAGGAGCAGCGTCCCAAATAGAGGAATGGGTCCTGAGCAGGTGCTCCATCCCATTGATCAAATACACATCTATTAGAGTGTCATCCTGAGGAACTAAGTCTCCTCTCCAAAGCTTAGTAATTGTCGATCTCCCTCTAGGAGTTGTTACTTGTTCTTCAGTTCCATGTCCCTTTAGACTTGAAGTATTATTTTCCTCGCCACGTTCATTAATGATTTCCGGATGTTCAGTGACCATGTATTGAATGTCTCGTTTATCCATGTACAGTCCTCCTATGTACTTAACTGCTGGTCTTGGCACTATGTGGGCTTCTGAAGCCTTCCTCAGTCTGGCCACTGATCTGTTTAGACCATCCAAATAGATAGGGATCTCATGGTGGTTAGTGCTCACATATTCTAAGGAAGTTCTGTATTCGCCCTCAATGATGGACATCTGGCCAATCATGGGCACAGTGTTTTGCATATCCTCGGAAGCCATGGGGATTTCTCCTTCTGACTCACTGGAGGTCTCAGAATAGTGTGATCGGTTACTTGGTTCGGCAACACTCCCTACGGAAGAAATTACACTTCTTCGGCTTCCTAGGGTTCTTCCTGATCTCAAGTTCATTCACTTAAGAGCTCTAATCAAATCTTGTCCACCTTTAGTCTCTAGAGTTCTAAGTTATGGCTCAGAAGTCTAGGAAAACTTAGGCTGGAATGTGACTGAAAGAAAATTTCAAGTCACGATACTTGACTCTCACGACCTCTGAAAAAACGATCGCTGACAGACGACACTTGGGTAAAACGATCGCTGACAGACGATACTTGGGTGAAACGATCGCTGGAAAACGACCTTTCCCCAAACGATCTCTGACTGGGAACGATACACGACCTTTCCACAAGACGATCTACGATCCCTGACCCAAAACGACCGCTCACAAACGATACTTCATCAAAACGATCGCTGGAAATCGACACTTGGGTCTAACGATACTTGATCAAAACGATCGCTAGAAAACGATATTTGACCAAACGATCTCTAGCCAAACGATCTCTGGCAGAAAGCGATACACGACCGACGATCTCTGAGAGAAACGATCGGCGACACTTGGGCTGAAACGACACACGATCTCTCACTAGACGATACACGATACTCAAATATTAACGATCCACGACCTTTACTAGAAACGATCGACGATACCTATCTGAAACGATACCGATCTTTGACAAGTGTAGCGATCTCTGAATCACGATACTTGGTAAGCGATACACGACCGACGACCTTTGATCAAAACGATCTCTAGCGAAACGATCTACGACCGCTATCTGAAACGATCTCTAGCGAAACGATCTCTAGCGAAACGATCGACGACCTCTGTCTGAAAACGATCTACGATCTCTATCTGAAACGATCTACGATATCTCACAAAACGATCGACGACCGCTGGGAAATATCGCGATACTCAACCGCAGGAGTAAAACGATACTCGACCGCAGGAGCAAAGCGATACTTGACCCTTTTGCAAATTTTTGTGTTGTTTTTTTGAGGTTTGGATGTTTCCCCCTTTCTCTCCTAGGTTCTCTCTCTTACCCCTACCCACTGTATCAATCAACAAACTACTTTTAACCCCCTGAATGCCCAAACGACACTCAGCGCAGGTCGTTTTTTCCTTCTCCTAGGTTGAAATGCTGAAATTTTTGAGCAAGGAGGTGGTTTAGTTTACCTTGGAAGCTCCCATGATCTCTTGGTCCAACTCCTTTGCACAGAACTCTCCCCTATTGCTTGCTTGCCTCAAAACGACCGCTGGGCTCACACGACACTCGATGCAGCTCTCCACGATACTTGTTCAACAAGTAACTTGAAAATGAAAAATTTTTTGGCTTTTATACTTGGGAATTCCTAGCTTACTGAAAAATGAAAATCCTTGAACAAACCTAAAGCCTACTCTACTCTCCACTCACTCCTATTTTACTTCTTCTACTCACTCCCCTAATCTATCAACTTACTACACACACTCCAAGAATGAGAAGTAGACTTACCAAAGAAGAGAAAATTTCCGCTCCTCCAAGTTCTTCAAAGCAAAAAGCTACTTACCATCACGCGAATGCCTCGGTTTGATTCGTCACTCCCCGGCAACGGCGCCAAAAAGTGTGTTGACCTAAGCTTCAACTTAGGGACTTGCGGAGAAAGAGACTGTACCTCAATCCCCTCACAAGTGCATATAGTGGGGATACACGCTTTTAATTTATCAATCCGAAGAGTATACTAACCTAGCCGAGTGTATGAAGACATGCAAATGCGTAATGGTCAATGCAAAAGTATTACTCAAAAGTGAAAATGAGGAAATCACTTGTCCTAACAAGCTTCTACTGTAGGTCAAGACGAAACGATACTTGGTGCAGCAGCCGTCAGTATTTTGGACTTTTCTCCTAGCTCCGAGCTCCAAACATAGCGAATAGCATATGCGTTTCGAAGCTCTCGAGAAGACGCATCCAATGGCAGTGGTTTCACGCAATTCTGACACTGCTACTTCAAGTTATGACAGAAATACTGAGTCGCGGGAATACTTTCCTACACTTCAGCACTTCCTACGCCTCGCACACACCTCTCCTATAGCAAAGAAACACTCTCAAGGATAGATCACACTCACAAGCACCCTTTCCAAGCAATACACATGCATACAAGCTCACGAAGAAGAAGATGAAGAGGGAAGAAGACACAAATTCGAATTTCTGTGCTCTCTATTCTCACAATGGCAAAAAGTCTTTTACAAAGAGTCACAATTGACTTATATACTAGTGCCCTAAAAATGGTCCTTTCACACAAGTGACCGGCACTTTATTCACTAAGAGCTAATTTCCTACTATTTTACATGGATAAGCTTCTATTCTTCTATGGGAATGCATCTAGAGGACTCCTCTAGTGCCTTTACAAGGGAAATATATTACAAAAATGAATATGTTACAAAAATATGTGGTCCAAATCGGAAAAATTTTGGGGCCCGTCTTTTTCTCTGCTTTGTGCGCTCTTTGGCTCTGCAACAGTTATCAAGTTGAAGACTATCTAAAAACTCAAGTTCAAGCTAAAAACTTAATCTCTGTACTGTCGATAACATACAGGAAAAGAACCTAACGTGGAACGATCAACCTGAAAGTACGAAGAACACTCAAGTATTCCGATGACGTAATATCAGACAAGACCTTAAACACGATAAATAACTAAAAAGAATCAAGTGACTGATACCAATTGATCGGCAACGAAGTTGTACTCTGGGCAAAGAATTGGGCTACCTAGATAGGCATATGAACCTTAGATCAGGACGACATCTAGTAAGGGAGAGACAAAGCCTTAGATCTTCAGAGGCTAGTGTCAACCACACTGCTAGGTCCTGGGCCCAGCAGTTGAGCCACCACTCGCACTACCCTAGCTCTGAGACCAGTGAGTCAGAGATGTCTCAAGGCATGGACAGACCTACGGGAAGTTCAGGAGTGCCTTACCTGTACAGGGTAGAAGGCCCTTACAAAATGCAGCTAGAGTACCTTAGGACCAACCGATTAGGTGCAAGCATCTATGAGGACGGCCTAGGAAGATCCGTGGTCCAAATTAAAAATCCTGATCAATCCATTGGACTAGAGCACCCAGCTGTTAAGTTTGAAAACGGTGCATACCTGGACAAAGAAGGAACCATATACGTAGTCACCAGTCACCCGGATAGGACAGATGAATTTGGGAATGTAATCTCAGAAGCGGACTTAGGTGACTTGGAACAAGGGAACATGGGTGCGGAACCTAGAACCCCTCGAGGTAAATCAGTTCTCACTAGGATTATCACACCTGAGTGGGTTCCCCAAGACAACAAGAGCATAGAGCTACTCCTCAATCGAGAAACTGACAAAGCCTTCTGGAGGTATAAATCTAATCAGCCAACTGATATAGGGAGTATCATGATCTATGAGTTTAAGGATCCGAATAGCCCAGGTAGAGTGACCTACTTAGATCACACTTTAGAACGGATCTTTGTGGTGACAGAGAATGATAGGCATACTTACACTTGGAAGGGTGAATTCATTTTCCCTCAACCAAGATCAAATGTATCCTATGGTCACCCTGGGGCTGGAACATCCCAAGCTCATGGAATGCAAAGAGACAGAAGTAGAGATAGACCAGAAGTAAGCTTTGCCAACCCAGGGGGCAGAGAAAGAACGAGGACGGAAACGAATAGGGTAGAACCTGAGATGCTTAGAGCTCACAGGAACCAAAGAAACGTGGATGGATTCCCGCTGCCGAGGCCTAGAGAGCACACAAGAACTTTGAGACCTACCCAGCTAGTTAAGTCCATGAAGAATTACTTTGATGGCACAGGTGATCCCTATGATCATGTGGCGGAGTTCAAGCAAGTCTTGAGAGCTGAACAAGTGGAGGATTTATTCACACAGTACAATGCCTTCGGTCTAACCCTTAGGAACACGGCACTTACATGGTTTCAGCCATTGGATGAGTGGCAGTTCAGGAGCATAGACCAACTCCTAGAGGCTTTCATTGTAGAATTCTCTAAGAGCGGCATAAGACACAATACCTCCTCATTGATTCACAGCTTTAAACAGACTCCCCAAGAGACTGTAAGACTTGCAGGAAGAAGATTTAGGCAATATCTTGAAAGGTGCCCTGTTTCGGAGCTACCCACACCTGCAAAACAAGTAGCCTTATTCCTTGATGGATTGCTGAGTACGAAATTGAGATCCTATGTGTATCTGAAAGATCCTAGGACTATAGAAGAGTGTGTACGCATGTGCATTGATATTGAAGATAACCTAGGGGAAGAACTAGAGCTTTCCAAAATCTACAAAGATTCAGATAGTGCATCTAGTCACTCTTCCACGCAATCCACATCAATTGAGGAACTTGCAGAGAAAGTAGCTCAGAAATTAGGAGTAACTAGCAAACAAATCCCAAGGTTTGCTCCTGTGAAAAGGTGCTATACATGCGGTGGTGACCATATGGCGAATGTCTGCCCCATTATGGCTCAACCCCAAGTTAATCCTAATAGCCAGTACTGCACCATAGAACGGCGATACACCAATCACACCGCACAAGATTGCCCATACAACAGGCAGGCAGTTAGGCAACCCTACCCTCAGCCCTACCAACAAGGCAGATACCAGAACCAATACCCTCCACAGCCATATGGCAGGCCACAGCAACCCTATCAGCAACCATATCAGGCCCAACAGAGACCCCAACCGGTGCTAGCTCAACAGCCTCCAAACCCCGCTAACGTGATCCCGGTAAAGTATACTGCTGCAGAAGAGAACCTGAATAGAGCCTTAGTCCCGGTAACAACCTTGCTTTCTGAAAGTGACCCCAGTGACCATAGTTTTGATTCTACCCATGTTGATAGTCCCCAGGCTTACTACATGCAGTCTCCAGAACATGGTGAGTCCTACTATAGTGAAGAACCGAGTGAACCTAGTTGGGAGTCAGACTACACAAATGTCATGTATGCAAACCCCAACCCTAGGCCTCAACCTAGGCAGGTACGACCACCATTTCCTAGAGGACCGTGCTACAGGTGCCAAGGAGATCACCTCATTCGTGATTGTCCCTTGCCTCCACCTACACAACCCCAGTCAGTGACCATCCAAGGCTTTTGCCAAGACTGCGGAAAAGAGCATCTCTTACGAGATTGCCCAAAGAACCCCAATAACATGCCAAAAATCACCCCTATCAACGTTGTTGGGTTAGTGGTAGACTCCTCAGGAAGTGTCACTTCCACTGCACCAGTACAGGTAGTCACTAGAGCTCAGGCATTGCAGCAAAACCAAGAGGCAAGCCAGGAAAAGGGCCCAGAGGCTAGTGAAACCGAGAGCGTGACAAAGAAAAGGACTACTAGAGCATGGAAAGATAGTCGAGAAAGAATGAAAAGACAATGGGCTAAAAAGATGAGTGAACTCGAGGAAAGCATAAGGGAAACAAGAGCCAGAATAACCGAACTCACAACTCAAACTCACTCTCACACTACTCCACCACCACCACTCCCATCTCCATCCGTACCACCACCTTCCCTACCGCCTCAGCAAATCACACCACCCCCTAGAGTAGGATCAGTCCTAGCTGATCCCACTCCCGAAGACCTAAACATGATGCTTAAAGCATATCAGGCCAGAATCCAAGAAGGGCCAACCATAACCGATCATGAAAAATGCTACCCTAGAGCCGAGCTAGAGCTTGAACGAACAAAAATTTGTGCAAAGATGGTGGAATTGGCCCAAGCCATGTTCGAAGCTAGTCGCCTCTTTAATATCTCTAGCTCAGCTAAGACGCAGTTACACTTTGAAGGATTGCTAGAAAGAATAGAGAGGCTAATTGCACAATCAGAAAAGGAACCTGCCCCTCAAAGAAAGGATGGGGCAAGAGAACGGATAAGCCAGCCTCTTCAGGAAGCCCATGTGCCTCCTCAAGAAGCTTATCTTCCCCCCCAAAAGGCAGATGAACCTCCCTTGAAAGCTTACGTACCTCCACAGGTTGCCTACATTCCTTCTCAGGGAGCGTATGAGCCTGCTCGGAAGAGTAATAGAATAAGTAATCCTCCCCAGGAAGCTTGTGCTCCGGCCATCTATGAGAACAAGGAGAGAGCCAATGATAGAATAAGCCCTCCTTCCCAGGTTGCTTATGTGCCTAATTCTACGGAGCCAGACACTTCTTCTTCTATGAATCGATTTGCACCAGACTTCCTACGAGAGATTCAAGAAGACAAATGGGATAACGAAAGTGAAGTTGCCCCTCCTTTTGAACTTGTGGACGATGCACACGACCAATTCCCACAAGACATCCCATCTATTTACGGGGAACATGAGAGTATTCAGTCTCATGAGAGATTGGACTTTGAGTCTAATTCCATACAGGAGCTACCCCACTTCACAGGCCCATGGGAAGCAAAGTCCACATGTATGAGAACACCCACAGTCATGGTAAGGAACGACGGCCCAGTCATACCCAGGAACTCGGAGGTGTGCGATCTCACTTTGGAAGAACTGCCTGAGGATAGACCGAACGCTCGGAAACATGTAGCCAGTCAAGTAACTGAAGTTGCAAAACCTCGTTCCCAGGTAGGATCCCATAGGAGAGTGCCAGAAATTCCCTTGGATAAGATAGGAGATATGTGTGAAGGCGAAGAAGGGAACACCTATCTTCCCATCACCTACCAAGAGTACACCACCAAGGCAATTTTAGACTCAGGTGCAGGAGTTGCAATTGCCACTACCTCCCTATGGAAGCGATGGGGCAAACCGGCACTTAGGCCAACGAGGATGAAATTGCAAATGGCCGATGGTCACATAGAGAGACCCCTAGGATTGCTAGAAGGAATAACTCTCACCACTTGTGGTGTTGAGTTTGAGCATAGCTTTGCCATATGTGACTTCAGCAAAAATCATGCCTATGAGATGATTTTGGGAAGACCGTTTATGCGACAGTTGCAAGTGGTACAGGATTGGGGAACCAACTCCCTGTATTTGCAACACTTGGGTGTTACGACCAAAGTCAATCTCAAAGATTACTCTCATAGAGATGTACCTCCTATCCAGTTGAATCCCATCCATAGAACCAGAGATGATACGGAATCTGTGCACTCCATAGGGTCAGTATCCTCATGGATGCATGAAGATACCCACTTATGGATGTGCAAAGTAGCAGTAGACAAAGAAAAGAGAGAAAAAGCCAGAGAGGTAGGTGCAGAAGAAACCCATAGACCAATTCAAGACCCAGCCTATGCACCTGTAGTTTTTCCAGACGAAGAATTTGAGCCTCATGGTTGGGCAGAAATTTTAGCAACAATGGACGTAGCCATCAATGAAGAACAATGGACACCTCACTGTGATGAGGATGGCTATGACATTTCAGTCTTCTCCTTAGAGCCAATCATGGGAGAGGCAGTTCTGGAAGAATGCGAACCTAGCCCTGATGCATTTGAGGATGCAAGTGACTCCGATCTCGAGTCAATCATTATGGACCCACCATTTGCATCAGATGAAGAATACTTCCATGAAGTAGAATTTCAACCCCAGAGGCATGGAGAGCTTACAAACGATGTAAGATTAGCGACGCATGTGACCCCGAAGGAAGAAGGAAAGAAACGAAAGAAGAGAGAAGCCTCACCAAAAGAGGAAGAATCTTTGTTTGAGGTCCCAAAAAATTTTAAGAAGTATGAGATAGATGACAGGAGAGTCATGATTAGAATGCCTAAACGAGAGGCACAATCAGGAGAGGCCTATGATAACAAAGAAACTACCAAGAAAATCGTAGTGGCCCTAGAAGAAGGAGAGGAGAGATGTACGTACATAGGTCATGACCTAACAGAAGAAGAAGAGTACGAATTGATTGCCTTGCTAAGAGAATACAGAGATGTATTCGCTTGGAGTTACAAGGACTTGAAAGGTGTTGACCCTGACATATGCTCACACACTATCCCCATGACTTCAGACGCTAAACCCTCTAAGCAAAAGCCTTATACATATAATGATAATTACGCTGCTAAGATCAAGGAAGAGATAGATAGACTGGTTGAAGCTGGATTTATCTATGAAATTGAGCACACTGAATGGGTATCCCCCATCGTGGTGGTACCCAAGAAGAATGGCAAACTGCGCGTGTGCATTAACTTGAAGAAGGTTAATGCAGCCACTATTCGAGATAACTATCCGCTTCCCATCACAGAACATCTCTTAGAAAGAGTGGCAGGCAAGGAAGTGTACAGCTTCCTTGATGGATTTTCGGGCTACAATCAAGTAGCCATAGCTCCAGAGGATCAGCATAAGACAGCCTTTGCCACAGAATGGGGCATTTTTGCCTTTAGAGTAATGCCATTTGGGCTTACCAATGCACCAGCTACCTTCCAGAGGCTGATGTGCCATGTGTTTAAGGAGTTCCTGAGGAAGAGTTTAGAAGTCTATGTTGATGATCTTTGTGCTCATTCCAATATTAGAAAAACCCATATTCCTGAACTCAGGCAAATCTTTGACAAATGCAGAGAATATCAAGTCTGCCTGAACCCAGAAAAGTGTGTTTTTATGGTCAGACAAGGCAAGATTCTAGGACACATAGTGTCAAAGAATGGCATATCTACTGACGAAGAAAAAGTGAGAGCCATAGCAGAGCTACCTAGGCCAAAGAATGTCAAGGAAGTACAAGCTTTCATGGGGCATTCTGGCTATTACCGACGATTTATACACATGTATGCTGTCATTGCAAAGCCCATGTACGGACTTCTGACAAACTTTGAGTGGACGGATGAATGTGAGAATTCCTTCCAGGAGCTTAAACGAAGATTGTGTTCAGCACCAATTTGATGCATCCAATTATGCTATTGGATGTGTGCTTGCACAACCTACTGGTGAAGGTAATATGGATCTTCCAATTGCCTCTGCCAGTAGACAATTGAATGCGGCTGAACGGAATTACACCACTACAGAGCGAGAAGGATTAGGCATGGTATATGCAGTTAAGAAATTTAGACACTATTTGCTTGCAAATAAGTTTAAATTTTTTACTGATCATCAGGCATTGTTATATCTTGTAAACAAGCCATGCAATACAGGAAGATTAGTAAGATGGTTTCTCTTGCTCATGGAATATGACTTTGAAGTTGTGGTAAGGAAAGGTAGGACCCATTTGAGAGCTGATCATCTTTCTAGGCTCACATCGGGAGAAGCCCCACAAGGAGTATCAGATGACCTTCCTGATGCTTACTTGTTTAATTTGGAAGTGGTGCCGCAGTGGGCTAAGCCATTGGTACCAGTATTGACATACGGGCCTAACCATCCAGTGGTAAACACAGGGAATAGAGAGGTTGTAAAAGCCCAAAAGTACCACATCATGGCAGGAAGTATGTACAAGCACACAGATCAAGGGATCTTGGCTTGTTGCGTAGAAGAGGATGAATACTCTAAATGGTTGCAATTAGCACATGTAGGTGCACTAGAGCAACACCATTCAAAACAACGAACTTTACAGACCCTAAAGAGACTCGGAGTACATTGGCCAACTATGGAAGCTGATGTCCAAAAGTTGTGCAAGGAATGCCCAATCTGCTGCACTAAACCACCAGTGGAACACGCCACTCTGTATCAAGTATCCATTGCGCCAGATTGGAGTGAACCAATAGTATCCTTCCTGAGGACAAACACATTCCCCCCAGACATGATGCTGGCTAGGAAAAGGAGTTTAGAACAAGAAGCCCAGGATTACTCACTCATAGGTGATAATCTATATAAGCGCGGTAAAGATGGTTACCTGAGGTTATGTGTCCATGAAAGTGAATATCTGAAGATCTTAGAAACTGCTCACCAAGGTGTAGCAGGAGGACACTTTGGACCGGATCGGGTGATCAAGGCAATTCTATTTGCGGGCTTCTGGTGGCCTACCCTTCACATGGATGCACATACCTATGTGAAACGGTGTGATGTCTGTCAGAGGACTCAGTATCCTATACGAAAAGATGAGATGCCACTGAAACCTATGATGGGTGGACGTGCGTTTTCTAAGTGGGGAATAGACTTCGTAGGTCCTATTAATCCCCCAGCTAAGGGTTCTCATGCGGAATACATCATTGTTGCAACAGATTATCTCACCAAGTGGGTGGAGGTAAAGGCTACGACAAAGAACGATGCTCAAACAACTGCCAAGTTCTTGTTTGAGAATGTATTCACAAGATATGGGCTACCTATAGAGCTTGTAAGTGATAGAGGCACTCATTTCTTGAACGAAGTGATTGAAAATCTACTCCAAGAATTCTTGGTAATACACAAGAAGTCTGCCCCCTATCACCCTCAAGCTAATGGACAAGCTGAGAGCACTAATAAGATCTTATGCAATGTACTGACGAAATTAGTGAACACTAAACGCTCTGATTGGGACAAACAGCTACACCATGCTGTTTGGGCATACCGAGTTGCCTACAAAACGGTACTCCAAGCCACTCCCTTTCAGATGGTATTTGGCCAAAACGCTGTGCTACCCTTGGACTTCTTAATACCTACATTGAAAATAGCACAAGAACACGAATGGATAGGTCACGAGCTCTCCTCTAGGATCTTTGACCTTGAACGATTAGGAGAAACAAGACTGAGAGCAGCTGCAGGAATATATGCAGCCAAGAAGAGACAGAAGGCATATTTCGATGCCCATGTGAAGGATAAAGGCTTGAAAGCAGGAGATCTAGTCTTAGTCTATACACTGAAACAACACGCGAGGAAGCTAAAAAAGAGAGGCTACGGACCAATGATCATCAATAGGATCTCCACGAGTGGAGCAGTACAATTGGCCACATTAGAGGGTGATGTTCTCCCTAACTATATCAGCGGTTGCAGAGTCAAGTTGTATCAGGAACCCCTCACAGAGGAAATGCTTAGCCGACTCAACACTGCTAAGAAACGCAAAGAGGAAGAAAAGCGAGTTCGAGAAGAAGCTCAAGCTGAAGCTTTAGAACGCATCAAAAGGATGAAATTACGAAGGCAAGGTAGAGATCAGCCTAGAGCGAATGACTATGCAGATCAAGGATTTCCTATGGCCATGTGTGAAGTTGCAGGAACAAGCTCGCATAGGATAATTGATAGACGTCCCTTCATAACCCTAGATATAGGACAAGGAAAGAGTGCAAAGACCATAAGAGCCTTGATTGACTCAGGTGCCGCCACTAGTGCTGTTAGAGTGTCTTACTGTCAAGAGTTACAGTTAACTGTCAATCCTGTGGAAGCATACCTCATAGGATTGGGAGGCGTGGAAACCCCTTGCATGGGCGAGGTGGAACTTCCCCTCTACATTCATGATGAGACAATGACAGTTAAAGTACTAGTGTGTCAAGATGAGGACCTCACGGAACCCCTTGTCTTGGGTCAAGACTGGATCTATGACCAAGCAGTCAACTTGAACCTAAGAAGTGGACCTCTTCAGGTATGGGTCAATCATAGTCGAATTACAGTAGAGTTAGATAATGGAGCACTCAAGGAACTAGGAAAGGCACAGACTCCTGGTCCTTCCAGGGGTACACATGAAGATGACCATGCTGTTCTTGTGCAAAACTATGTGTTGCAGAGGAATGATACTCGCAAAAACGGAGTCAGGAATGCAACGGAACTCCCTTCTTTTCCAAAGTCTAGAAGGAGGCAGCAACCCAAAGTGGATCAAAGGCAGAAGAAGCAGAGTACTACCTATGTCCGAGATCAAAAGTACCTGCGCAGCAGAATGTCCCAGAAAGTAAACCATGTGTGGGTGCGGAAAGGCGAACAACCGGTTGCACCACCGTCAATTACACGGGCAAAGTTTCTTATTAATAACCAACAACATGACATTAATAAGAAGTCTTGCAGAAATTCTCCTGCTAACGTGAAATCTATTTGGGTGCCCAAGAAGTCGATGAAGGCTAGCCCACAATCAAGGCAAATTTGGGTGCCTAAGGCTTGCTTGAGGGCACAAGTAGATACGCCGAGGCCACAACCTAAACATCATGACGCAGCTACGCATACTGCCAGTATTCACTCGTTCTCAACACTCAAAAGCACACCAAGACCCAAGAGCGCGCATGTAATCAATTGTAAATGGGTCCCTAAAAGGCCTCATTTTCAAACCGCAACACCGAGAAAGCTCCCTAGAGTCTCTACGAAACCGAAAGCAAAGCCCATCCACTGCATTTGGCAGCCTAAGACCTGTAATAAACCCCCCGACCCCAATTTGTAAATTCATCCCCACTTACTAACTTCATTAGTCTCCTAGGACTACCCTTGCATTAACTACACACACGTGCACCGAACACTCACTAACCCATTATTCGCTCCCGACCCTCATGTTAATATTGTGATGGGAACAACAACGGTCCTTCCTTGTCCTGTACAATATTAACACATGTTTGTATATTCTCACAGAGACAGACAGCAAGAAGTAAAATGGAAGATACAGTAGGAACTAGCTCCCAGGCAGGCACCAGCCCACAAGTGGTGGACATCGAAAGCCTTCCAGTCGAGGAAGAATTAAAGGAAAGACCAGCGGCATTACGGGCATTGCACGCCATACCAATTCAGAATCCTCCGCAGGGTCACACAATGCCGGTGGGCAAAACCTCACATTGGTTCAGTGACGTTGCTGGACCTCTGGGTGAAGGCACATATATGTGGGAGTCCAAGGTCGAATTCAACGGACGATGGGGCAGATACCATTTCTTTACCAGGGAGTTTGAAAGGCTACAGAATAACGAAGGACTGAAGCCGATCTGGAAGAAGGCAGGGCTTTATGACTACTTCAAGTCCCAACTACCAAAGCCAGATTTCCTAAGATGCTCATATCTAATTAGTACCCTCACCCCCAGCAAAGACAAGAAAGGATACAGCTCCTTTGTGCTCCCATCACTCACAAGGGGCAACGAGCTGAAGCGTTTCCGCTTAACTATCAATCTGGTAAGAGAAGCACTCGACATGCAGGGTATGCACATTCCAACAGAGAAAGAGACAATGGTTCCAGACAACATGAAGAACAACAATCTGACAAAGCTGAAGGACATGGTTGCAATGACACCCACGATCGCCATCCACTTACGTATGGTCATGCAACATTTCGCCTTCCCCGCGCAGGAGAGGTTCACAATGCCTCCCAAAAAGATCTGGTTTAGCCTCTACCTGGCGGATGCTTTTGAGTTGACCATCAATATACCCCACTGGATTATCGACCAGATTCATATGGCTCATCAGAGATGGTATAAGAAGCAAAGATCAGTATTGTATGGTTGCTGTGCACTCACAAGAATTGTATACAGATGTCTCGCCTATGATGTACCGGTGCAAAGGGCTCTGATTTGGTCCAGAGCACAGGAATTTCAACGCAGATTGTCAGCCGTAGGGCCTCCCTCAAAGAAAATGCGAGGCACTGTCCAGATGCCTTGTGCACAAGCTCGCGGGGCAACCCTGACGCCTGAGACAACCCCAAGACTTCCACGAAGAGTGCAACCATTTACTATCAGGTTACCCAGGCACAGCACTGATGGCCCTAATCTTGTGTTTCCACCAGTGCCGACTGATCTGGAATTCCCGCATGGGTTCACTCTGGAGGATTTAACTGACGAAGAAGTTGCAAGAATCATAGAAGCTGTAAATGCAGAAGTTGAAGAAGAGCAAGCCAGTGGACAGCAAACTGCCCCAGACCAAGCACAGCCCGACCAACCAGACGTAGTCAACGTGGACGATGAAGAAGAAGCTCGTGGGGAGACACAGGGCGGACAATCAGAAGCCGAAGAACAAGAGTATGACCAAGAAGCCCTCGAAGTACTAGAAGGTGCCCCCGCCTATACTAGCGCATTAAAGAAGCTTTACGATACGAGTTCAAGAGCAACACAGGCTCTCATTAGCTGCAGGTAAAGCTCTCATGAACCAGATTCTAGAGGAGGAAGGTGTGGACGAGCAATACCGTGCCACCTTGGAAATGATCTCAGATGCCTTGGGAGTACCGGAAACAGTGCACACCGCACTAGCGCAATCACGAAGAACAGAGAGAAGATATGGAAGACGCCCCCCACGAACAGGAAAACGAATGAATGTATTAGGTTCAAGACCACAAGGCAACCCCACAACCACTGGCACAGCACACACAGTTCACGACACCGAGGAAGCCCACACATTGAGTGCACCCCCATCACCTCCCTTGCCACCTTCCCCCCCACATCCACCTCACTCACCTCCCTCTACCACTGTAACCTCCACGGTCACCACCTCTGAAACTACTACACACACCCACGCACACACCATCAGCCAACCCACACACTCTACTCCCACTGAAAACATAAGTCTAACTACGGCCACGGTGCACCTCACTACCCCGAGCACACTTCCTAAAAGTTCACAATTACACACACCTCTATACACGTTCACAACCCTCACCGCTACCACAATTCCCATATTCACAGTCACTCCCACCACGAACCCCACTTTTATGGAGGTGTCACCCACCTCTGCACCTCTCCCATTCCCCATTTACCCACAATCTCCCATTCCCCCACCTCCACCCTCACCCGTCCCCAGTACTGCATTCACAATCCCCTTTCCCTTTCCCTACCCCTCTGCATTCAACACTATTCCTCTCGATAACTTATTTAATAATATGCATCAATGCATGGCCCAACTTCAGCAACATTACCAACACTTGGACAACCAACATACAAGGCTCTTCCAAAGCCACGAGGATCTCCAAGCAAGATGTAAAGACCTTGAAGAGCAGAAGCAGCAACTAGAACAGCAGCACGCGACATTACAGGAGCAATACGCACAATTAGAAGCCAACCCACCCCAAGCAGATGACGACGAACGACAACACATGGACGAGCTGCTACACTCTCAGATCACGGAAAACCTGAAGCTTCGACGGAACTTGGGCCTCCTCCGCAAGCATATGTCTATAGCGCTAGAGGAGAATAAACGATTACAGAAACAGAACGAAGAGAATCTGGAGGCGGCCATGGAGGGCTCCCCACAGGAGATTGACCCAGAACGATTCAAGGCAATTCCCTCTGAGAATATGCAGGTGGTGTTAGAAACTCATGCAGATCTAATGGAGGCCCATGCTGCTTTAGAAAAAGAAAGAGATGAGTTACGAAGACAGTTGGCCACCCGGCAGACAGAACCCAGACCGAGCATAACCGCAGAAGAAATAGCTGAAGAGGTCACTAAACTCCGGGCCGAACTTGAGGAATTACGCAGCAAGGTTATGCAATATGAGCGTCAGCCCTCCCCTCTGGTAGACCCCGAGCCTGACGACCTGGTGCCAATTGAAGTAGAAGAAACATTTGAGGATCCCTATGTACCAATGCCAACACCCGACGGTAAGCGCACAGAACAGGGAATGGACACAATTGAGATCGAGGCACCGGAATGGATGCAAAAGTTAGAGAAAGTAGCCACGACGCATGATGACAGGGTGGCAGTCCAAATCGCATTGATGTCAAAACTGGAAGAAGTGGTAATAAAATCTGATTATTTTCAGAATCTTTCACACCATAGGTGGATCGGCCCATCGGATGATCTGTATGTATCTTTTTGCGTACTAATGGCGGATTATAATGCGGAGATCAAGCGCCACACCTCAAGGGAACCCACCTCTGCCACCCAATTTGCACCCGATGACATCCCAGAGAGTGCCAAGCAAGGACATATCTGCCAACCAACGTGGAGAATTCGGCTGCTCGAAACCTACCCGGAAATGGTAAGAACATGGAATAACATGCCATTGTACATCAAATATAATCCATGTTATTGCCCTGTATTTCGAAGGAGATCCTGGCCAGAGTACACACATACAGTGCTGACGATTAAGGGATGTGAGAAGTGGCTAAATTACGTGTACTTCGCACCCCCTAAAGGTGCACCTACAATTGGCTATATGATTTCAACGATCCGACATTGGGGGGTCCGTTTCAAGAATGTTCCTGATATCATGACTCAGATGTGCCTGAAAATTTTCGAACTTATGCTGGTCATCTTCAAGACCTTCAAAAATGTCAAGGAACCGCATCTCTCAGCACTAGGATTTAATGAAGGGAACCAGGATCTTGTATACGACATGAGCACAACTCCATCGATCAATGTGGTGTATGCATGGCACGCTCGCATCAAATATCTACCGGCCTGCTTCAAACAAACGTTCGAAGAGATGTTTGTCACGGGATTCTGGGAATATCACTCCGAGATATTCATTCCCAGACCATCCCATCTCTTGCAGTTGTTTGCAGTGGAACAAGCTCTCCACTCCGAAAAGCTACGCATGCCACATCCAGAGGTTCCTGGGCCGGTAGACTGGGATGCTCTTCTGACAGATTTGGCTCAAGGGTTGCGAATTGCTGAACATCATTTAGCGCAGGATGTCGTCGAGTTCTACATCCAAAAACCCTCTCAACAAGGGTCTGTCAGGGACGACAGACGCGAGAGAGGGGGGGGTGTTAGCAGTGGACAAGGGAGAGAAGGCACAAGCAGACAAGGGAGTCAACGAAGATCTGGCAAGTAGGCCAACAATTTTCTTCAGAAAGAAGCACTTATGAACATTCACGCAGATTTAGCACTAAGGCAACTTTAATCTTTCAAAACCTCTACACCCATTAAAAGTCATTCTCATCACTAAGCACCATTGTAAATATCATTTCATCTTTTTGTAGCTCCATTTTGTGCAAGCCAAGGAGTTCTTGAGCTTGAGGAGCATTAGAAGTATCTACCTGCCAATTTTCGTGATTTTTGGATATCGTTTGAGCCCCCAAATAAGCCCTGGAACCTAATTTTTAACTAGGCCGGACACTAGGTCTGAACAGGGCCAAAGCTAGTCAAAAACTATAAAAGGAGCTAGAGAGCTCATTTTTGAGGTTAGATTGTAATTGAAACGAACTGGTAAGAGCTTTTGAAAGTAATCTAAAGAACTCCATTGATTCTCTCTCTTTGTCTTGCCGTGTGTGCGCGTGTGTGTGTATGTGTGTGCATGCTTGTGTGCTTCTCACTCACGCACTTGTGCCGCCACTTGCTCGAGGTCTTCATACCATCCTCACGTCTTCCCGGATTGACATTAAAGGAGGTGCTACTCATCACTGAGCTACAGTCTTACATGAGATACCATCCACAATTGCCATAATGAAGAAAGCAGGAATTCATAAGTATTTTGAATTACCCATATATAAACCAGATTTCCAACGATGCACGCAAGTCATGAACACCCTACAGCCAGCACTACATGATCCACTGGTGCCAGAAGCCAGAGTTATGGATAAAGGAGGAGAATGGGTAATCATTCAATTCACACATGAATTGATTAAAGAAGCATTTGGATGGGAAAAAGACGCGGTCACGATGATAAAAGAAGAGAGTCATGGAGCAAAGACACGTACCTTTGTTGACATTAACAGAGTGGATATAGAAGAGGAAGTCAGACTGATTCACCAACATTTCTGCTTCCCCAACATGAATCGATACACGGCCCCACAAAAACTCATTTTTCAATTATTATCTCATGCCATCAAACAAATTAGAAATAAAGTGAATTTGACTCCCTATGTGCAAGAACGACTATTCGAGGCAAAGAAGCAATGGAATAATAAGAAGTTCCTCAATGGTACCACGGCCTTGACTATCATGATTTACCACGCTTTGGGCATAAGAGAACATTTACAGGAAATGCCATCCTCAAGTGATATGGCAAAGTATGTTAAAATCGCCACCGTGCCAAAAAAGAAAAAAGGAGCAAAAATTGTGGAAGTGGTGGAAACTAGTTCTCAACCCAAAATGAGAGGCACAAAAAGACTCCGAGAAGCCAAGCAAGTTGAAGAGGACGCACCAACAACAAAAAGGATACATGTACTCCCAAAAACTACTATTGAAGGACAGAAGCAAATAACAGAAGAAGACTTAGCTAAAGCCCTGGAAGAGACTCATCAATATACAGGAGGGCAAATCAATCTGCCAGTACAAGGTCATCATTATCAGTAGTTAGAACAAGCAAGAGAAACAAAGAGCAAACTCACAAAAGTCCATAGATATAGGGAGATTGGCTTGGATAACTCGAGTTCTGTATCGGAGGGCCAAGAAGAGCAAAATACTTCATTGTTGGACGTCGACATTCAAAGTGAATCCAAAGATGATGGACAATGGGAGGAACTGAATGAAGTCGATTACAACAAGGAAGCAGAAGACCCTAAGGCGGAAGATCAACCCACCGGTGTTGATCAGAGCATCATAAGTGAGAAGGAAGAACAAGAAGGAAAGCATACAATAACAGTTAATGAAACTTCAAACATCCAAGTCAAGGGGACTCAGGAAAACACAATAGAAGAAGAGGAACCTTTCACGCCTATCAGAGTAGTGGCAGAACCCTCCCCAATGGATATCACATATTAAGGGAGTGCCACAAAAGCTAATAAGTGTGATGAGCAAACCAATGTCCAAAACATACAATTACAGATTCGACAACCACACAATGAAACTATCCATGTGGAACAAGGGAGAGATGTACAAACAGGAGAAACCCCAAGCATCCCAAAGACGTGGTTGAATGTGGACATTGCTCAGCTCAAGCCTGTGGTACAAGACATGATTAGAACCGCTCTAGATACGCAGCAACTCATGATTGAAGCTGATGAAGATTATGAGCAGGCCATGCAAGACAAAAACGAACTTCAAAAATTGGGTAAGAATCTCTCTACTGAGTTAAAGACAGTAAAGGAACAGGTTTTACGAAAAGAAAATGAACTTCAAGAAATCATAAACAAATACACCATGCTAGAGACGGAAAATGAAAGGTTGAAAGAACAATTTCAGGAAGTCACAAGAACCACGATAGACCCCGTCTATCATGATAGACATCGTCTATCGCGACAGACACTGTCTATCGTGACACACCAAAAGCACGACAGACGATAGACTCAGTCTATCGCGAGAGACACTGTTGGCATACAAAGCAACAGAGGAGTCATGCACAATACGGCAACAAGGCCAAATCATTTTTTTCCAATGGATTAGTTACAACTCAAGTGATTTTAATCACTACACAAACATTGTAAATCCCGTTTTTGGTAGAATAGACTCCATTTTGTGCAAGCCGAGGAGTCCTCGAGCTTGAGGAGTATTAGAAGTACCATCGTACCAATTTTCATAATTTTTAGACTTCGTTTGAGCCCTCAAATAAGCCCTGGAACCTAATTTTTAACTAGGCCGGACACTAGGTCTGGACAGGGCCAAAACTAGTCAAAAAACTATAAAAAGAGCTAGAGAGCTCATTTTAGGGGTTGGATTGTTGGTGAATTGAGCTTATGTAAGAGACCTTTTGATTAATGCAAAGAACTCCATTGTTCCTCTCCTTGTTCTTGCCTTGTGTGCGCGTGTGTGTGTATGTGTGTGCATGCTTGTGTGCTTCTCACTCACGCACTTGTGCCTTCACTTGCTCATAGTCTTCATACTAGTCCTCACGTCTCCACGGATTGACAATTATGAGGTGAATCTTCTCACGTTGGTACTCACCATTGTGCTAGAGTGACACGAAATTTGGCGCCGTTGCCGGGGAGAGAGCTTCGAGGACGAGCGTGTGATGGTAAGACGTCGAGTTGAGACATTGGAGTTATAGGTAATATCCTTCTTTCTCTTAATTTTTCTTCATCTTTTCCTTACTTTCGCATCACCATCATCACCATCATCATCTCCACCATCTCCCACCTCCATCTCCATCTCCACAAAAAATTTCAGTTTTTGGTCATATTACACCCCCACCTCATTTCCCTCATTTCATTGTGAGAGAGAGCGAGAGAGAGCTTGCATGCTATCTGTTTTTGGTGTGTTTTTGAGCTTTTGTTGCAGGAACTTGCTGTACCACCTCCTCCAGCAGTGTGCGTAGGTACGATAGACTCTGCACAGGTCCCGGGACGACGACCTCTGTCTGTCGCGACAGACAGAAAAACTTAAAATTTTGTGAATGCATGTTTGGCACGGTAACCTACACCATTAGGGCACTCTAAATCACTAGAAGTTTCTCAAAAATTTGCATTTTTTCAGTCTATCGCGACAGACACCGTCTATCGCGACAGACACCGTCTATCGCGACAGACCGAAATTCCACGACAGACAGCGTCTATCGTGACACACACCGTCTATCGCGACAGACCGAAATTCCACGACAGACAGTGTCTATCACGACAGACACCGTCTATCGTGACAGACCGAAATTCCACGACAGACAGCGTCTATCGCGATAGACAGAAATCCACGATAGACCCGTCTATCGCGACAGACCAAAATTCCACGACAGACAGCGTCTATCGCGACAGACACCATCTATCGCGACAGACAGAAATCCACGATAGACCCTGTCTATCGCGACAGACACCGTCTATCGCGACAGACACCATCTATCGCGACAGACAGAAATCCACGATAGACCCCGTCTATCGCGACAGACACCGTCTATCGCGACAGACACCGTCTATCGCGACAGACACCGTCTATCGCGATAGACCGAAAGTCCACGACAGACAGCGTCTATCGCGACAGACACCATCTATCGCGACAGACAGAAATCCACGATAGACCCTGTCTATCGCGACAGACACCGTCTATCGCGACAGACACCATCTATCGCGACAGACAGAAATCCACGATAGACCCCGTCTATCGCGACAGACACCGTCTATCGCGACAGACACCGTCTATCGCGATAGACTGAAAGTCCACGACAGACAGCGTCTATCGCGACAGACCAGTCTATCGCGACAGACACCGTCTATCGCGACAGACCAAATCACGACAGACGACAGACAGCGTCTATCGCGACAGACACCGTCTATCGCGACAGACCAGTCTATCGCGACAGACACCGTCTATCGCGACAGACCAAAATTCCACGATAGACACCGTCTATCGCGACAGACAGCCCCCACGATAGTTTGTGTCTATCGCGACAGACACCGTCTATCGCGACAGACAGACATTTTCGGCAAAAAATAAGGGGTAAATTTTTGGAAATTTAGGCTAAATTTTGGGCATATTTGCACTCTCAAATACTCATACACTTACAAAGGCCTTAGAAAAATGCATTAAAACCCCTGAAAGGTTCTGTTTGTCTAGTTAACCCCCTAAACTCTGAACGGTCATAACTTTTTCATACGAAATCCATTTTTTGAGCTCTAGGGCTTGTCGGAAAGCTCGTGGCATATACTACACGCCCTCAATTGTTTTTTATAAGAATAATGCGTTGATTTTCAGATAGGATATTTGGAAGTTGACAGACAGAGGGGTAGAAACACCAAGGGAGCTCTAGAGGAAATTTCTAGCAACACAAAAGGGGGAACAAGGGTCATTAAAAAAGTGTTTGAAATAAATTGTCTGTCAATTGAAAGGTCAACTTGGAGCTAATCTTGAGACTGATGCAGGTCTATTGAGAAGCAATTGAGAGCGTCCAAGCAAGGGTTTTGTGCAAGCTTGAGAATCAACTTCTCGAGCACTAAAGAGCAAGGTTCAACAAGAAAGGTCGGAATACTCTCAACTCCTCTTCGTCAATTCCTAGCTTAGGCTAAGAACGATTAGAAGTAGGAGTAAGTCAGGGCGACGATAGGCAACTATCAAGTTGAAGCATACCTAAACTTTCAAGCTCAAGCTAAGGGCATAATCCTTGTACTGTCGAGAATTTTAAAGGGAAAGAACTTAACGTGGAACGATCAACTGTAAGTGCGAAACAACATTCAAATATTCATGACGACGTGATATCAGACAAGACCTTAAACACGATAAAATAACTAAAAAGAACCAAGCGACTAATATAAAGTAACCAGCAACGAGGTTGTACTCTGGGCAAAGAACTGTGCTACTTAGATAGGCATATGAACCTTAGATCAGGACGACATCTACTAAGGGAGAGACAAAGCCTCAGATCTTCAGAGGCCAGTGTTAACCACACTGCTAGGTCTTGGGCCCAGCAGTTGAGTCACCACTCGTACTACCCTAGCTCTGAGACCAGTGAGTCAGAGATGTCTCAAGGCATGGACAGACCTACAGGAAGTTCAGGAGTGCCTTACTTGCACAGGGTAGAAGGCCCTTACAAAACACAGTTGGAATACCTTAGGACCAACCGATTAGGTGCTAGCATCTATGAGGACGGCCTAGGAAGATCCGTGGTCCAGATTAAAAACCCTGACCAATCCATAGGACTAGAGCACCCAGCTGTCAAGTTTGAAAACGGTGCATACCTGGACAAAGAAGGAACCATATACGTAGTCACCAGTCACCATGATAGGACAGATGAATTTGGAAATGTAATCTCGGAAGCGGACTTAGGTGACTTGGAACAAGGAAACATGGGAGTAGAACCTAGAACACCCCGAGGCAAATCTGTTCTCACTAGGATTATCACACCTGAGTGGGTTCCCCAAGACAACAAGAGCATAGAGTTGCTCCTCAATCGAGAAACTGACGAAGCCTTCTGGAGGTATAAATCTAATCAGCCAACTGATATAGAAACTATCATGATCTATGAGTTTAAGGATCCGGATAGCCCAGGTAGAGTGACCTACTTAGATCACACTTCGGAAAGGATCTTTGTGGTGACAGAAAATGATAGGCATGCTTACACTTGGAAGGGTGAATTCATTTTCCCTCAACCAAGATCGAATGTATCCTATGGTCACCCTGGAGCTGGAACATCCCAAGCTCATGGAATGCAAAGAGACAGAAGTAGAGATAGACCAGAAGTAAGCTTTGCCAATCCAGTGGGCAGAGAAAGAACGAGGACGGAGACGAATAGGGTAGAACCTGAGGTGCTTAGAGCTCACAGGAACCAAAGAAATGTGGATGGATTCCCTCTGCCGAGACCTAGAGAGCACGCAAGAACTCTGAGACCGACTCAGCTAGTTAAGTCCATGAAGAATTACTTTGATGGCACAGGAGATCCCTATGATCATGTGGCGGAGTTCAAGCAAGTCTTGAGAGCTGAACAAGTGGAGGATCTATTCACGCAGTACAATGCCTTCGGTCTAACCCTTAGGAACACAGCACTTACATGGTTTCAGCCATTGGATGAGCGCCAGTTCAGGAGCATAGACCAACTCCTAGAAGCATTTATTATTGAATTCTCCAAGAGTGGCATAAGACACAATACCTCCTCACTGATTCACAGCTTCAAGCAAACCCCTCAAGAGACTGTGAGACTTGTAGGAAGAAGATTTAGGCAATACCTTGAAAGATGTCCTGTTTCGGAGCTACCCACATCTGCCAAACAAGTAGCCTTATTCCTTGATGGATTGCTGAGTACAAAATTGAGATCCTATGTGTATCTGAAAGACCCTAGGACTATAGAAGAGTGTGTACGCACGTGCATTGACATTGAAGATAACCTAGGGGAAGAACTAGAGCTTTCCAAAATCTACAAAGATTCAGATAGTGCATCTAGTCACTCTTCCATGCAATCCACATCAATTGAGGAACTCGCAGAGAAAGTAGCTTAGAAATTAGGGGTAACTAGTAAACAAATCCCAAGGTTTGCCCCTGTGAAAAGGTGCTACACTTGTGGTGGTGACCACATGGCGAATGTCTGCCCCATTATGGCTCAGCCCCAAGTAAATCCTAGTAGCCAGTACTGCACCATAGAACGGAGATACACCAATCACACCGCACAAGATTGCCCATACAACAAGCAGGCAGTTAGGCAACCCCACCCTCAGCCATACCCTTAGCAGGGAAGATACCAGAACCCGTACCCTCCACAACCATATGGCAGGCCACAACAAAATTTCCAACCACAATAAAGGCCTCAGCCGGTGCTAGCACAACAACCCCCAGCCCCAGCTAATGTGATTCCGGTAAAGTATACTGCTGCAGAAGAGAACCTGAATAGAGCTATAGTCCCTGTAACATCCTTGCTTTCTGAAAGTGACCCGAGTGACCATAGCTTTGATTCTACACATGTTGATAGCCCCCAGGCCTACTACATGCAGTCTCCTGAGCATGGTGAGTCCTATTATAGCGAAGAGACAAACGAACCTAGTTGGGAATCAGATTACACGAACGTCATGTATGCAAACCCCAATCCTAGGCCTCAATCGAGGCAAGTAAGACCTCCATTCCCAAGAGGACCGTGCTACAGATGCCAAGGAGATCACCTCATTTGTGATTGCCCCTTACCTCCACTTACACAAAACCAGTCAGTGACGATCCAAGGCTTTTGCCAAGATTGTGGAAAAGAGCATCTCTTACGAGATTTCCCAAAGAACCCCAATAATATGCCAAAAATCACGCCTATCAATGTTATTGAGTTAGTGGTAGATTCCAGCGGAAGTGTTACTTCCACTGCACCCATACAGGTAGTCACGAGAGCTCAAGCGGTGAAGCAAAACCAAGGGGTAGGCAAGGAAAAGAGCCGAGACGCTAGCGATACTGAGAGCCAAAATAAAAAGAGAACAAGAGCTTGGAGAGATAGCCGCGAACGCATGAAAAGGCAATGGGCAAAGAAGATGAGTGAACTTGAGGAAATTCTACGAGAAACCAAGGCTAAAATCATAGAGATCACATCTCAACCGCACTCTCACACATTTCCACCGCTACCATCCCCATCACCCTCCATCCCTCCACCCTCTAAGACACCCCACGTAACCCATCCACCACCCCAAACAGGATCAGTATTAGCTTATCCCACTCCTGAAGACATAGACATGATGCTTAAAGCATATCAGGCCAGAATCCAAGAAGGGCCAAACGTCACGGATCATGACAAGTGCTATCCCAGAGCTGACCTAGAGATAGAAAGAACCAAGCTGTGCGCGAAAATGGTCGCATTGGCTCATACTATGTTTGAAGCTAGTCGCCTTTTCAATTACTCGGGCTCAGCCAAGACGCAATTACACTTGGATGGATTCCTAGAGAAGTTAGAGGGAATAATTGCAAGATCTGCCAAGGAAGAAAAAAATCAAGAAAAAGATAAAGCAAGCAAAAACATGAACCATCCCCCATCGGAAGTTTATGTGGCCAATTCCACTAAACCAGACAACTTCCCCTCCTTAGAAAGAATAGAGAGGCTAATTGCACAATCAGAAAAGGAACCTGCCCCTCAAAGAAAGGAAAGGGCGAGAGAACAGATAAGCAAGCCTCTTCAGGAAGCCCATGTGCCTCCTCAAGAAGCTTATCTTCCCCCCCAAAAGGCACATGAGCCTCCCTCGAAAGCTTGCGTACCTCCACAGGTTGCCTACATTCCTTCTCAGGGAGCGTATGAGCCTGTTCGGAAAAGTAATAGAATAAGTAACCCTCCCCAGGAAGCTTGTGCTCCAGCCATCTATGAGAACGAGGAGAGAGCCAACGATAGAATAAGCCCTCCTTTCCAGGTTGCTTATGCGCCTAATTCTACGGAGCCAGACACTTCTTCTTCTATGAATCGGTTTGCACCAAACTTCCTACGAGAGATTCAAGAAGACAAATGGGATAACGAAAGTGAAGTCGCCCCTCCCTTTGAACTTGTGCATGATGCACACGACCAATTCCCACAAGACATCCCATCTATTTACGGGGAACATGAGAGTACTCAATCTCACGAGAGATTGGACTTTGAATCTAATTCCATACAAGAGTTACCCCACTTCACAGGACCATGGGAAGCAAAGTCCACCCTGTATGAGAGCACCTACAGTCATGGTAAGAAACGAAGATTCAGTCATACCTAGGAACACAGAGGTAGTGAAGAACACTAACGTGCAGTGTAATCTCAAGTTAGAAGAACTACTCAAGGTTAGACCTGAATTATGGAAACATGTAGCCAAACAAGTACCAGAGATAGCAAAACCTCGTTCCCAGGTAGGATCCCATAGGACAGTGCCAGAAATTCCCTTGGATAAGATAGGAGATATGTGTGAAGGTGAAGAAGGGAACACCTATCTTCCCATCACCTACCAGGAGTACACCACCAAGGCAATTTTGGACTCAGGTGCAGGAGTTGCAATTGCTACTACTTCCCTATGGAAGCGTTGGGGCAAGCCGGCACTCAGGCCAACGAGAATGAAATTGCAGATGGCCGCTGGTCACATAGAGAGACCCCTAGGATTGCTAGAAGGAATAACTCTCACCACTTGTGGTGTCGAGTTTGAGCATACATTTGCCATATGTGACTTCAGCAAAAATCATGCCTATGAGATGATTTTGGGAAGACCATTTATGCGACAGTTGCAAGTGGTACAGGATTGGGGAACCAACTCCTTGTATTTGCAACACTTGGGTGTTACGACCAAAGTCAATCTCAAGGATTATTCTCATAGAGATGTCCCTCCTATCCAATGGAATCCCATCCATAGAGCCAAAGATGATGCAGAATCGGTGCATTCCATAGGGTCTGGATCCTCATGGATGCATGAAGACACTCACTTATGGATGTGCAAGGTAGCAGTAGAAGAAGAGAAGAGAGAGAAAGCCAGAGAGGTAGGTGCGAAAGAAACCCATAGATTAATCCAAGACCCAGCCTATGCACCTGTAGTTTTTCCAGACGAAGAACTTGAACCTCACGGTTGGGCAGAAATTTTAGCAACAATGGACATAGCCATCAATGAAGAACAATGGACACCTCACTGTGATGAGGATGGCTATGACATTTCAGTCTTCTCCATAGAGCCAATCATGGGAGAGGCAGTTCTAGAAGAATGCGAACCTAGCCCTGATGCATTTGAGGATGCAAGTGACTCCGATCTAGAGTCAATCATTATGGACCCACCATTTGCATCAGATGAAGAATACTTCCATGAAGTAGAATTTCAACCCCAGAGGCATGGAGAGGTTACAAATGATGTAAGATTAGCAACACATGTGACCCCGAAGGAAGAAGGAAAGAAACGAAAGAAGAGAGAAGCCTCACCAGAAGAGGAAGAATCTTTGTTTGAGGTCCCAGAAAATTTTAAGAAGTATGAGATAGATGACAGGAGAGTCATGATAAGAATGCCTAAACGAGAAGCACAATCAGGAGAGGCCTATGATAACAAAGAAACCACCAAGAAAATAGTAGTGGCCCTAGAAGAAGGAGAGGAGAGATGCACGTACATAGGCCATGACCTAACAGAGGAAGAAGAGCATGCATTGATAGCCTTGCTAAGAGAATACAGAGATGTATTCGCTTGGAGTTACAAGGATTTGAAAGGTGTTGACCCCGATATATGCTCACACACTATCCCCATGACCTCAGATGCTAAACCCTCTAAGCAAAAGCCCTATACTTATAACGATAATTACGCTGCTAAGATCAAAGAAGAGATAGATAGATTGGTTGAAGCTGGATTTATCTATGAAATTGAGCACACTGAATGGGTATCCCCCATCGTAGTGGTGCCCAAGAAGAATGGCAAGCTGCATGTGTGCATTAACTTGAAAAAGGTTAATGCAGCCACAATTCGAGATAACTATCCGCTTCCCATCACAGAACATCTCTTAGAAAGAGTGGCAGGCAAGGAAGTGTACAGCTTCCTTGATGGATTTTTGGGCTACAATCAAGTAGCCATAGCTCCAGAGGATCAGCGTAAGACAGCCTTTGCCACAGAATGGGGCATTTTTGCTTTTAGAGTAATGCCATTTGGGCTTACCAATGCACGAGCTACCTTCCAGAGGCTGATGTGCCATGTGTTTAAGGAGTTCCTGAGGAAGAGTTTAGAAGTCTACGTTGATGATCTTTGTGCTCATTCCAACATTAGACAAACCCATATCCCTGAACTCAGACAAATCTTTGACAAATGTAGAGAATATCAAGTCTGCTTGAACCCAGAAAAGTGCGTTTTTATGGTCAGGCAAGGCAAGATTCTAGGACACATAGTGTCAAAGAATGGCATATCTACCGACAAAGAAAAAGTGAGAGCCATAGCAGAGCTACCTAGGCCAAAGAATGTCAAGGAAGTACAAGCTTTCATGGGGCATTGTGGTTATTACCGACGATTTATACACATGTATGCTGTCATTGCAAAGCCCATGTACGGGCTTCTGACTAACTTTGAGTGGACGGATGATTGTGAGAATTCCTTCCAGGAGCTTAAACGAAGATTATGTTCAGCACCAATCTTGACCACACCAGATTGGAATAAGCCATTCCATGTTCACGTGGATGCATCCAATTATGCTATTGGATGTGTACTTGCACAACCTACTGGTGAAGGTAATATGGATCTTCCAATTGCCTATGCCAGTAGACAGTTGAATGCGGCTGAACGAAATTACACCACTACGGAGAGAGAAGGTTTAGGCATGGTATATGCAGTTAAGAAATTTAGACACTATTTGCTTGCAAATAAGTTTAAATTTTTTACGGATCATCAAGCATTGCTATACCTCGTAAACAAGCCTTGCAATACAGGAAGATTAGTGAGATGGTTTCTCTTGCTAATGGAATATGATTTTGAGGTTGTGGTAAGGAAAGGGAGGACTCACTTGAGAGCAGATCACCTCTCTAGGCTCACATCGGGAGAAGCCCCACAAGGAGTGTCAGATGACCTTCCTGATGCTTACTTGTTTAATTTGGAAGTTGTACCGCAGTGGGCTAAGCCATTGGTACCAGTATTGACATACGGGCCTAACCATCCAGTGGTAAACACACGGAATAGAGAGGTTGTAAAAGCCCAAAAGTACCACATCATGGCAGGAAGTATGTACAAGCACACAGATCAAGGGATCTTGGCTTGTTGCGTAGAAGAGGATGAGTACGCTAAATGGTTGCAATTAGCACATGTAGGTGCGTTAGAGCAACACTACTCAAAGCAACGAACTTTACAGACCCTAAAGAGACTCGGAGTACATTGGCCAACTATGGAAGCTGATGTCCAAAAGTTGTGCAAGGAATGCCCAATCTGTTGCACTAAACCACCTGTGGAACATGCCACTCTCTATCAAGTATCCATTGTGCCAGATTGGAGTGAACCTCTAGTATCATTCTTGAGGACAAACACATTCCCTCCAGACATGAATCTATCTAGGAAAAGGAGTTTAGAACAAGAAGCCCTGGATTACTCACTCATTGGTGATAATCTATACAAGCGTGGTAAAGATGGTTACCTGAGGCTATGTGTCCATGAAAGTGAATATCTTAAGATCTTAGAAACTGCTCACCAAGGTGTAGCAGGAGGACACTTTGGACCGGATCGGGTGATCAAGGCAATACTATTTGCGGGTTTCTGGTGGCCTACCCTTCACATGGATGCACATACCTATGTGAAACGGTGTGATGTGTGTCAGAGGACTCAGTATCCTATACGCAAAGATGAGATGCCATTGAAACCTATGATGGGTGGACGTGCATTCTCTAAGTGGGGAATAGACTTCGTAGGTCCTATTAATCCCCCAGCTAAAGGTTCGCATGCGGAATACATCATTATTGCAACAGATTATCTCACCAAGTGGGTAGAGGTAAAGGCTACGACAAAGAACGATGCTCAAACAACGGCCAAATTCTTGTTTGAGAATGTATTCACAAGATACGGGCTACCTATAGAGCTTGTAAGTGATAGAGGCACTCATTTCTTAAATGAAGTGATTGAAAATCTACTCCAAGAATTCTTGGTAATACACAAGAAGTCTGCCCCCTATCACCCTCAAGCTAATGGACAAGCTGAGAGCACTAATAAGATCTTATGCAATGTACTGACGAAATTAGTGAACACTAAACGCTCTGATTGGGACAAACAGCTACACCATGTTGTTTGGGCATACCGAGTTGCCTACAAAACGGTACTCCAAGCCACCCCCTTTCAGATGGTATTCGGCCAAAACGCTGTGCTACCCTTGGACTTCCTGATTCCTACATTGAGAGTAGCACAAGAGCACGAATGGACAGGTCATGAGCTCTCCTCTAGGATCTTTGACCTTGAACGATTAGGAGAAACAAGACTGAGAGCAGCTGCAGGAATATATGCAGCCAAGAAGAGACAGAAGGCATATTTCGATGCCCATGTGAAGGATAAAGGCTTGAAAGCAGGAGATCTAGTCTTAGTCTATACACTGAAACAACACGCGAGGAAGCTAGAAAAGAGAGGCTACGGACCTATGATTATCAATAGGATCTCCACGAGTGGAGAAGTACAATTAGCCACGTTAGAGGGTGATATTCTCCCAAACTATATTAGCGGTTGCAGAGTCAAGTTGTATCAGGAACCCCTCATGGAGGAAATGCTCAGCCGACTCAACACTGCTAAGAAACACAAAGAGGAAGAAAAGCGAATTAGAGAAGAAGCTCAAGCAGAAGCTTTAGAACGCATCAGAAGGATGAAATTACGAAGGCAAGGTAGAGAACAGCCTAGAACAAATGACTATGCAGATCAAGGATATCATATGGCAATGTGTGAAGTCGCAGGAACAAGCTCACATAGGATAACTGATCGACGTCCTTTCGTAACCTTAGATATAGGACAAGGAAAGAGTGCAAGGACCGTAAGAGCCTTGATTGACTCAGGTGCAGCCACTAGTGCTGTTAAATTGTCTTACTATCAAGAGTTGCAGTTAACTGTCAATCCTGTGGAAGCGTATCTCATAGGATTGGGAGGCGTGGAAACCCCTTGCATGGGCGAGGTGGAACTTCCCCTCTATATTCATGATGAGGCTATAACAGTTAAAGTGCTAGTGTGTCAAGACGAGGATCTCACTGAACCTCTTGTCTTGGGTCAAGATTGGATCTATGACCAAGCACTCAACTTAAACTTAAGAAGTGGACTTCTTCAGGTTTGGATCAATCATAGTCGAATTACAGTAGAGTTAGATAAGGGAGCACTCAAGGAACTAGGAAAGGCACAGACTCCTGGTCCTTCCAGGAATACACATGAAGATGACCATGTTGTTCTTGTCCAAAACTATGTGTTGCAGAGGAATGATATTCGCAAAAAAGGAGTCAGGGAAGCAAAGGAACTCCCTTCTTTTCCAAAGGCCAGAAGGAGGCAACAACCAAAGGTGGATCAAAGGCAGAAGAAGCAGAGTACTACCTATGTCCGGAATCCAAAGTACCTGCGCAGCAAAATGTCCCAGCAAGTGAAACAAGTGTGGGTGCGGAAAGGCGAACACCCGGTTACACTCAAGCCAACCACACGGGCAAAGCCTCGTATTAGTAACCAACAACACGACACTAATAATAAGTCTTTCGGAAATTCTTCTGCTAACGTGAAATCTATTTGGGTGCCCAAGAAGTCGATGAAGGCTAGCCCACAATCAAGACAAATTTGGGTGCCTAAGGCTTGCTTGCGGGCGCAAATAGCTACGCCGAAGCCACAACCTACACAGCGTAACCCATTCACTCGCACAATCGGCATCCACTCGTTTTCAACACTCACGAACACACCAAGGCCCATGAGCACGAACAGAATCATTTGTAAATGGGTCCCTAAAAGGCCTCATGTTCAAGCTGATACACCTATAATGTTCTCTAGCGTCTCTACGAAACCAAGAGAAAAACCCATCCACTGCATTTGGCAGCTTAAGACCTGTAATAAACCCCCCGACCCCAAATTGTAAATTCACCCCCACTTACTAACTGCATTAGTCTCCTAGGAATACCCAAGCATTAACTATAAACACTGTCTTCGTGCACTTACTAACCACTAACTCACCATCTACCTCATGTTAATGTTGTAACGGGGACAACAACGGATTTATTCTGTCCATTACGATGTTAACACATGATTCTATATTCTCACAGAATCAGAAGGCAAGAAGTAAAATGGCAGAAGCGATAGGTTCGGGCTCACAAGTAGGGATACTTACTGCAGGAATTGATGTGGATAGTCTACCTGTGGATGTGCCACCAACTGAACGACCAGTGGAGCTGCAGCACCTTCAGCAAATCCCGGTGCCGGATCCACCTACAGGGATCACGGAAAGAGTCCATGCCAATTCTCATTGGTTCAATGGCATGCCAGGTCCATTAGGAGAGGCCAAGTATATATGGGAGTCTAAGTGCGAGTATGACAGATCATGGGTTCGATTCCAATTTTTCTCCAAGGAGTTCGAGACTTTACAGAACACCGAGGATCTCCAGACCATATGGCAATGAGCAGGGCTGGCAGAATACTTTGAAGCCCCACTACCTAAACCAGATCTCCTCTGATGTTACTATTTGGTCTCCACATTACAAGCTAATGAAGAAAAGGACAAACCCGGATCATTTGTTCTTCCCTCCTTGTTGGGCAACAACGAGTTGAAGAGGTTTGAACTTACTGTGGAGTTGGTAAGCGACGCTTTGAATATGCACGGCACGCATGTACCCTCTGAAAAGGATGCTCTTGTTCCCACTAACATGAAGGATAGGAAACTATTGAAGCTTAAAGACATGGCAGCACTCACCCCAAACGTGTCCATCCCTCTCCGCATGTGCATGCAACATTTCGCCTTTCCCGGCCAAGACCGCTTCACACAACCACACAAGAGAATCTGGTTCGCTCTCTACTTAGCGGAAGCAGGTGCGTTACCCATTAAGCTACCGGTATGGATTATAGATCAATTGTATGAAGCAAACAAACGGTCTTCTAGGAAATTAGTGGTGAACGGATGCTGTGCAATCACACGCATTATTTACCGGTGCCTAGCATACGATGTCCCCATTGAACGTGCCTTAACTTGGGCACAATTACAAATGTTTAAAAGGCTCAAGACGTCCACACATCAATCCAAGCGCATGAGGGGTGCGATCCCTTGTGTCCAGACAAGGGAAGTTCTGACTACTCCTGAGGTATCGCCACGAAGGGAGGCCACTGTACCTCCCTTTACCATTAGGATACCCAGGTCGGGATCTGAAACTACAACACAAGCTACCCCATCGGCTCCTCCTGTTCCACCTGAATTCGAATTTGCTGCCACTGGAGATGCTGAAGGAATGGACCCCCAGGACTTCGAAGCATTCCTACAAAGTACACAATTCTCTGATGTGGAGTTTTATTCAGAGGCAGAGGAGCAAGGCACATCCTCACGAAGAAGAAGAAAGTCTACAGACGGTCGACATGTACATTGGAGTGACACTCAGCAAGGTCAACAACAAGGACACCTAGAAGAAGAAGGAGCGTATGAAGAGGAGACCACTGAAGCCCCAGCCTATACAACAGAACTCCGAAGGCTGTATCAGATTATGGAAAGAGTGCGATCGCAACAACTACTCACCGAACAGAGTAGCAGAGTACTCATGACTCGGTTGTTGGAAGAAGCAAGAGTTGACTCAGAGTATAGGGAAGGTCTCTTATTGATGGCAGAAACATATGGGGTAGTGGAAGCAGTGCGCACTGCCATTCGGAGGTCTCCTGTTCAATATGACCCACGAAGGTTCCAGACACGACCACGCTCAGGTAAGAATATCCAGATTCCCATTACAACTACAGAAGAGCCAACTATTACATCTGAACCTATCAGGACAACCTCCCAAGCAACCGAAACAGCTAGCCAAGAGCACCCAGTCACCCATGAGGAGTCCACAGAGCCACAACCACCCACACCCCCCCCATCGCCTCCTAGAGCAGAAACAATGGAAATCACCTCGACCACTCAACCCACCGAACCAACCTTCATCTTCCGTACTCCCATCTCAAGTTCCACCCTATTCTCTACCACTGATAACCCAATCTTTGAAGCAACCCCCATCACTACACAATCCACCGAACCGCTCATAGAGCCTGCCCTAGGGCAACCATCCCCCATGCCCTCAGCCATAGGTCATCCTGACCCTAGATCCACATTCATGGGTTTCCCTGCTACCACGCAACCCTTCACGCCCTCCTCCAATTTACGACCTCAACCCCCGACCTCTCTCTCTCCATTTCTACAATCCCTCCATGACCTCCTTGCTAGAACTCTTCAACCAGGGTCTCAACCATTTCCTTCCTTTTCAGCTCCCCACCCCACTTCACATCTATTCACCACTTCCACACACACACCACCTACCATCCCAATGTATATGGCAGATCCCACACTCGCACCCACTCCTGAAGGTATGGACATTTCACCACCCACGGCACCTCCCCCCACGATTCCACCTCCTCCCATTCCCCCTCCACCAATTTCAGTCACACACACGACTTCAATAGACACATCATTCACTCTTCCCCATCCCCAATTCCCTTCCCATGCATCTCCCACTGTAAACACCACCCACTCATCTATAGGAAGTGCATTGGACACCATGCTTGATTGTATATCAAACTTAAGGACAGATTACATTCAGCTCCAGCAACAGAATGAACGCCTGCACGAGCACTCAGAAACACTACAGCACCGCCTCGCGGCACTAGAAGAGGAAAATGCTCGCCTCCACACACAGTTCCAAATCCTCCAAGAAGCTCATGGCATATTGGAGGTACAGTTACAGAACACAGATCAGGAAGCGATACAGGTGGTAGAAGGTCACCTACGGACACAGCTAGAACGCAACTCAAAGCTTCAGCAAGACATGGCTCTACTTAAACGCCATCTTGCGGCCGCTCAGGAAGAGAATCGACGTCTGCAAGTACAAAATCAAGAGAACCTGGAGGCAGCTATTGAGAGCACATCGGGGGCACCCATCAGCCCATCCAAGTTTCAAGCAGTGACCCCCGATAATATCAAGATCATATTGGAAGACTATGCCATGCTGCTTGAAGCACATGATAAACTATCAGAGGAACTGGGACAATTGAAGCAGGAACACCAAAAAGGACCAACAGCAGCCTCTCCAACCACCCCCTCCGCGGCTTCACTTCTCACAGACGCAGAGGCCATAAAAGATCTCCAGAAACAGGTCACTGAATTGCAAACACGTCTACTACAATATGAGAGACCACCTTCCCCTCCAGAGGCTCCCACGGACGAAGAAGTTGTGCAAATTCCTGTGGAACAAACGTTTGACGAAGAATACGATCCACAACCATTCCCAGGAGGCCAACAAACAGAAGAAGCTCAGGACACATTCGAGGCACCACGGCCCCCATGGCTACGTCAAGTGGAGGAAATCAGGAGTTCGCACGAAGAGCGCACAGTAGTGCAAAATTAGGCCATGAGGGTCATAGAGGAAACTGTGCTACAATCGGCTTATTTCAAGAACCTGTCATCGAGATGCCTGATCCTCTCATCTGAACTCCAATACAGGCCGTATTATATTATCTTGGCTGATTATAATGCAGAAATACAGAGAGTCACGGGTCAGATTCCTACCTTTGCGACCCAATTTCAACCCGAAGACCTTCCTCCAGAGGTGCAAAAAGGCAAAATTCGTCAATCCACCTGGCGGCAGAAACTTCTAGAGACATATCCAGAAATGCTACGCACATGGAACAACGCGCCTTTACACCTCCTATACAATCCATGCTACGGTCCAGTCCCATGCCGCAGGTCTTGGAAGGCATTCAATATCAAGGTACAAAACAACGCGCAATGCAAAGAATGGCTGAACTACCCGTACATTGCGCCACCACAGGGACCACTGTCGGTAGCATATATGATAGGAACCATTTGCCACTGGATGCCGCGCTTGAAGCCCATGCAAGATGTAGCAGCGCAAACGATGCTTAAAATCTTAGATATGATGCAGGTAGTCCTGAAAACTTTTAGAAATGCAGCCGCACCACAGGTACGTCTCCCGGGGTTCAGCAATGGAAATTATGACTTGGTGTATGACATGAGCACCACCCCCAGTATTCGTGTGGCTTACGCCTGGCATGCGGGCATCAAATACCTCCCTGCCTGTTACAAACAGACCTTTGAAGAAATGTTCAGATCAGGTTTCTGGGAGTATCACTCGGAGATTTTCGCACCGAAGCCAACACATTTGCTCCAACTTTTTGCTTGTGAACAAGCAATGTACTCTGAGTACTACACCACCCCGCAACCAGAGGCCCCTGGTGCAATAAATTGGGAGGCATTGGAAGTTGATCTAGCAAGAGGCTTAAGGATAGGAGAACATGAACTGGCCACCAATGTCATCCAATACTATATCGACCACCCGAGAGAACAAAGGTCTGTCAGGGGCGACAGACGCTAGGAAGGGGGGCGTGTTGGCATACAAAGCAACAGAGGAGTCATGCACAATACGGCAACAAGGCCAAATCATTTTTTTCCCATGGATTAGTTACAACTCAAGTGATTTTAATCACTACACAAACATTGTAAATCCCATTTTTGGTAGAATAGACTCCATTTTGTGCAAGCCGAGGAGTCCTCGAGCTTGAGGAGTATTAGAAGTACCATCGTACCAATTTTCATAATTTTTAGACTTCGTTTGAGCCCTCAAATAAGCCCTGGAACCTAATTTTTAACTAGGCCGGACACTAGGTCTGGACAGGGCCAAAACTAGTCAAAAAACTATAAAAAGAGCTAGAGAGCTCATTTTAGGGGTTGGATTGTTGGTGAATTGAGCTTATGTAAGAGACCTTTTGATTAATGCAAAGAACTCCATTGTTCCTCTCCTTGTTCTTGCCTTGTGTGCACGTGTGTGTATGTGTGTGCATGCTTGTGTGCTTCTCACTCACGCACTTGTGCCTTCACTTGCTCATAGTCTTCATACTAGTCCTCACGTCTCCACGGATTGACAATTATGAGGTGAATCTTCTCACGTTGGTACTCACCATTGTGCTAGAGTGACAGACACCGTGTATCGCGATAGACAACACCCCAAGACACAGGCCATCTATCACGACAGACATTGTCTATCGCAAAAGACAGAGCCCACGACAGATGATAGACCCCGTCTATCACAACAGATAGAGAACCACGATAGACCCCGTATATCACGACAGACACTGTCTATCGTGACAAACCAAAACCATGACAAACGATAGACCTCGTCTATCGCGACACACACCTGTCTATCGCAACAGACAGAACCCCACAATAGACCCCCTCTATCGTGACAGACACCATCTATCGTGACAAATAGCCCCACGTGAGAGCCAGTGTCTATCGCGACGGACACTGTCTATCACGATAGACAGGCATTTTCGGCAAAAAAATAGAGGGGTAATTTTTTGAAAATTTGGGCTAAGAATTGGGCATATTTGCATATTCAATCACCTATACCATTACAAAGGCCTTACAAAAATGCACTAAATTCTTGAAAGGCCTTGCTTGTCTGTTTTAACCCCCTGAACCTTGAACTATCATAACTTTTTCATATGAAATCCATTTCTTGAGCTCTAGGGCTTGTCAGAAGGCTCATGGTACGTACATTTTTTATAAGAATAATGTGTTGATTTTCAGATAGGATATTTTGAAGTTGACCCTCTGAGGGGTAGGTACACCAAGGGAGCTCTAGAGAAAATTTTTTGGCAATACAAAAGGGGGAACAAGAGTCATTAACAATGTCTATATCAAATTGTTTGTCAATTAAAGGTAAAAACTTGTGCTAAACTTGGAGTATTTACAGGATCGTAGAGAGCTTTTGGAGGAATCAAAGCAAGTATGGGAACGCGCTTCCTAGGCAGACAAGCATAGCAAGGAGAAGCGACCTGAGGTTGGAACATCTCTTAACCCCCTCAGTCCATTCTAAGCTTAGGCTAAGTGCAAGTAGTTGTCCTGATTGGCTAGGGGTACAATAGAAATACTCAAGTTCTAAGAGCCTATAACTTCTCAAGTCCAAGAATAGGTTAAAGTGTAGTCAAGGGACAACTTAAAAGAAAAGAACTTAAGCTAATTGGACGAAGAACATTAAGTACGACACACTTAAGTGCTCCTGACGATGCTTAATTAAAGACAAGAGAACACATACAAAGGAATTCAAAAGGAACAAGTGATTGGTATCAAAGAATCAGCAACCTACAAAGGGCATATGAACCTTAGCTTGGGAAGACACTTAGGGAGAGACCGTCAAAGTATTAGATTATCTGAGGCTAGTGTCAACGATACAACCAAATCTTGGGCCCAACACTTGAGCAATTACCCCTATGCTGTAGACTCAGAAACTAGTGATGCTGAGATGTCTTATAACATGGAAAGACCTGTAGGTAGCTCAGGAGTGGCATACCTAGAACGACCTGAAGGTCCCTACAAGACTCAATTTCGAATATATCCAAACCAACCGCTTAGGTGCACGCACCAATGAGGATGGTCTGAGAAGATTTGTTGTCCTAATTAAAAACCCGAATCAGCCCATTGGACTAGAACACCCAGTAGTCAAGTTCGAAAATGGTTCTTACATTGATAAAGAAGGAACACTGTATGTGGTCACTAGTCAACCTAAAAGGATAGATGAATTTGGCAACATAATATCTGAACCTGAAGTAGAGGACATAGAGCAAGGGAACTTAGGAAAAGAGCCAAATACCCCTCGAGGTAAGTCGGTTTTGACAAGAATAATCACTCCAGAGTGGGTTCCCTAGGACAATATGAGCATAGATTTGCTCGTGAATCGAGAGACAGATGAAGATTTTTGGAGGTATAAGCATGAGAAGCCTAATGAAGTAGGAGCTCATACCATCTATGAATTCAAAGATCTTGATAGCCTAGGCAAAGTGACCTACTTAGATGATGCTTCGGATAGGATTTTTGTGGTCTCAGAGCATGGAAGACATGCATACACTTGGAAGGGTGAATTTGTTTTTCCCCAACCTCGATCCACTGTGTCTTATAGTCACCAAGGAGCTGGAACATCTCAATTTCATGGGACTCAAAAAGAACGGAGTAGAGATAGACCCGAGGTGAGCTTTGCTAACCCATTGGGAAGAGAAAGAACAAGGACAGATATGGATAGGATGAACAGGGAGAGACAAAGGGACCCAAGGAATCTAAGAAATGCAGATGAGTTCCCTCTACCAAGGCCTAGAGAACACACTAGAACCTTAAGGCCCACACAATTGGTTAAATCCATGAAGAATTGCGAGCTGAGCAAGTTGAAGATTTGTTCACTCAATACAATGCTTTTGGCCTAACTCTCAAAAACACTGCCTTGAGCTGGTTCCAACCGCTTCACCAGGTCAGTTCAAAAATATAGATCAGTTTCTTGAAGTGTTCATCACTGAGTTTTTCAAGAGTGGTATTAGACATAACACATCCTCCCTGATATACAGCTTCAAGAAAACCCCTCAAGAGACAGCGAGATTCATAGGAAGAAGGTTTAGGCAATACCTTGAAAGATGCCTTGTTCCAGAGTTACCCACTCCAGCCAAACAAGTGGCCCTATTTCTAAACGGATTGTTAAGTACCAAATTGAGATCATATGTGTACTTGAAGGACCCTAGATCCATAGAATAGTGTGTACACATGTGCGTAGACATTGAGGATAATCTACGAGAGGAATTAGAGCTCTCAAATATCTATAAAGACTCAGATAGCTCTACTAGCCTCGCATCCTCGCAATCCACGTCAATTGAGGATCTTGCAGAGAAGGTAGCTCATAAATTAGGAGCCTCTAGCAAACAGATTCCTAGATTTTCCCTAGGAAAATGATGCTATACCTGTGGAGGAGACCATATGGCTAATGTGTGCCCTATCATGGCTCAACCCCAAGTGAACCCTAACAGCCAATATTGCACCATAGAAAGAAGATACACCAATCACACTGCACAAGACTGCCCATATAACAAACAAGTTGTTAGATAAAATTATCCACAGCCATATCCACAACAAGGAAAATACCAGAATCAGTACCTACAATAGCAGTATGGTAGGCCCCAACACCCCTATCAACCACCCTTTCAAGGGCAACAAAGACCTCAATGAGTCCTAGTGTAGCAACCCCCTCCTCCCGCCAATGTGATCCCAGTGAAGCATGAAGCTAAAGAAGAAAATCTAAATAGAGCTTTAGTGCTAGTGACACCATCGCTTTCATAAAGTGACCCAAGTGATCATCGTTTTGACTCCACCCATATTGAGAGCCCAGAGGCTTACTACATGCAGTCACCGGAGCATAGTGAGTCATACTATTATGAAGAACCGAGTGAATTTAGTTGGCTCAAGCTCAAAGTACTTCAAGCTCAGCCGGTTTCGAATCTTTCCTAACCGTAAATTACCTCTTAGCCGCGTGGGTCCTTGGGAGTGGTAGGGGTCTGTTAGACAGAGGCCCTGTACTATTTTCCCAACTCATCACACAATCATAAATGTTATCCCGTTCTTAGCTCAGTGTCCAACTCTGAACAACTGAAGACTATTCAGTGTACTGGAATTAGAACTTCCGAACTGATTCTACTGTAGTTATCTGGGCAGCAGTCCGGTTACTTATTTTTCTGAGTAAAATCTACTTCAGTAACAAAGGTCACCTAATACGTACTTCTTCAGAGCAGACAGGTATACCAACCAGACATTATACCTTGAAGTTATAAGGACTCATCGTATGCTAAACTTGAACAACCAACCTTCTAATAACAAATGACTAACCATAGACTTAACGGTGTCCTACTCACATCCAGACCATTACAGATACTAGTCTTCCTGTGATCGGAATCAACAGTGACTGTAGACTACGGTATCAAATTCGGTCACTTGCAGAAAACGCTAATAGACAAATAGTTCAGGACTACTTTTCACGTTCCCTTACTCCGCCGCAGAACTGACAAACAACACACTACACTTGATAACCCTCAGAGACACACTTCAACCATTACCGAACAGATTCGTAACGCAATACAACTGATTCGTAACTCTGTATTAATGTGCGAATAAACGGCTAGACAAAGCACAGAACAGAACAGAACAGAGCAGGACTGATCTTCTCAACAACATGCACACTTACACAATACGTTTTCAACCCCCAAAACGGGGCTTACTCAAACAATACACTGCAATTCCCAACCAGGGGGCGCTTGGCCACTCTTTTCTCATTGCCTTATATAGAGGATTTTTTTACAAGAGTGCGTAAATCTTTAGTTACCTGCGCGTTTCCTGAAAGGTTCTTTTACATTTAAGATACCTGTCCTAGTACTTTTGTCCTTGTTTGGCGGTCGTCTAACACTTTTACATTTAAGACACCTATCCTAGTACATTTGTCCTTGTTCGGCGGCCGTCTAACACTGGCACGCACGGTGGACTCGAACCCGCAAGTGCATTATCGTCTTCGACATTCTTTTGCTTTGCCTGAAGGCCTGTTCCAGGGTTCTGCTCCCGAATCATTTCTGGCTTTTCCTGTATAGTCTTTTGTAATAGCTCCTCTTGCAATCTTTTAATATTCTGCTTGTATTCTTCAAGCTGCTTTTCTTGCTTCTGAATTACAGTACTCAAATGACTTTCATGGTCTGACACAAAACAGGACCGCATTTGTTCAAGTGGAGGAACAAGTATAGCAAGCCATCTTCTACGAAAAAGTGTCCAAATATTTTGGATACGACTATCGAATTGTTGTTTTAATAATTCTATATCCACATTCGTCATTAATGTGGCATTCAATTCTACTCCTTCATCTTTTAATATCTGACTTTCCAATTCCTGCAAAACCTGTATTCTTGAATGCAAAACTTCATTTTCTGCTTGCAGGTTGGCATTCATGATAGAAAAGCTCATCATTTCGTCTTGTATCTATTTTTGTATATTTTTCTGCCACTGGTGAAATTCTTGAAAAAACTTTTTAGCGTTAATCAATTCCGCTATTAATTGCCATTGGTTACTCTGTAACTCCTTCAGTAAGCCTTCTTTGTCGTCCAGTTCCTTTTGCATCTGTGTCATCTTTTCTAATAATGAATTGGAATTATTCATATTAGCGAATAATATTTCTTTTTCCTGCTGAATCATTTGTTCTTGTTGACGCAAATAATCAGAAACTTCTTGTAATTTATTTTGCAACCCTGTCACATAAGTTGGTGGGAGATTGTCATTCGGTAACTTCCTTGGACTAACAGTTTGTAAGTGGTCTTCCATTCTTCATGTAATCGACAGCCTAAAAGGCGTTCCTACTATCTTGTTCTGTTCTCTATTACCTGTGTGAAATAAATTTTTAGACGATGTAGAAATTTGTTCTGCTTCCTCTTACTCTGCACTGTGGGGGGGTCCTGTGTCTATCATGTTCTGATCACAGGAATTAATATCTTGGGACTAGTTCAGCTTCTGCTCTTTCACGGACTGTACAAATTTGAATATAGCAGCTAAATATACTGCTAGTCTGCTACTGGTTTGGGATCTTCGCTTATCCCCGACAAAGATTTGTGTATAGAGATGGTTATATAGCCGGTGTGTCCAGCTAACTCTACCTCCTCCTTCGGCATGTACTAATGGTGAGAAATTTTCTCTAGACATCAAATCAAATTTAACTAAGAAACATAGTTTCTCCAAATACCACTTGAATTGTTCACGACGATTATATGTGGCATTTTTCATCATGTTATATCTTCTGCGGCCTTCGCAATTTCCAAATTCTTTTCTCAGATCATCATTCGAACATTTAGGAAAACGTGCATCATCATACAACCGCAATTTAAATATGGCTGAAACTAACTGTGGTGAAAATTGTACCTGGTTTAAAATGAGGCCTTTTGTTCGTCGCATGCTGTGTAACTGATTCTCTGCATCTTCATTTCCTATCCACTGCTCCCATGGTAACTGAGCAAACTGGAGGAGTCCGATCCTCCGTAGCCAGTTCTCATTCCTCCTAGAATGGATGTCGAGCTCTATTTTAAATTCTGTGGAAAATAATATGTTGTTATGCTGAACTTTTAATGTTGCAGAAGTCATTGAGTCATCTTCATCATCCTGTAATGTAGTGTCTATTGTAGTCACAACACGGTTCTGTGCATTTGCGCGCTTCCTGAGTCGCCATCTTAGTATATCGAGTTCAGACATGGTTGTAAGAGTCGCCGAAAATAATATGCTGGAAGTTTGTTAACCAACACCCAAGCTTGAAGAATACTATACTGAAGAATACTATGCTAGGCATACGCATTTTATAAGCACCAAAGCTTGAACTGCCATTCGCTGGAATGATTATATGTCATTCGGACATGACACTTCATTCCCCTTACCAAAATTGTAGCATAAGTAAAAATCATCATTCTGCATTTTATTCCGTAGATCGATGCTGGACTTAGCAAGTTTTACATGTGCGAAAAGTATCATGAAACAAAACCTTGGTATCATACTCAATTCGAACTTATCGTTACATTATGAATTCGCATGATCGAATTTTACTATTCGTCTATGACGCCTTCGAGGTACATATTCCTGGCTAATCTAAATGTACGAGCTATTTTTTTCTTAAGGGTTTCTAATAATTGCTTCAGAGTGTCGGGTTCTAAAATCTGCGCATCTATTCTGACGGAACTTAGTGCGATTGCTTCAGTAAGCAAGATTTCAGCCTGGGTTTGCAAAAAGGCCTCCTGTAAATAAAAATCATTGGATAATGCAGCGTCCCCGGGATGTCTTCATTTCGGTGACTTTCTGCTGCATATCCGTGACTCAATCCTTCTGATTTCGCAATTGGTTATCCAGTCGCTCGAGTTGCTGATTCTGAAATTCGATCGTTTTGGAGAATGCATCGCGTTCTCTTCGAGTATTTGCCAGATCTTTTTGCTATTTTGCTTCCCTGGTTAATTGATGTCTCAGCATTATGTTTACCTCGTCCAAACATTCCTGGGCTCTTCGTAGCTCGTCTTGGACTTGTGCTGCTTCTCGCTGTTGGTCTTGATTCTTCTGGATGGTTTCCTGCAACTGGGCCTTCGTTTCTTCGACCAATTCTTCTAGGGATGAGCTGATGTCTTCTTTTTCTTGGAGTGTGGTCCTTAATTCCCGGATTTCTTTGTGTGCTTCGTGTAATAGCTGGTCTTTAGCGGCAAGCTGCTCTAGTGCTGCATCCCTTTGCTGTATCAAGGCCTGTTGTTCCGAAAACTGTGCTTGGAGGTCTGCTAATTGTGTCTGTAATTGATGATTTTCTGCTTTTACGGCGTCGACTTATTCTTGGAGTGGGGTGATGTCGGCTTCCAGGAGGTCGACTTTATGCTGTAGGTCGTGCCGAATGGTATTCGCGACCTCACTCATCTGTACCGGAAGTTGTTGTGAGAGGGTAATGAGTAGTTGGCCCATGTCAGCCAGTTCAAAAAAGATCGAAACAGAGGGAAGGAGGAGTGGGTGTTGTGGTGGTGTAGAGGTTTGGGTAGGGATTTGGGGGGATGTCGGGGGTGAATAATTGGGGGAGGATGAAGAGGATTCGGAAATTGGCGGTGGAAAAGGGTTGAGTGGTGGGGATTGAGGACCAGGGGATGCAGGGTGAGTTACTTGATGGAGGGGTTGGTGTTCACCTGTAATGTGGGTGATGGTGGATTCTACGGCCTTCAGTAGGGTGTTGAGTGCGTTGTCGATCACTTGCTGTTCATCTTCTCGTCGTGCTGATGCTTCTTCGGTTGAGACTGGTTCTGTTTCTGTGTGATTCTGTTGGTCGTGGTGGTCGGCCGATGATTCGTTGTGTATGGAAGTGGCTGTGTCGTGGAAGGTCTCTTCTTGTTCGGCGTTTTGGGTGTCCTGATTCTTTCCGGCGGATCCTTGTGCTTCGCTTTCTGAGGAGCTGATCCGAATTCTCTTATTGTGGAAGAGTTGGTTGATCTCCTCATCTTCTTCTTCCTCGTCATCGAGTGGTTGAACTGATTCTTCGAGTCTAAGTACGGGACCTTGGGGTGGTGGTTGTGCGGCAAGGATGGCTGGGAAAAGGAATGAGATGATATGGGGAAGGCGAGAGCGCGGGGTGGTACCCTTTTGGAGTTGCTTCACTATAGCGACACATTCTTTATGGATTCTAAGGAAAAAGTATGATGCGAAGTTGATGGGTTCTTGGGCAGCTAATTCTAAAGCAGAATAAAATGGTCGTGAGATGCCGTAGGTGCGCTTCTGCAGGTTGAGTATGGCGACTAAGAATTGCAGGGCGGATCGTTTGGGTTCGGGTCGGTAGAGAATGGCGTATTCGTTGGATGAAGAGCGGGGGAATAGTTCATTCATGCGGGCGATGGGAATACTAGGGCCATGTTCACGGCCTTGCGGGTTGAGGCGATAGGCTTCAGCGAAGGCTTGGAAGGTGATGACTGTTCGCGAAGGGAGCGAGAGGAAGACCCATTGGCGTTCGGTGGCGGGGGACTGAGCAATGGCGGTGATGATTTGCGTGAAGAAAGGATGGGCTTCCACCGAGTGCCAAGGCAACTCAGCGAAGTTGGCCAACCCTCTGCAACGTAGGTATTCACCTACCTCGGTAGGGATACCATCGCGGAAGGCAACATAGTTGGCTATCGCTTCCATGGCGTTTACTGAGACAGACAATGAACACGTATGCAGAATGCACGAGGGCTCAGAATACTAACATACAACACAATAGCTTTTTTCGGCGTTGTCGACAGAGTTTAAGTAGAAACAATACGGTGGGGAGGAAAAGGGGGTTGGATATCATTGTGCAGTGCGGGAATAATGCTGGTTTTCATGCAGGCGTGCGTACTCGAGTGACTGTTAAGGGGGCGGCTGGTCACATCAAGATTGTACAAAACACGGCTATTTATAAAAAGCAGAAAGAAGAAGAAAAAACAGAAAAGATTAAACAAAACGCGGTCCATCGTCAAAAAACTTAATGCGGGCTAGTGGTGTGATGATATGGCCGCAGCTTCGACCCATTAATTACTTTTGGGAGTGGATTTCAAGTCAACGTAGTCAACCGAAAAGTTGCCGGACCGACTTGTTCTGAGATCTTAAAAGGGCCGAACCATCGTAATTTGAACTTTCCTACTGCTCTATCGGATTTTGCATTATAGAAGAGTACAAGCTGACCTACCGAAAAGATTGGAGTCTTCAAATATCGATCGTGTGTCTTGGCTTGCCTTAGTTGTACTTCACGCATGGTTAAAAAGTTGAGCCATCGGTGCTCATGAAGTTCCCTGAGTGCGTCCATTCGTGCTGTCAGCGAATCTTCCGATAGCATTTTCTGAGTGATTGCCACACGCAGACTTGGGATAACTATTTCCATGGGTGCTATTGCTTCTAAGCCATAAGCTAGTTTGAAAGGTGTCAATCCTGTTATTACTTTATATGTAGTTCGGTATGCCCATAATACTGCAGGTAGTAGTTGATCCCATGTTTCCGGTGCTTCCATGATCAGTTTCCGAAGGATATTCAATAGTGATTTGTTTGTACTTTCGGCCAAACCATTGGCGCGTGGGTAATATGGAGAGCTGAGTTTATGTGTCACCTGGAATGATTGGGTGAGTACCTTCATTAATTGATTTACGAAGTGAGTACCTTGATCTGTCACCAATTCCAGTGGTAAGCCAAATCGTGGGAAGACATTTTTTAGCAGACATTTTGCTACTACAACTGCTGTAGCAGATCGTAAAGCCCAAGCTTCTGCCCACCTCATTGCATAGTCTGTACAGGTTAGTATGTATCTGTTGTTACTGAAGACTGCTGGAGGTGTGATTGGACCGATAAAATCCAATCCCCATTTCTGAAATGGTTCGAGTGGCATAATTGGCTGCAAGGGAAAGAAGTGTCGTTGCAGTGGTTGTCTAGACCTTTGACAGTTATCGCAGTTTTTGACGAATTGGGCCACATCTCGGTACATAGTTGGCCACCAGAGACCTCCTTGCAGAATTTTCCGGTGAGTTAAATCTGTGGCAAAGTGACCAGCAGTAGGGGTTGAATGAGCCATTGTGATGACCGAGTTGATTTCATGCGGAGGAACACATCGAAGTAAGATTCCGGTGTGATCTACATAATATAGTTCTCCTGCAACTAACCGGAATCGGCGGCTAAAGACTGCCATTTTCCTTCGAACTGCCTTGGCAATCTCAGATGGAAAGCATCCTTTGGTGAGAAAAGTTAGAATCTGATCATAATATGTAGGTGTTGCTTGTAATTCGGCAGACTCATCGGTCAGTGGCTCATAACTATAAATTGCTGGAGTCGTGTCATCTATGCCTATCGGAGCTTCACCAGAATCTAGGCGAGATAAGAAATCTGCTAAGGCATGTGCATTTCCGGGTCGGTGAATGACTTCATAATCAAATTCCTGCAAGAGTAGCACCCATCGTGCTAATCGTCTGCCTAAATGTTGCTATCTTACTAGATAGACGAGGGCAGCATCATCCACATGAAAGGTGAATTTTCGGCCTAATAGATAATGTCTGAACTTTTTGATGGAGTAAATTAATCCTAGACATTCTCTTTCGGTGGTAGAATAGTTCTTTTCTGCCGGTGCAAGCTTTCTGCTGGCGTAATAGACAGGGCGAAACCATTTATGTGTTTGCTGCATCAAAATACTGCCGATCACAATATCTGAAGCGTCGACAAAAACATGGAATGGATTGTCCCAGTCCGGTGATTGCAAGATTGGGGCCTGCGTCAATAGATACTTGAGTCGATCAAATGTAGTTTGGCATTCTTGAGTCCATTTGAACTGTCGGGGAGTTTTGGTGATTAGTATGTTCAGTGGTACAGCCAGATGAGCAAGCCACCGTAAGTGTCTGCCATGCCACCGTACTTGACCCATAAAACGCATTACTTCTTTCGGAGTGGCGGGTACTGAGGCTTCTAAAATTGCCGAAATCTTATCTGGGTCTACTCGGATACCTTGGGCAGATACAATATGACCAAGTAGTTTGCCACATGAAACGGCAAACACAGATTTGCTTGGGTTAAGGCAGAGTCTGTAGTCTCGACACTTTTGGAAACAGCACCGTAGATGAAGCAAATGTGCCATCATCTTTCCAAAAATCGAGAAGTCATCGAGATATACTTGCATAAACGAATTGAGATAAGGAGAGAAAATCTCCTGCATACATCGCTGAAAGGTGCTTGGTGCATTTCTTAACCCAAACCACATTACTGTACAAGCAAAGACACCCCAATTGGTAATGAAGGCAGTTTTTGGTATATCTGCTTAAGCCATTCTAACCTGATTGTAACCATTGTATCCGTCTAAGAATGAATACATTTCGTGGCCTGCTACCCTATCAAGCATGGTATCCAGAAAGGGGATCGGGAAAGGATCCGGTACTGTTGCTGCGTTTAATTTCCGGTAGTCTACACAGATTCGTAGTTGCTTATTTTTCTTTGGCACGATCACAATTGGTGAAATCCATTCAGCATGTTCTACTGGTACGATGAATCCAACTTTTAATAATCTATCAAGTTCGGCTTTTACCTGTGATGCATAATTGGGGTTCATTCAGTAGCTGGGCTGCTTATTCGGTTTAGCTTCAGGCTTCAACATGACTCTGTGCTGATAGATGCGCGGATCTAGTCCTTTCATATCTTTGTAGTCCCATGCAAAGACGTCTGAGAATTCGCGAAGTAGTCGAATCAAATCAGCTTTAAATGTTTTCGGTAAGTTTTGCCTTATCTTTACAGGTCGTGGATGATCTTCGTCTCCTAAGTTGTACGAGGTCAACTGGTCTTCGGAGACATAAAACTGTTGCGGTTTCTCTGTATCATCTGTTGACCGGAATAGTGATTGTAATTCATCGTCATGTGTTGAAACAATATCTTCCTGCTTAGTTTTTTTGGTGATTGGTGCAACTGTAGAAACTGAAGTACTCCAGTTATCTATCACGGACTGTAGATCAACAGTCCCTAAGGTCATTAAATCAGCGTTATTCTTCAGAAATTCCTCTTCTGCATCATCTGATAGTCCATCTAACATGTGGACTGGTTCAGCAAAATATGGTCTGGCGTGAAGTTCGCAAGGTTGTATAGCATCTAATTTGACCACATATCTACGGTTGGCATCTTTGAACGTAAGCTCTTGTGCGGACCAGTCCTGTATTACCTTCGCATGCTTCAGCCAAGGTCGACCGAAAAGAAGGTTGTAATCCAAAGTGGATTCCGGCAGATCTAGTATAACAAAATTCATTTTGAAGGTCGTACCTTGTAAAGTAATGGGTACATTTCGCACAAGTCCTACAGGATGGACTCTAGATTGGTCTGCCATTCTGACAAAAAATTGAACTGGTTCGATTTCGGTCCATCCTAACCTATTGCATAAGGCTGTAGTTGCAATGTTAACACCAGAGCCTCCATCAATCAATACCTGTGTAATTTTATGATTCTGATACCATACTGTAATCAAGGGAACTGAATGATCAACTATAGAATCAGGTTCCGGTTGAATTGCTGCTGTTGCCGGAATACAAGAAGGTACCGGACTGAACTGTTGTTGGAACTGTTGTCGAACCCCAGGTACTAATGCCAGTAGTTGGCCGAGAGGCAGAGTGATAGATGCCTTGGATAAAATTTCCCAGGCCCACTGAGATTGCTCTTTTGAACTTAAGATCTCTGCTGATGCAGAAGTATCTGCTGTTATGTCTACTGCTGATGATGGCTCCGCTGCTGCTTCCTTCTGTTGTGTTCCTTCCTTTGTCGACGAGGTCTGAGTCACCGGAATAGGTTCTGGGAACACTGGTGGTTATGTTGTGGTCCAGTGGCTAGCCTTGTTATACATCCTATGTTGTTCTCGTATCCCTGGTTCGAATATTTCTGCTGCCGACTGCAGCTGTTTACCTGATCGGGTCTGGACTGTAGCAGTTTGCGTTTCTACCGGTGTAATTTGTACCATGTTGGCCATTGGGTTTTGCCGCTCCTTCTTCCTTTGATCATACTCAGCTGCATCCTTGCAAAATCTTCTAATATGTCCGAATTCACCACAAAAATGACAGCGTGGCGGTGGTAAATTGGGATTTTCCGGTGGTGGTTCGTTCTGCCAGCGGTTTGCATTATAGTTATTGTTTCTCTGTCCTCGGTAGTTTCGATATCCTTGCGGTTGATTGTTTCTCAGTTGCGGAGGTACATAGTGATTCGTTGCTTGTCCATGTTCTTGAATAACAGCATTGACTGTTGTTGTTCCCTGTATTCTGGCATTGTAGACACAATTTCCGGTGGTGTGTCCGGCAGTGTTGCAGATAGCGCAGAACGTTTGATTTAGCGCACAATTGGCACTAGTATGACCTGAATTTTTGCATGTGATACAGTACACTTGTCTGGTTATATCTTCAGTCATAGTTTTGTTCGTTTTTAACCACTCTAGATCTTCTGTAAATCCACCGACTTTGGATTCCAGTTGCATAGCCATGGCAATGACTGCATCCAACGTCATTGCTCCGACACATCTTATGATCATGATCTGCTTCAATTGCGGGGTTAAACCATTGATAAACCACTGCGTGATGACATCATCCGGTAAGTTAACGTGGGCCTGTGGTATCTGTCACAAGTGTGTTCTAAAAAGTGTAGCATATTCCTAGACAATCTGATTCGCCTTCTGTCGGTTGTTCTGTAAATAATCAAAGATTTCGGCGGGATTCTTCTTTAACCTGAATCGTTGCAGAAAAGCATCTCGTACTGCATCATAGGTACCGAAATGATTAATGTCGTATTCCGTAATCCATCTAGCCGCTTCATTGACCAGTGTAGATTGAAAAACAATGGCCTTGTATGCCTGATCCGGTGGATGGTTAAGGACTGCATAACTGATCTCGAAAGTGCGTACGTGAGCATCCGGGTCATCTCCTGGGAATCCACCAAATTTCGTGTATGTTACTCCTGTTGGAGGCGGCCTTGGTTGACATAACTGTTGTTGCTGTTGTTGTCTGTTCATTATGAGTGTATTCGGCCCTTCTTCAATATCTTGAGGTTGATTGGTTGAACTATCAGAACTTGGATCCCCGGATGGCGTGCCTTCCGGTGTGCTGTTTTTGTGTAGGATACTTCGGATCTCTGCTTCGAACAGCTTTCCTTCCTTCTGGAGGTCCAATATCCGAAATCTTTCTTCCAAGCACGCGGGTTGGGCTGAGGATTCCGCAAAAAATGCTAATCCTTGGCCACCAGTTGGTGTTTCTATCACCGGAATATCACCGGAGTGAACTGAAAGTGTACTAGACTGCAGTGTTTTTCCGCTTTTACCGATTTCTTTTCCTAGAGTATTTTTGATCGTGGATAACTCTGAATCTTTATCCAAGATTGTTAAACTGGTTTCCAGCGGCGTCTTGGTAGATTCTGGAATTACTGTATTTTCGATAGGCTGGGTCAAAGTGACACCAGAATGTACCAAAGGTGTTGATCGTTCCACCGGAATATGACCGGAATTAATTCTAACGTCCTTAACTTGCTTGACCAATGGGTTAGGCCGCGTTATACCTTCTTCTCCTAGGGTTTTCTTTAGTACTTTTCGTGTTCCAGTCGTATGGTTCCTAGGATACGTTTCGCCAGACCGAGTAACTGGCATGTATCATTGCGTAGTAGCACTATCTGAGCAGTTGGCAACAATCTGGCTCTGTTGCTACCGTCAGTCAATCAAACGATAAACGTAATGTTTGATTCTGAAAAACAGCTGGCACGCTACTGCCACTTTTGATAGATAACTGGCAACCTGATGCCACTTTCCCACAGGCGGCACCAAATGTTAAACGTTAATCGCTACTTCCGACTTCAGGCTCAAAGTACTTCAAGTTCAGCCGGTTTCGAATCTTTCCTAACCGTAAATTACCTCTTAGCCGCGTGGGTCCTTGGGAGTGGTAGGGGTCTGTTAGACAGAGGCCCTGTACTATTTTCCCAACTCATCACACAATCATAAATGTTATCCCGTTCTTAGCTCAGTGTCCAACTCTGAACAATTGAAGACTGTTCAGTGTACTGGAATTAGAACTTCAGAACTGATTCTACTGTAGTTATCTGGGCACACTCACATCCAGACCATTACAGATACTAGTCTTCCTGTGATCGGAATCAACAGTGACTGTAGACTACGGTATCGAATTCGGTCACTTACAGAAAACGCTAATAGACAAATAGTTGGGGACTACTTTTCACATTCCCTTACTCCGCCACAGAACTGACAAACAACACACTACACTTGATAACCCTCAGAGACACACTTCAACCATTACCGAACAGACTCGTAACGCAATACAACTGATTCGTAACTCTGTATTAATGTGCGAATAAACGGCTAGACGGAGCACAGAACAGAACAGAACAGAGCAGGACTGATCTTCTCAACAACATGCACACTTACACAATACGTTTTCAACCCCCAAAACGGGGCTTACTCAAACAATACACTGCAATTCCCAACCAGGGGGCGCTCGTCCACTCTTTTCTCATTGCCTTATATAGAGGATTTTTTTACAAGAGTGCGCAAATCTTTAGTTACCTGCGCGTTTCCTGAAAGGTTCTTTTACATTTAAGATACCTGTCCTAGTACTTTTGTCCTTGTTCGGCGGTCGTCTAACACTTTTACATTTAAGACACCTGTCCTAGTACATTTGTCCTTGTTCGGCGGCCGTCTAACAAATGTCATGTATGCAAACCCCAACTCGAGACCCCAACCTAGGCCGATGAGACCTCCATTTCCTAGAGGGCCATGCTACCAATGTAAGGGAGATCACCTCATTCGTGATTGCCCTCTACCAACACCCACACAAACCCAATCGGTGACAATACAAGGCTTTTGTCTCGATTGTGGGGAGGAGCACTTGTTACGAGAGTGTCCCAAGAACCCCAACAATAGGCCAAAAATTGCCCCTATCAATGTTATTGAGCTAGTGGTAGACTCCACGGGAAGTGTGACTTCCACAGCCCCAATACAAGTCATCATGAGAACTCAAGCACTTAAGCAAAACCAAGACTTAGGCTAAGAAAAGAATGCATAGGTTAGGGAGACTGAGAGCCAGAATAAGAAGAGAACAAGAGCTTGGAGAGATAGCCGTGAACATATGAAAAGGCAATGGGCAAGAAAGATGAGCAAACTCGAGGAAAGTTTGTGAGAGAGCAAAGCCAAAATCATAGAAATCACATCTCAAATGCACTCTCGCACATCACCTCCACTACCATCCCCATCACCTTCCATTCCTCAACCTTCTAATCCACCACACATAGTCCACCCACCACCCCGAGTAGGATCAGTCTTAGTAGATCCCACTCCCGAGGACATAGATATGATGCTTAGAGCATATCAAGCCAGGATCTAGGAAGGGCCAAATGTAACGGATCATGAAATATGTTACCCTAGAGCTGACCTAGAGCTTGAACGAACCAAATTGTGTGCCAAGATGGTGGAATTGGCTCAAGCCATATTTGAGGCCAGTCGGCTCTTCAATTGCTCTAGCTCCACTAGAACGCCATTGCATTTTGATGTTCTATTAGATAGATTGGAGACGATAATTGCAAAGTCTGGAAAAGGAGCCAACTCCCAGGCTAAGGAGAGGGCAAGTGCTAGAATAAGCATTCCTCCCAAGGAAGCTCATGTGCCTAACTCCACTAAACTAGAAACCTCTTCTTCTATGAATCGGTATTCACCAGAATTCCTACGAGAGATTCAAGAAGAGAAATGGGCAAAAGAAAACGAAGATCCTCCTCCAATTGACCTTGTGGATGACGTGCACGATCAATTCCCACAAGACATTCCTTCCCTTTATGGAGAGCAGGAGAGTGCCCAATCTCAAGAGACATTAGACTTCAAGTCCAATTCCTTACAGGAACTACCCCATTTCACGGGCCCATGGGAAGCAAAGTCTACTTGTATGAGAGCACCCATGGTCATGATAAGAAACGAAGACCCAATCATACCTAGGAACATAGAGGTAGTGAAGAATACTAAAGTGCAGTGCAATCTCACTTTAGAAGAGCTACTCAAGGTTAAGCCTGAATTGTGGAAACATGTAGCCAAACAAGTGCCAGACATATCAAAACCTTGTTCCCAGGTATGATCTCATAGAACAATGCCAGAACTACCCTTGGACAAGATAGGAGACATGAGCAAAGGAGAAGAAGGAAACACATATCTCCCTATCACTCATCAGGGTTACACCACCAAGGCAATATTGGACTCAGGTGCAGGAGTTGCAATTGCTACCACTTCCTTATGGAAGCGATGGGGCATGTCAGCACTCAAGCCCACCAGAATGAAGCTACAAATGGCTAATGGTCACATTGAAAGACCCTTAGGGCTACTAGAAGGAATAACTCTCACCACATGTGGTGTAGAGTTTGAGCATACTTTTGCTATATGTTATTTTAGCAAAAATCAAGCCTATGAGACGATTCTAGGAAAACCATTCTTGAGATAATTTCAAGTAGTACAAGATTGGGGGACCAATTCTTTATATTTGCAACACTTGGGTGTAACAACGAAAGTGAATCTCAAAGATTTCTCTCATAGAGACATGCCCCCCATTCAATGGAATCCCATCAATAGAGCCACAGATGATACAGAATTAGTGCATTCCATAGGATCAAGATCCTCATGGATGCATGAAGACACTCACTTATGGATGTGTAAAGTGGAAGAAGAGGAAGAGAAAAGGGAAAAGGCTAGAGAGGTAGGTGTGAAGGAAATGCATAGACCAATACAAGACCCAACCTATGCACCTGTAGTATTTCCTGATGAAGAATTTGAGCCTCATGGTTGGGCAAAAATCTTGGCAACTATGGACGTAGCCATCAATGAAGAGCAATGGAACCCACACTATGATGAGGATGGTTATGACATTTCAATCTTCACAATAGAGCCAACCATGTGTGATCCAATTGTTGAAGAATGTGAACCTAACACTGATGCATTCGAGGATGCAAGTGACTGTGATCTAGAGTCAATCATTATGGACCCACCTTTTGCATCAATTGAGGAATATTTCTACGAAGTGGAAGTTCACCCTCAGAGACACCAAGAAATTACAAATGAGGTGATATTAACCACACAAATGACCACTAAGAACGAAGGCAAGAAGAGAAAGAAGAGAGAAGTCACACCCGAGGAAGAAGAATCTTTGTTTGAGGTCCTTGAAAATTTCAAGAAGTATGAAGTTGAAGATAGAAGAGTCATGATAAGAATGCCTAAACGTGAAGCCATCACAAGAGAGGCCTATGATAATAAAGACACTACAAAGAAAATCATAGTGACCATAGAGGAAGGTGAAGAACGATGTACCTACATAGGACATGACCTAAGTGAAGAGGAGGAGCAAGAGTTGGTAGCCTTGCTAAGAGAATATAGAGATGTTTTTGCATGGAGTTACAAAGACCTGAAAGGTGTAGACCCTAACATATGCTCACATATGATCCCCATGACCTCAGATGCCAGACCCTCTAAACAGAAGCCATACACATACAATGACAACTATGCTGCCAAGATCAAAGAAGAGATAGATCGCTTGGTTGAAGCTGGATTTATCTATGAAATTGAGCACACTAAATGGGTATCACCCATTGTGGTGGTGCCTAAGAAGAATGGCAAGTTACGTGTATGCATTAACTTGAAGAAGGTTAACACAGCCACTATCAGAAATAGTTATTTGCTTCCTATCATTGAGCATCTATTAGAAAGGGTAGCAGGAAAGGAAGTATATAGCTTCTTGGATGGGTTCTCTGGTTATAATCAAGTAGCCATTGCACTAGAAGATCAGCATAAGATGAATTTTGCCACAGAGTGGGGTATATTTGCTTTTCGGGTAATGCCATTTGGGCTTACCAATGCTCTTGCAACCTTTCAAAGACTAATCTGCCATGTATTTAAAGAGTTCTTGAGGAAGAATTTGGAAGTCTATGTTGATGATCTTTGTGCTCATTCCAACATAAGACATACACATATACCTGAACTCAGGAAAATCTTTGACAAATGTAGAGTATCAAGTCTACCTGAACCCAGAAAAGTGTGTTTTCATGGTCAGGGAAGGAAAGATTCTAGGACACATAGAGTCGACGAACGACATATCCATTGACGAAGAGAAAGTAAGAGCTATTGCAGAACTACCTAGGCCAAAGAATGTCAAGGAAGTGCAAGCTTTCATGGGGCATTGTGGTTATTACTGAGGTTTCATACACATGTATGCCATTATTGCAAAGCCTTTGTATGGACTTTTGACTAACGTTGAGTGGACTAATGAATGTGAGAAATCTTTCAATGAGCTTAAACGGTGATTATATTCAGCTCCAATCTTGACTACACCAGATTGGAACAAGCCATTCCATGTCCATGTGGATGCATCCAATTATGCTATTGAGTGTGTACTTGCACAACCTATGGATGAAGGTAATATGGACCTTCCAATTGTCTATGCTAGTAGACATTTAAATGTAGCTGAACAAAATTATATCACTACTAAGAGAGAAGGGTTAGGCATTGTATATGCAGTTAAAAAGTTTAGAAACTATTTGCTTACAAATAAGTTTCAATTTTTTACTCATCATCAAGCTCTACTTTACTTGGTAAACAAGCCATGCAATATAGGTAGATTAGTAAGATGGTTCCTCTTACTAATGGAATACAACTTTGAGGTAGTGTAGTGGTGAGGAAGGGCAAGAATCATTTGAGGGCAGATCATCTCTCGAGGCTCACATCCGGGGAGGCCCCACAAGGAGTATCAGATGACCTTCCTGATGCTTACTTGTTTAATTTGGAAGTTATACCACAGTGGGCCAAGACCTTAGTGCCAGTACTAACATATGGGCCTAAACATTGAGTAGTCAACACTCAAGATATGGAGATAGTAAAGGCCCAAAAGTACCATATCATGGCAGGGAGTATGTACAAGTACACGGATCAAGGAATATTATCTTGTTATGTGGAAGAGGATGAGTACGCAAAATGGTTGCAATTAGCATATGTTGGTGCATTAGAGCAACACTACTTGAGACAAAGAACTTTACAAACACTAAAGAGACTCGCAGTGCACTGGCCAACTATGGAAGCAGATGTCCATAAGATGTGCAAGGAATGCCCAATCTGCAGCACTAGACCACCTGTGGAACATGCCACTCTTTATCAAGTGTCTTTAGTGCCAGATTGGAGCAAACCATTAGTAGCCTTCTTGAGAACGAAAACATTCCCTCACGAGATGACAGTGGCTAGACAAAGGAGCTTAGAACAAGAAGCTTTAGATTATACTCTCATTGGTGATAATCTATACAGAGGAGGAAAAGATGGGTATCTTAGAATGTGTGTCCACGAGAGTGAATATCTAAAGATCTTGGAGACTGCTCACCAAGGTGTAGGAGGAGGACACTTTAGACTAGATCAGGTGATCAAGGCAATACTATTTGCAAGTCTTTGGTGGCCAACCCTTCACATGGATGCACATACCTACGTGAAGAGGTGTGATGTTTGCTAGCAAACTCAGTATCCTATACGCAAAGATGAGATGCCATTGAAACCTATGATGGGTGGACGTGCATTCTCAAAATGGGGAATAGACTTTGTTGGTCCTATTAATCCCCCAACCAAGGATTCACATGTTGAATACATCATTATGGTCACTGATTATCTAACCAAATGGGTAGAGGTCAAAGCTACGACAAAGAATGATGCTCTGACAACTGCTTAGTTCTTACTTGAGAATAGATTGCCAATAGAGTTAGTGAGTGATAGAGGTACACACTTCTTGAATGAAGTCATTGAGAACCTTCTCCAAGAATTCTTGGTTATACATAAGAAGTCTGCCCCCTATCATCCACAAGCTAATGGATAGGCTCAGAGCACAAATAAGATTCTATGCAATGTATTGACAAAATTGGTTAATAATAAACGATCTGATTGGGACAAACAACTACACCATGCTGTTTGGGCATACAGAGTTGCCTATAAAACAGTACTTCAAGCCACACCCTTTCAGATGGTGTTCGACCAAAATGCAGTGCTACCATTGAACTTTTTGATACCTACATCAAAAGTAGCACAAGAGCATGACTGGATAGGCCATTAGCTCTCCTCTAGAATCTTCGATCTTGAATGATTGGGGGAAACATGATTGAGAGCTGCAGCAGGAATTTTTTGCAGCCAAGAAGAGATAAAAAGCATATTTTGACGCACATGTTAAGGATAAGGGCTTGAAAGCAAGAGACCTAGTCCTAGTCTACACCTTGAAGCAACATGCATGGAAGTTAGAGAAGAGAGGCTATGGACCAATGATTATCAATAGGATCTGTTGGTGCATTTTACCCAAGCCCACATGCTTGATATGCTTGATATTATGCTCATTTCTAAGTCACATGTGTAGTCATGTGAACACCTCTTGTAAAAGAGTTCATTTTTATCTCTTGTAATTGAAAAAGGAAAAAAGGAAAAAGATGGCTTACCTCATCCATGATGTAAAAGCAAATTCGTGGATCTAACTACCTAAAACCACAAATTTTTGAGCTGATGGAATATCTCCTAACTTTGGGGATCACTTTTAGGTGGAGCCATTCGAATTCGAATTCAAAACTCCCTCCAAGAATAGCTATAAAAAGAGCAAGAAGGAAGAGGCGATTAGCAAGCCTTGTACGTGACCACTTCATGTCATTTTGTAGAGATTGAATAGCTTACTCCATAGCTCTATCATTCTACTCCCATTGTGCAAATATTCATTGCCAATGTGGTTGTAATCATATGTGAATCTATACATTTATCATTATCTACTTCTCTGTTTTGTTCTCTGCTATACTCACTCAGAGCAGTAACTTCAGAAGGTCATATCTCGAGTTCTACTCAACATTTTTGAGTGTTTTAACATGTGTTAAGTCCCGAGAATGGCGGGCATTTTACTATGCACTGGTCTATCTCTGCAGAGCCCCGAGAATGGCGGGCATGTTCCAGAATTTGTAAAACTTTGTTCCTAGTGCTCAGTCCATCATATGACGTGTTTTAACTTGGATTGGGAAGCTTGCTAAGTCTATTTGCTATGCCCAAAAGGAATTATCTATTTCCTACCAGGTTGAGAGCACTGTTCAGTTTTTCGAGCAGGTGTATGTCCAAAAATAGGAAGGCTAGTCATCTTGCAACTTGTCTATCTTCACTTAAACTTTTGGGATACATGTTCCAACGTACTTGGCTGATATTTTGGTGCATTTAGGAAGCTCAAAGGGTCTATTAATCAACTCTAAAGTCTCAGTTGTCTGGTGTGAAGCCGGTTGTGACAGCACCAACTCATCTTTGGATTGCATCCACCATCTCTCTTCAGAGTGGTATCAGAGCATAGTCAAGCAACATGGGAGATGGATTTCCATCAACAATTGACAAATTGGATCGAAACAACTACCCGGCATGGTCTCTAAGGATGGAGGCTTACCTTCAAGGGAGGAATCTATATGGATTCATATCTAGAGATGAAGCAATGCCAACCTTGAGGAACGAAGGGCAACCATCACATGAAGAAGTGGAAGGACTTTCAAATTGGTGTTCGAAGGATGCACTTGCAAGGTCCTATATTCTAAACTCAATCTCTGATTTTCTTTTACCTCATGTCAAGGGATGCAAGACATCAAGAGAGACCTAGAATGCACTTGCTTCTTTCTTCTCTTCCAACACTCGAGCAAGGAAGAACCAATTGTGGATGGAGTTCCCAACAATGAAGATAAGCCCGAAGCAAAATGTGACTGATTATGTCACAAAGATGAAGGAGATTTCCGACCAACTTGGAAGCATTGGAGAGGTAATTGAAGAGGAGCAAATTATTAGACAAATCATAAATGGAATCAAAGCAGACGACAAGTGGGAGTCATTCACAACAGCCATGGATTTATACATGGATATGCATGTACCCGACCTCAACACACTCATGGGCCAAATCTTCACTCATGAAGCAAATATTAGCAAAGGTGGTGAGTCCTCAAGAGGTAATCAAACTTTTGCCTTATATTCTGATAAAGCTAACGTCAAGAACAAGTCAAAGAATAGGAAGAATGAAGATGAAGGTAGCTCTTTCCAAGCAAACTTTGCAGGTAGAGGAAGAGCTAGAGGAAGAGGCAGAGGTGGAAAGTAAGGCAGGGGGAGATTCCAATCATCTCAACCTTGCAATATATGTGGCTTATCTAATCATACTACTGAAGAATGTTTCAGGAATCCAAGGAACTCAAGAGGAAAAGGATTCAATAGAGGTGGCTATGGATCAAATAGAGGCAGGTACAATGGAGGCTACAACAACAACTACTACAACAACAATTACAACAATGACTACTACAACAACAATTTCAACAACAACAACTATCAAAGTGGCCATAGAGGAAGAAGAGACTACAATAACTATGCAGAGGACCAAATTCAAGAAGATTCATTATTGATTATGAATCTATCAGTGACGAAGGGTAAGGATGATGATCACATATTTTACATTGATTCGGGATGCTCAAACCATGTAGCAGGAAATGTGGCTTTACTTTTTGATTTGCAAGATCCTCATAACAAGCATGAAGTGCAGACAGGAGATGACACAAAGCACTTAGTGGAGAAGATAGGTAATGTGAAGACATCAGATGGGAATATGAACCTCATAAGCAAAGTCTTGTATGTCCCTACAATCACCAAAAGTTTAATAAGTGTTGGACAGATTGTTGAAAAAGGATTGCAGTTTAGATTCAATCGATTTGGAGCATATGTTGAAGACCGAAGACAAGGCTTTAGAAGGATTGCCAAAGGAGAAAAGACAGGAAGGCTTTTCACTTTTGAAGTGGAAGATACAAAGAACATAGCTTTGTTTAGCTATGGATCTCAAACTCTAAGAGAGTTGGAGATATGGCACAAAAGGCTTGCTCACATTGGTGAGAGGACACTCAAACAAATTTACAGGGACCAAAGTGTACTTGGTTTGCCTAATATCACAAGGCAACACATGATTTATAAGTGTGAAGCTTGTCAACTCTGCAAGGCTCATAGACAACCTTTCAATAAGAAAGGATATATGTATCAAAATCCTTTGGATCTAGTGCACACGGATGTGTGGGGTCCAAGTAAGGAGCCATCTATATCAGGCTCAAGATATTATGTGTCTTTCGTAGATGATTGTAGCAGGTGGACCATTCTGTTTTTCATGAAGCACAAGGATGAAGTGTTTAATTGCTTTAAGAAGTATATTGCTCTTGTTGAAAACCAAACAGGTAGGACTTTGAAAAGACTCAGATCAGATGGTGGAGGAGAATACTTCTCTTCTGAATTTGATGCATTCTTGCATGAAAGAGGCATTAAAAGGAAAGTCATTACAAGGTATACACTCGAACTCAATGGTGTAGTAGAGAGGATAAACAGAGCTATCGTCAAAGCTGCAAGGTCCATGCTCAACGAAAAGCGATTGCCAAACTACCTATGGGCAGAGGCTGTGTCTACAGCCACATATCTCATAAATAGACTTCCATCTAAGTCACTAGATGGAACCACTCCATATGAAGTGTGGAATGGAAGAAGACCTAGTCTAGAGCATTGTAAAATCTTTGGATGCTTAGGCTATGCTCACATTCCTTCTCAAGTAAGAGGGAAATTGGATCCCAAGACAGAGAAGTGCGTATTTATTGGTTATGACCAAAACCAAAAAAGATATAGATTGTACAATCCAACCAATAAAGGATTTTCTGTGAGTAGAGATGTAATTTTTGATGAAAACAAATCATGGTTTGATGATGACAGGAAAGTGAAGCTGCCATATGACTTGGATGAAGAGTTTCAATCACTTCAACCAAAGGAGCCAAAGCAGATTGAAGAAAGTGATTTGGAGATTGACCTAGAAGACTTGGAAAGACTAAAGCTATGGAAGAACAAAGGTAAAGCAAAGATGTAGGATGCTACATATGGACCCGAGAGCTCACATCAACCACTTAGAAGGTCTTCTAGGGAGAAGAAGAAACTTGAGAGGTTTGGTTATGATACTTCTTTGGTCACCAAGCACTCAATCGACATTGCAAAGGATTCAACCAATGAAGAACCTACCACATTCGAAGAAGCACAAAGCAAGAATTCTTGGAGAGATGCAATGGATGAAGAAATGGAAGCCCTGAAGAAAAACGACACTTGGGAGCTTGTACCTAACAAGCCATCTATGAAGGTAATTGGATCTCGATGGATATACAGAATCAAGAGGAATCCAGATGGAAGTATAAATAGACACAAAGAAAGGTTAGCTGCTAAAGGGTTTGCTCAAACCCATGGTATTGATTATGAGGAGACTTTCTCTCCTGTTGCAAAAATGCCTACAATTACGGTTCTCATTAGTCTTGCTGCATCTAGAAATTGGAATCTCTATCAACTTGATGTAAAGAATGCTTTCTTGAATGGATGGATTTCTGAGGAAGTGTATATGGCACAACCTCCTGGATATGAGGATGCACATCATCCTAACTATGTATGCAAACTAAAGAAAGCTTTGTATGGATTGAAGCAAGCTCCAAGAGCTTGGAATTTCAGATTGGTGACTTATTTGCAGGACCAAGGATTCAAAGCTAGCAAGGCAGATACCTCTTTGTTCATAAAGAGGAATGGATCTGAAGTGATATATTTATGTGTGTATGTTCATGATATTATTATCACAGGCAATGATCTTGAAGGAATCAAACAGGTAAAGACTCAAATGAAGGAGGAGTTCAAAATAAATGACCTCAGACCACTCACTTATTTTCTTGGATTGGAGTTGATCTACACAGATTCAGGTATATACATCACACAAAGGAAGTATGTCCATGACATGCTCGTCAAGTTCAAGATGGAAAATACAAAGTATGCAGGTACACCTATGGAGCAAAATCATAAGCTTAGTGCTTATGAAGGAGAGCCAATTGAAGACATCACAAGCTATCAAAGCTTGGTTGGAAGTTTGAACTATGCAACACTCACAAGGGTGGATATATGCTATAGTGTTAGCATATTGAGTCAGTTTATGCATAAGCCGAGAAGACCACATATGGAAGCGGCCAAGAGAGTCCTCAAGTACCTAAAGGGGACTATGAATGAAGGTTTGTTTTATTCATTTACTTCAGATGTTGAGCTAAAGGTCTACTCAGATGCAGATTGGGCTGGATCTAGAGATGATAGAAGAAGCACATCCGGGTATATATCATTTGCAAGTTCAAAAATCATTTCTTGGTCATCAAAGAAGCAACCAACCATGGCATTATCTTCTACTGAAGCGGAATATAGAGGTTTGGCTAATGCAACTCAAGAAATCATGTGGTTAAAGTCTTTGTACACAGATCTTGGACTTCATTCTTCAACACCTCACATTTTTGGTGACAACACAACCTCACTACATCTAGCAGCTAATCTGGTATACCATGATAGAACCAAGCATATTGAAGTCCACTACCATTATGTAAGGGAGAAGCTAATGAGCAAGGATATTCAACTATCCTATGTCCCTACAGATATGCAATGTGTAGACATGTTGACTAAAGCTCTTGATGGTACAAAGTTAAGTAGATTCAAGTTGATGATTGGCTTGCAGGAAATCAAGGACAATTGAAGACTTATTTGGAGGCCAAGCATGTTAGGCTTGAGGGGGAGCTATTGGTGCATTTTACCCAAGCCTACATGCTTGATATACTTGATATTATGCTCATTTGTAAGTCACATGTGTAGTCATGTGAACACCTCTTGTAAAAGAGTTCATTTTTATCTCTTGTAATTGAAAAAGGAAAAAGGAAAAAGATGGCTTACCTCATCCATGATGTAAAATCAAATTCGTGGGTCTAACTACCTAAAACCACGAATTTTTGAGCTGAGGATATCTTCTAACTTTGGGGATCAATTTTAGGTGGAGCCATTCGAATTCGAATTCAAAACTCCCTCCAAGAATAGCTATAAAAAGAGCAAGAAGGAAGAGGCGATTAGCAAGCCTTGTACGTGACGACTTCATGTCATTTTGTAAAGATTGAAGAGCTTACTCCATAGCTCTATCATTATACTCCCATTGTGCAAATATTCATTGTCAATGTGGTTGTAATCATATGTGAATCTATACATTTATCATTATCTATTTCTCTGTTTTGTTCTCTGCTATACTCACTCAGAGCAGTAACTTCAGAAGGTCATATCTCGAGTTCTACTCAACATTTTTCCGTTTTTTGACATGCGTTGGATAGCTCTTACTGTCTAGTTTTTGTATATAAATTTTTATGGTCATTGGGTTAATAGTGTGGGAGATTATCTGCATTTTACTGCTCACTAGTCTATCTCTGCAGAGCCCCGAGAATGGCGGGCATGTTCCAGACTTTGTAAAACTTTGTTCTCAGTGCTCAGTCCAGCATTTGAAGTGTTTTAACTTGGATTGGGAAGCTTTCTTAGTCTATTTGCTATGCCCAAAAGGAATATATCTAATTCCTACCAGGTTGAGAGCACTGTTCAGTTTTTCTAGTAGGTGTATGTCCAAAAATAGCAAGTTTTTGGGAGCTAGTCATCTTGCAACTTGTCTGTCTTCACTTAAACTTTTGGGATACATGTTCCAAAGTACTTGGCTGATATTTTGGTGGATTTAAAAAGCTCAAAGGTTCTACTGATCAACTCTGAAGTCTCAATTGGCTGGTGTGAAGCCGGTTGTGGCAGCACCAACTCATCTTTGGATTGCATCCATCATCTCTCTTCATAGGATCTCCACAAGTGGAGCAGCTCAACTAGCCACTCTAGAAGGCGACATCCTGCCGAGTTACGTTAGTGGATGCAGAGTCAAGTTATATCAGGAACCCCTCATGGAGGAGATGTTAAATCGACTCAATACTACAAAGAGATGTAACGAAGAGGAAAAGCGAATTAGAGAAGAAGCATAGGCAGAAGCTTTAGAACGCATTCAACGAATGAAATTGAGAATACATGGTAGAGATCAGCCTATGCGTGAAACTCAAGAATCTCTAGGTTATCACATGGCCATGTGCGAGGTTTCAGGTGAACGTTCCCAGAGGATAGTTGATCGGTGACCTTTTATGACCCTAGAGGTGGGACAAGGAGAGATTGCAAGGACCGTGAGAGCTTTAATTGACTCAGGAGCAGCCACTGGTGGAGTTTGACTTTCTTACTGCCAAAGAATTGCAATTGAAGGTCAATGCTATAGAGGCATATCTCATAGGGTTGGGAGGCATGGAAACCCCTTGCATGGGTGAGGTGGAACTGCCCCTCTACATTCGAGAGGTTCTAATGGCAGTCAAAGTGCTAGTATGTGGAGACGAGGATCTTACCAAACCTCTTGTCTTGGGCCAAGACTGGATCTATGATCATGCAGTCAACCTCAACCTAAGAAGTGGACTTCTTAAGGCTTGGGTAGGCCAAAACTGCATCACAATGGAATTAGAGAATCAAGCACTTAGGCCACTACAAAAGTCACCAAATCCTGGTCCCTCGAGAAACCCACATGAAGATAACAATGCTATTCTTGTCCAAAGTTCTATGATGCAGAAGATTGTCACTCCTGACCAAGGGGCAGAAGTCAATAAGGAGTTCCCTTCTTTTCCAAAGAAATTCCTAGGAAGGCAAGCAAGACAACACACGACAGAGGAAGCATGATCAACGACTGGTGCAAAATAAAAGTACATAAGGGCATGAAGCAGATCTGGATACGTAAGGGTGAACAACATTCAACTTTGGAGACACGATCCCAAAGATGCACCAAACGGGTAACAGTGTCGAGAACTACAACAAAGGATTATCCTAGGCATCAATCTAGACAAACTATTTCTATTTGGGTTCAAAAGCGGTTAATGAAGGCTATCCCGAATGCTAGATAGATATGGGTGCCCAAGACCTGCTTACGAGCTCAAATAGCTTCACCTTCATTCACAAGATTGAATCAACACCCACAAGCACCCTTGGCACAAATCCCAGGGCAAACATCTACACTCACCACCACTATATCTTCGGTCATGCCTAGGAATGTCGAGAAATGGGTACCCAAAAGGTCCCAAATCCAACACAATCCAGTCCACAAACCTTTACATGTAATCACCACTAAAAGCTATGATTCCACCATCAAAGTATGGAGACTTAAACCCCATATCAAACTGCTCGACCCAATTTTGTAAATCAGTCCCCTCTGATGTAGGTGCATTCTGAGTACATTGCACATCCAAAGTATGCATCTAGGATGAACACTAACCTACTAACCAAAATTCTCACACATCACAAACACTCCACCCACTAACCCCTAACCACTTGAAATGTCATGTTAGTATTGTGGAGGGAACACCATAACATCATGTTTCCTATGCAATGCTAATACGCCTCTCTTCTTCTAGCAGATAAGCATCAACAGCTATAATGAGTCTCATGGCAGAAGCAGCAGGCTCGAGCTCGTAGGCAGGAGTAAGTACTGGAGGGATTAATATGGACAGTCTACCTATTGATGTGCCATCAACTGAACGACATGTAGCGCTACAACACCTCCAGCAAATACCCATACCAGACCCTCTCACAAGAATAACAGAGAGAGTCCATGCAAATTCTCATTGGTTCAATGGCATGCCAGGGCCCTTAGGAGAAGCTAAGTATATCTAGGAGTCCAAGTGTGAGTATGATAAGTCATGGGTCCGATTCCAGTTCTTTTCCAAAGAGTTTGAGACCCTCCAGAACACACAATACCTTCAAACCATATGGCAACGTGTAGGGCTATCGGAGTACTTTGAGGCACCCTTACCCAAACCAGATCTCCTACGATGTTACTATTTGGTCTCAACATTATAGGCTAATGAAGAAAAGGACAAACCAGGAACGTTTGTTCTTCCTTCTTTGCTGGGCAACAACGAGTTGAAGAGGTTCGAACTTACATTGGAATTGGTGAGCTGTACTTTGAATATGCACAACACACATGTACCTTCTGAGAAGGATGCTCTCATTCCCACTAACATGAAGAACGGAAAACTATTGAAGTTGAAAGATATGGTAGTAATCACACCATATGTGTCTATCCCTCTCCGTATGTGCATGCAACATTTTGCGTTTCTTGGGCAGGATCGATTCACCCAACCCCACAAACGAATATGGTTCACTCTTTACTTGGCGGAGACAGGTGCGTTACCGATTAAGCTTCTTGTATGGATTGTGGAGCAGTTGTATGAAGCAAATAAAAGGTCCTCTAGAAAACTAGTGGTGAATGGTTATTGTGCAATCACGCGCATTATCTACAGATGCTTATCATATGATGTACCCATTGAACGTGCTTTAACTTGGGCACAACTACAAATGTTTAAGACATTCAAAACTACCACACATCAATCCAAGCACATGAGGGGCTCGATTCCTTGTGTCTAGACACGTGAAGTTTTGACGATTCCAGAAGTCTCGCCACGAGGGGAGGCCACTATACCTCCCTTTACCATTAGAATACCTAGGTCTGGATCTGAAGGTACATCACAAGCTACCCCATCAGCTCCCCCTGTACCTTCCAAATTTGAATTTTCTATGACTAGAGACGTTGAAGGGATGAGCACCTTTGACTTCGAATCATTCTTACAGAATACCCAACTCTCTTATGTAGAATTCTTTTCGGACACAGAAGAACAGGGCACCTCTTCCCAAACACGAAGGAAATCCACAGACAGCCGCCATGTACATTTGGGTGATGATCAGCAAAGAACTTTATCTCAACAACTAGAACACTCAGAGGCAGAACAAGAGGAAGGAGAAGAAGCAAAAGTAGAAGAAACCACCGGAACCCCAGCATATACAGCAGAACTCCAAAGGCTGTATCAAATCATGGAACGAGTGCGGTCGCAACAACTGCTTACCGAACAGAGCATTAGGGTGCTCATGGCTCAGCTATTGGAAGAAGCTAGGGTTGACTCCGAATACAATGAAGGCCTACTATTGGTGGCAGAAACGTATAGGGTAGTGGAAGCAGTTCGATCAACGATCTAGAGGCCTCCTGTTCAATATGACCCACGAAGATTCCAAACACGACCACGGTCTGGTAAAAACATACAGATTCCCATTACTATGGGGGAAGGAACTATTATTACATCCAAACCCATTGAGACAACCTCCCAAACAGTGGTAACCTCTGGCCAAGAGCTCCCAGTCACCCAAGATGAATCAACCGAACCACTACCATCGACCCCCCCACCATCACCTCCTCAAATAGAAGTTGTAAATATCACCTCAACTACCCAACCCACACGGCAAACCTTTATTTTCCGTAGTCCCACCTCTAGTTCCACTTTGTTTTCCTCCTTTGAAAACCCTCTATATAATACCACCACCGTCATAACATAATCCTTCATAGAGCCGGCCATAGGACAACCAGCCCCCAAACCCTCAACCATAGGCCATTCCGACACTAGATCCATATTCTTCGGATTCCCTGCCACCACGTCCCCTTTCATGGCCTTCCCACCTCCAGGTTCTCACTTCCCACCCCCCATACCACCAATCCTGCAACCCGCCCATGACTACTTTTGTAGAATGTTTCAAGCCACCACCCAACCCTCCTCCTCAATCCCATCCCCACCATCCACACAACACTCATTCACCACTCTCACACACACACCACCTACCATTCTGGTATACATGGTAGACACTACACTCACATCCACCCCTGAGGGTATGGACATTTCACCACCGGCGGCACCTCCAGCTCCCCCCACACTCCCACCTTCTCCCATTCCCCCTCCACCAATTTCACCCTCACACACATCTCCTGTAGACAAAGCATTCACACTTCCCATTCCCCAATTCCCTTCCCTTGCATCTTCCATTGTACAAACCACACCTTCATCTATACGCAATGCATTTGACACCATGATTGCATGTATGTCACAATTAAGGACAGAATACGATCAGGTACATGCACATGACCAAAGGTTACAGGAACACTCAGAAGCATTACAACAATGCCTTGATACACTGGAAGAGGACAAAGCTAATCTCCAAACTCAATTTCAAACTTTACAAGAGGCTCACGGCATGTTGGAGACACAATTTCAGAATGTAGATCAGGAAGTGATCCAAGCATTGGACAACCATTTGCAAATACAACTGGAATGAAAATCCAAACTCCAGCACAATATGGCCCTACTCAAGTGACACCTTGGAGCTGCTCATGAAGAAAATCGATGCCTCCAACTATAGAATCAAGAAAACATAGAGGCTACCATCAAAAGCACACCCGGGGTAATGATCAGTCCCTCCAAATTTCAAGCCGTGACCCCGGAAAACATAAAGATAATCCTCGAAGATTATGTTATATTACTTGAGGCACATGACCAGTTATCAGAGGAACTAGATCAACTGAAGCAAAATTGATAGAAAGACATGACCACTGCCCTCAAACCACCGCCCCCACAACTTCACTTCTCATAGAATCAGAGGCCCTGAAAGATCTCCAAAAATAGGTCACTGAATTACAAGCATGCCTACTACAATACGAAAGACCACCCTCCTCACTCGAGGCTCCCACCGACAAAGAAACAATACAAATGCCTGTGGAGCAGACATTTGAAGAGGAATATGAGCTGCAACCCATCCTAAGGGGACAATAAACAGAAGAGGGACAGGATACTTTCGAAGCGCCACGACCTCCCTGGTTAAAATAGATGAAGAAATCGAGAGTTCTCATGAAGAGCGCACGGTGGTGCAGAATCAAGCCATGAGAGTCATAAAAGACACAGTGTTACAATCTAGTTACTTCAAGAACTTGTCATCTAAATGTCTCATCATATCATCAGAACTCTAATACAGGCCTTACTATGTCATTTTGGCAGATTGCAATTCAGAAATACAAAGAGTCATAGGAAAGATTCCTTCCTTTGCAACACAGTTTCAACCAAAAGACCTTCCTCCAGAAGCACAAAAAGGCAGGATCTATCAACCGACATGGCGACAAAAGCTTGTGGAGACATATCCTTAAATGCTCCGCACATGGAACCACGCCCCTTTACATCTACTATACAATCCATGCTACGGCCGAGTTCCACGATGCAAGTCATGGAAAGCATTCAACATTGAAGTGTAGAACAATGCCCAATGTAAGGAATGGCTAAACTATCCTTACATCGTGCCACCGCAGGGACCACCATCCATAGCATACATGATGGCCACAATTCGACATTGGATGCCTCGACTTAAGCCCATGCCAGATGTGGTGGCCCAAATGATGCTTAAAATTTTGGATATGATGCAGGTAGTACTCAAAACCTTTAGAAACGTAGCAACACCACAGGTACGTCTACCAGGGTTTACCAATGGAAATTACGATTTGGTGTATGACATGAGCACCACCCCCAACATTCGGGTAGCTTATGCTTTGCATGCACGCATCAAATACCTCCTTGCATGCTATAAACAGACATTCGAGGACATGTTGAGATCAGGTTTTTGGGAGTATCACTCGAAGGTCTTCGCACCGAAGCCTACACACCTACTTCATCTCTTTCCATGTGAACAAGCTATGTACTCCGAGTACTACAGAACACCACAACCCGATGTCCTAGGTGCAATAAATTGGGAGGTGTTGCAAGCTGATCTAGCACGAGGATTACAGATAGGAGAACACCAGCTAGCCACCAATTTTATCCAATACTATATTGACCACCCTCTAGAACAGAGGTCTGTCAGGGGCGACAAATGCTAGGAAGGGGGAGTGTTGGCATACAAGTCATAAGAAGAGCATAACAGGCACAATGGAGCAGTCATACACAATACGGCAACAAGGCCCAATCATTTTTTCCATAAACTATTTCCAACTCAAGTGATTTTCATCACTACACACACATTGTAAATCCCGTTTTTGGTAAAAGAGACTCCATTTTGTTCAAGCCGAGTAGTCCTCAAGCTTGAGGAGTATTAGAATTAGCTAGATACCAGTTTTCATAATTTTTAGACTCCATTTGAGCCCTCAAATAGGCTCTAGAACCTAATTTTTAAGTAGGCCGGACACTAGGTACGGACAAGACCAAAGCTAGTCAAAAAACTATAAAAAGAGCTAGAGAGCTCATTTTGGGGTTTGATTGTTAGTGATTTGAGCTTATGTAAGAGACTTTTTGACTAATTCAAAGAACTCCATTGATCCTCTCCTTGTTCTTGCCTTGTGTGCGTGTGTGTGTGTGTATGTGTGTGCATGTTTGTGTGCTTCTCACTCACACACTTGTGCCATCACTTGCTCATAGTCTTCATACTAGTCCTCACGTCTCCACGGATTGACAATTATGAGGTGGATCTCCTCACATTGGTACTTGCCATTGTGCTAGAGTACCACCAAACCTCCTCATGCTAAGAAACACTAAGACTATAAGGTGGCTTACAAATAGGGTTAGTGTTAGTAACTACCTCTATAGCATGGTCAATGTAACCTCTGTGAAGTGGTAGCCCTCTAGGTAAGCTAGTGGGAAAAACATCTCTAAACTCAAACATAAGATCTTTAAAACTTTTAACCACACACATTTGCAAGAAAAAATAATAGAAAGTCCATATTCACACTCCTAGCATGAAAATATACATCAGATGAGTTGTCTGTACAATGCTCAATATTATGACTATACAATAAAAAGATCTCCTATACATGCTGAAAATGACAAAGACTATACAACTCTAAAGATGAAATGCGAGGTGCACTAGGTACATCTCTCTCTCCCTATATACAAAATTTACTTCCATTCCTTTCAAACTCAAGTGTGTTGTTTTTATAGCTGCTTTTAAGTGTGTCTCCCAACCCCCATAGCCACTCTTTTCATAACACAAGGTCTATCCTCTCCATATTCATAATTTGGAATTCCATGTCATGTATATAATCTTGCATCTTGACTTCCAAATTGGACACCATAGTATCCCATATCCTCTTTTCTTCCGCTTGCATCATAGATACTATGTATTTATGTGTAGTGCGCTATTGGGGAATCTTTAGTTTGTTGACTAGAGCATAGTTTATAAAGATATGAGTGGGACAGTTATCTATCATGGCTCGTACCCTGGTCCCCTATACACTACCATGAAGTTTAACTAGGTCATGTGGTCCAAACTATGTTGACCACAATGACTGAGTCAAACAATAGGTGTTCTCTATATCCTCGTGCATCACATCCACTCCCTTGCAACTAGAGCTGCCATGAATAGGAAGGTTCTCCACTAGGTGGACCATCTTTTTGCCCTTTTTAGGGGCTGTACTACTCTCTTGTCCTCTCTTCTTTTCTTCCCCTTTCTTGAGTGGACAGTTCCAGTGTGAATGGCTAGGAGATAGACACCTAAAGCACATGTTCTCTCTTTTGGCCCTCTCAAAGTGCTCTGTAGGTAACCTAGGCCCTTGTGATCTCTGTTTGTTAATGTTTTTTTTTTTCCCCAATGGCAACTTTTTCTTGAACTTAGTCGTGCTAAGAGGATTGAGGGGATGATCCGTCTCCATAGGAGTATATTGAGGATGGTTATGGTCCTCATAAATGTGTGCATACTTGATCGCCCCCTCAAATGTCTTACAACTTCATTATCTTCTTCATCCAACTCCACCAATGTTGCTTCACCATCTAGATTCTTGTTTTGTTGATGTCGTCCTCTTCTTCCTCTACCTTTTTGTGATATACTGCCTTGGCTATGTCCTTGATTGCTTTAGTGGTCTTGCCTTCCTCCAAACCTTCTTTTGCCGATCTTTTCATTGAACTTCCACCTTTGTTCATCTCTTTGTTGATCATGAGAGCAACCAATTGCTCAAAATATAGAATATTATCGCCTACATATATTGAAGTGGTAAAGGGTTTCCAATTTGCATCATCCCTCAAACCATTGAGAGTATAAGCCACAAAATCGTTATCCTCTATGTGGCTTCCAATGGATCCCAATGCATCTTATAATTCCTTGACATTAAGTATGTAGTCATTTATGCTACTCCATGAACTCTTCCTAAGGTTGTTGAAATCATTCTTGAGTTGGATCTTTCTTGCTTTGGTGCTTGTTGAATAAAGCCTCCCAAGGGTCTCCCTTACCTTCATGCTTGAATCCATGTCTTGGATATGTCCAATCATGCTATTACTAATGTGTTGCGAAAGGATAAAGATAACCCTCTTTTCTCTTTCACTCCATTCGCTAAAGGCCCTTCGATGGTCATTGGTTGGATTTTCTTCCAACCTAGGACTTGGTTCACTTCCACTAATCAATCCCCAAAAGGCTCTTGCTCATAAGGTAGCTAGAAATCCCGAAATCTCCATGTTTGATGGCTCCCCTTGTCTAACTTTTCAATTTAAGTGTTGAAGTCTCCCATATCTAGTTCTTGATACTTGAACTAGCCCTTGGCTAATGCTCCAATGTGTGTAAAATGAAAATGAGCCTCTAAAGTTACCTCAATCCAAAGTTTTCCTTAGATGGACACCTTGTCCTCCTGAAAAGTTAAGTAAAATAGCTCCCCCCGATGTAAGCTTCCTCCAACAAGCTTTTGTTGATTCAAATCTTCAACCACTAGCTCCAAGTGGTATTTTCCCTTGTATTGGATGTCTCCCAGATGCCAAAATGATGTGATACCACTATTGGGGGAAGTATCTCAACCCCTATGCAATGGTGAAGCACAAATGACCTCCACATTGTCACGATGAATGAGATAAGGAAGAGAGCTCATACACACACACTCACAATCAAACAAAAGCACATACTCAGATTGAGGCATGGAAGAATAATCTTCTTCTTCCTCTCCTTCTTCTTCTTCTATTACATAAAATGGAATGTACAAGAATGACCTAAAAGCAAGAATACAACTAATGCAATATATAAAGACCAGTACATAAGGAAAAACCTAATGTCCTCGAATGAGTGAGCTTGCAAGAAACAAATGTGCCATCACTCTCGGTAGATAAATCTAATAAAGCTCAAGGAAGTGTCCTTGACATTTACCGGCCTGACCACTAGACAGGTAAGAGAAATGAAAAACTGATACATGTCATCTTGGATCATCAACACTCCCCCTCAAGCTCAACACTCCCCCTCAAGCTCAATGCCATGTCCTCTAATCCAAGCATCTTCCGAAACTTCTTCAGGTTCTTTGCTCCAAGTGATATCTCAACACTCCCCCTCAAGCTCACCACCACATCTTTGCTTCAGAAATGAGAAAGTGATATCTCAACACTCCCCCTCAAGCTCAACGCCATGTCCTCCAATCCAGGCATCTTCTAAAACTTCACTTTGTTTCCTTTGTCAATCAATCTTCCATCCTATTTTTATTCTTCTACACATAACCTATCAGCATTGAACTTGACTTGTAATGTCTGGTCAACCATTTGTCCAACAGAAACCAAATTCTTTGTTATATTTGGAACACGCAGCACACCAACAAGATGTTTTGCCTTACCGTCCTCCATACACGATGCTATGTTTCTTGTATTCTCCATAGGGTGTGACGTGTTATAACCTATTTCAACATATCCAGGAACTGGCAATTTCTATAAAGTACTAAACCATTCTGCATGACTGGATATTTTTAGAGGTAATCAATCTTCTCAGCTTTACACAAACAAGAATAGGAATAAATATAAAGGAAAAGGTAAGAAGAATGAAGAAGATGCAAATACCTCTCAAGTGAATTTCACAGGTAAAGGAAGAGGTACTAGAGAAAGGGGCAGAGAAGGAAAGCAAGGCAGGGGGAGACCATATAATTCCTCACCTTGCAACATTTGTGGCTTGAACAATCATACCACATATGAATGTTGTAGAAACACAAGGAATTAGAGAGGAAGAGGCTTCCATAGAGGAGGATATGGACAATCAAGAGGTAGGTTCAATAATGGAGGAAACAACTACCATCACAACTACAACCAAGGCTTCAACAACAACTATCACGGAGGCTTCAAAGGGAGGAGAGACGACAACAATTATACACATGATCAAGAGGATTCTCTATTGCTAATGAATATTACAACAAGCAAGGTAAAGATGATGAATACTGTAACATAATCCTAGTAGGAGATGGTTGAACTACACCCTAAGAGAGAGGATTAGGAAGTAATCCTCAACCATGGCTTTTGGGGCAAGTGGTTAGCCCATCACATTCCTAACCAAGAGGTTGTGAGTTCAATTCCTTACATTGGTATCAGAGCCTAGGAAGTAGGCTTGGGAAGGGTGGAATGATCCAATGGCCTCTAAAAAAGGCGCTTGGGCACTCTACCATGTGAAAGGGTAGGAATTGTGGAAGGCGCGCGTCGGTTTCAAGGATGGACCTTACAATGATTGGGGTGTATCTCTCAATCCGTATGTCGGATTGAGGCATGTAATATACCGTTGGAAAGCTCTCGGAACGAACTTTCCAATGAGCTAGCTTGGAAGTGTGAATTCCTTGGGAATCCTTGGGTGGCACTTGATTGAGTGTTCAAGATACCAAGCATGGGTGAGAACAAGGTTCAAGACTGAGGTTGAGAACAAGGGCTCGAGACACCAAGGTTGCGAACAAGAAGGTTCAAGACACCGAGGTTGAGAGCAAGGGTTCAAGAGACCAAGGTTGCGAACAAGGTTCAAGAAACTATGCGAGGTTGAGGGACATCAATTCAAGGGTACCTAGGGGTTCAAGGGACTGATCACCGAGGCTAGAGGGATACAAGAGTAGATCATTGAGGACAATGATCGACCAAGGGGGGAAGAATGTAACATAATCCTAGTAGGAGATGGTTGAACTACACCCTAAGAGAGAGGATTAGGAAGTAATCCTCAACCATGGCTTTTGGGGCAAGTGGTTAGCCCATCACATTCCTAACCAAGAGGTTGTGAGTTCAATTCCTTACAAATACCCATTTTATATTGATTCTAGTTGTTCCAATCATGTGGCTATCAATGTAGCACTATTGTCTGACCTTGAAAAACCTAAAGGGAAGCATGAAGTCCAAACAGGTGATGACAGTAGGCTTTTAGTAAACAAAATTGGAAATGTTAAGGCATTTGATGGTAATATGAACCTTCTAGAGTGTTGTATATTCCAACAATAACCTCTAATCAGTGTTGGATAGATTGTTGAGAAGGGTTTTGTTGGGGGATTCTTTGACAAGAAGGAGTTTGAGGGTTTGTAGGAGAAAATGAAAAGACCAAAAGAGAAAATACACCTTGGAAGTTTCTGCCGTTTGATTACAGTAAGAAAAGTACAATGTTTGAAATACAAGATACACCAATACCTCTGTGCACAATCCCACAGAGTGCCCAATTACAAAATATCCAATATCCCAATGTCCTCTTGCTGCCGACCTCCTCTGCAACAGACCTCCACCTGCTTCAAGCTTCTCCTTGTGCACACCTTGCACCAAGCTTCCACAAAGGGGGGGGAGTGAATACCTGCTGTCGGCAAGCGTGCACTGCCAAAGGACCTTGAGATACTTGGGAGAACTATAGCTTAGCACTTCTCTGCACCAAAAATCCCTGGTCACTCTCTATGCACCTTGCACTTCTACTTCTGTGCGACGTACTCTGGTGACCCCTGCACTTCTCTCTCTTGCTCCCCTTTTAGCCTATGCTCTCTTGCTTACTCTAACCTTGGTCCAAGAATGGTTCTTCCTTGATTTTAGTGTGTCGATCACGTACGCTCCTAACTGCAAGTGAATCTTGGTGCTCACTTTGATGTCCCAAGATTGCTCTCACAAGTGGCAGCCAACTACTCACTGTTTTGTCCTGTAGTGACTTTAGTCTAAAACCAAAAATTTTAATGGGGGGCCATACTTTCACCTGTGCGTACACTTTGCCGCTTCACATGCCTTCACATTTCCTTTTAATTCTTCACTTTTGCACATAAGGGGGGTTCACCTGAACCTTCCAAAACACTTTAAAACACACTTTGAACCTTAGGGAAATTAGAGAAAGTACCTCTGCAACCTGCAACCTATTTTCTCCAATTTACCCTTTGTGGACAATTCATTGTGCACTACCTGTGCACTTTGACACCTGCACTTACGCACTTTGACTTTGCACCTGTTGACTTTGACCTTGACCTTGTTGACTTTGACCTGTTGACTTTGACCTGTTGACTTTGACTGCAGTTGACTTTGACCAACATGACTTTTATGGGCTCAACAGGTTTATAGGGTAGATTCACAAGATATGGAGCATATGTGGAGGACCCTCAACAAGGCTTCAAGAGGATTGCAAAAGGTGAGAAATCTGGTAGACTTTTTACCTTTGAAGTTGAAGATACAAGAAACGTTGCTCTCTTCAATTACAAGGATCAAACGCTATCTAAATTGGAGATATGGTAGAAGAGACAAGGTCATATAAGTGAAATGACATTGAAGCAAACATGCGGGGATCAAAGTGTGCTTGGAATCAAACATGTTTCCAAGCAACACATGATTTAAAAATGTGGAGGATGTGGCCAATTTGACAAGTCACATAGGCAACCATTCAACAAAAGAGGATACATGTATGAAGATTACTTGGAGCTTGTACACACAGATGTGTGGAGTCCTAGTAGAGAGCCATCAATTTCAAGGTCAAGGTATTATGTTTCATTTATAGATGACTATAGTATGTGGACAATACTTTATTTAATGAAATAGAAAGATGAAGTCTTCATTTGTTTCAAGAACTATTTGTCATTGGTTGAGAATCAAACAGGTAAAAGTTTGAAGAGGCTTTCCACAGCTACTTACCTAATCAATAGGCTTGCATCCAAGTCTTTGGATGTGATGAAACCTTACAAAGCATGCAATGGTAGGAGCCCCACATTGGACCAAGCATGCAATGGTAGGAGCCCCACATTGGACCATTGTAAGATCTTTGGGTGCATTGCTTATGTGCACATCCCTTCACGAATTAGGGGAAATATTGATCCAAAGGTTGAAAGATGCATATTTATTAGCTATGATTAGAATCAGAAAGAATATAGGTTATATAATCCCACTAACAAAGGATTTATAGTTTGTAGAGATGTGGTATTTGATGAAAAAAAACTCTTGTTTCGAGGATGATGGTAAGAAAATAAAGCTACCCTATGATTTGGGGAATGATTTTCCAAATCTTACCAAGGAAGAAGCATATACATAAGAAGATATCAATTCAGATGATGAAGAACAAATCAATCCTGAAGAATTCAAAGCTTGGAAGTCAAATGGAAAACTAAATATTAAGAAATTGGAAGACATTCCAAAGTCATCCAATCAAGTACTTAGAAGATCTCAAAGGAAAATCAAGAAACCTATGAGGTATGGCTATGATACATCACTAGTCACCAAGCATTCTATTTATATGACTAAAGATTCTATGTGAGAGGAAGCATCTACATTTGAAGAAGCTAATAAGAAGGAAGAATGGAGAGAAGCTATGCAGGAGGAAATTGAAGCACTTCAAGAGAATAGCACTTGGGATTCGGTTCCCAAGAAACCATCAATGAAGGTGATAGGATCCAATGGATTTAAAAAGTGAAGAAGAATTTAGATGACATAATCAATAGGTATAAAGCAAGGCTAGTGGCAAAGGGGTTTGCTCAAACCCATGAAGTGGATTATGAGGAGACCTTCTCACTAGTGGCTAAGATGCCAACTATCAAAATCTTAGTAAGTATTGTTGCTTCAAAAAATTGGAACTTGTACTAATTAGATGTTAAAAATGCATTTCTTAATGGATGGATCTCTCAAGAGGTCTACATGGCTCAACCACCAAGATATAAGGACAAAGACAAACCTGATTATGTATGTAAATTAAGGAAGGTAGTATATGGTTTAAAGCAAGCTCCTAGATCTTGGAGCCATAGGCTTGTTACATACTTGAAGGATCAGGGATTTACACTAAGCAAATGAGACATTTCTTTGTTCATTAAGAAGACTAATTTAGAGGTTATTTATCTATGTGTTTATGTGGATGATATCATCATTATAGGGAATGATGCCAATGGCATCGAGAGGATCAAAGCTTAGATGAAGGAAGAATCTAAAATCAGTGACGTAGGATTCTTGACTTTTTTTCTTGGTTTAGAACTTGTATATTCAGATTCTAGTGTTTCCATTACTCAAAGAAAATACATCGATGACATGTTAATGAAGTTCAAGATGGAGAATAAAAAAATTGCAAGTACATCTATGGAATTGAATGACAAACTCAGTGTTCATGAAGGGGAGCTTCTTTAAGACATCATAGGTTACCAAAGTCTTGTTAGAAGTCTCAGTTATGCAACCCTAACAAGAGTGGATATATGCTTTGGAGTAAGTACATTGAGTCAATTCATGCATACACCAAGAAAACCTCACATGGAATCTGCCAAAAGGATTTTAAAGTATTTAATATTCTTGTTCTTTTCAGTGTATCGGGCAAAGGATTGATTACCTTTTGACTTGTCTCCATTCTTTATCAGCTTTGCCTCATGTGTGAACAATTGTCCCATGAGGGTATTGAACTTAGGACCCTACATGTCCATGTATAGGTCCATTGCTGTAGTGAAAGCTTCCCATTTGTCATCTGCCTTTATTTCATTGATCACTTGTCTCACTATGTGCTCTTCATCTATGACTTCTCCAATGCTCCCAAGTTGATTTGCCAAGTCCTTCATTTTGGTGACAAAATCAATCACACTTTGCTTGGGCATCTTCTTGAGCGTATACTTGGTTTGTGAGCAAACCTTCTATTTTGGGATGGCGAGTCTCAGTGTTTTGCTCAGGGCTCAGAACCTGGTATGAATTGACCAAAGAGCTTTTGCACCTATCTACTTCAAGTTTATAGATAACTCTCAAGTTATGTCATGAATTTAGAGTGACTATACACAGAGCAATAAGTTTAGCAACCTTGGGAGGTCATCCCAACATTTCAGGAGCAAGGTGATATGAAACTATAGACTACTTCATGAATACATATCTCGAGATTTGCTAAACCAACTACAATGAAACATATACTAGACACCTCATTCTAACTATACCAAGTTAAAGTGCATCACTGAAATAATGGAGAAATGATAGATAACTGTAGAAAGGACAGATAACAGTAGAAAGAAATGATCATGAAGAAATGTATTAATTAGTAAGTGATAATGCCCATATGATGCATAGAAAGTGTAAAAGACTACTATATACTTAAAATAGTAGAGCTCAAGGTGTCCCCAAAGTTTTAGTTGAATGGCTCTGAATGATAGCTCATATCCCTGTGACTAGAAAGTGGTGTTTTTATTCACATAGAATCATTTACATTTTGACTTTTCCCACTCCTAAAAGAGTCCCTACACTTTAGGGGTGATTGAATTGATTCCCTAAACAAATAAGATAGGGCTTGGCATCTCCTATATCCATGAGATTCTCCTACTTTTGGTTTTACCATTTATCCATAGTAATAAAGTGAAAACATCAAGCATGTGTTCCGACACATTTTCTCATGTGAGTTGTAGTAGAATGATATGTAGTCCTAAATGATTTAGCCAAGCACTTAGGCTTGCCAAATGTACAAAAAAAATCACCCATGTTCATGCCACTATTCACAATTAGTTCATTAGACCAAACTTTTAGTGACATGGATATTTCACCACCCATCGCACCTCCACTCATGTCTACCACCACGCCACACACACTCATGTCCACACACTTCTCCACTATCACCACAACATCCACACTCCCTTAACAATAACCTATGGTGAACCTAAGACAAATGAAGGGAAGGGATTTTGGGTAGAGTTCATGGGATTAGGAGAGTCTCAAAAGAATAATTGTAGCTAGCAAACAATGAAAGAAAATTGCAACTTCCTATAGAGAAAACACCTCAAGGATGGCTACAAAAGAAAGCGTGGCACTATGAGATCAAGGAAACTTGTGCCACACCAACTTCCAATTTGTAGAGAAAGAACAAAGTGAGAGAATCACCAGGGGTACATAAACAACTCCATTAGTGCAAGAAATGAATTTTTGGGGAGGATAAACCTATCTTGGCATCTTGGCTGTGGAAGGAGTCCATCCTCTTGCATAAGGTAACTTCCATCCAACAACGTTTCAAAGATGTCTTCGCATGGAACTATAGGGATCTCGTAGGCATTCCCATGAAATTAGGACTCAATACCATCCTCTACGTTTTGGATGCAAAAACAATTTGGGTAAGAATATATCACCTCAACCCAAGGATGGTAGTTATTATGGTTTGTTGAGAGGTGATACCTACACCAAAAGTGCCTTTTGAGGTAAGGGGTCGTGACAAGTGGATTCGGATTGAAGTTATGTTGGTGATTGTTGAGGTGATGGTTGAGTGGATGGTGACGTAGCTACTTGGGGACCTAGAATGGTCTCCCTCATTCATTTTCTGGAGCATGCCTTTGGTGCTTTGCGTGACATGTTAGCGCCTCTAAACTATTGTAAAACTCTACACTTGATATGGCTCACTCGATAGGAATTTCATAAGCAAGACACATATACACATTTCTCATAATGGCACAATAGCTATGAATTTCTCTTTTTCTTGCCCATCTTTGATTTGGCAAGAATAGTTGTTCCTAGATCCAATTGGGCTAAGTCCATATTTTGTGGGCAAGTATTATCTAGATAAATTCCAAACCAAATATGCTTATGCAATAAGGCAAAGTGTAGCTCAGTGATGAGTAGCACCTCCTTTAATGTCAATCCGGGAAGACGTGAGGATGGTATGAAGACCTCGAGCAAGTGGAGGCACAAGTGCGTGAGTGAGAATCACACAAACATGCACACACATACACACACACGCGCACACACGGCAAGACAAAGAGTGAGAAGCAATGGAGTTCTTAGATTACTTTCAAAAAGCTCTTACAAGTTCGTTTCAATTACAATCTCACCTCCAAAAATGAGCTCTATAGCTCTTTTTATAGTTTTTGACTAGGTTTTGGCCCTGTCCAGACCTAGTGTCCGGCCTAGTTAAAAATTAGGTTCCAGGGCCAATTTGAGGGCTTAAACGGAGTCTAAAAAATACGAAAATTGATATGTAGGTACTTCTAAGGCTCCTCAAGCTCAAGGACTCCTTGGCTTGCACAAAATGGAGCTACAAAAATATGAAATGGTATTTACAATGATTGTTAGTGATAATAATCACTGTTAAAAGATGTTGATTTGGAAAAAATTTGAAGGGCCTATCTGCCAGATTTGCGTCGACTGCTTTGTCTACTTACTCCTTCACCTCGCTCTGACTCTCTTCGCTGGCTTCCTTGTCTAGTCAGTCCTTGGGTGCCCGTACTGCTCTCAACACCCCCCCCCTCTCTCGCGTCTGTCGTCCCTGACAGACCCTTGTTGCTGGGAGTGTTGGATGTAATATTCCACAACCTGAGTGGCAAGCTGATGTTCTTGTATGCGTAGTCCTCTGGCCAAATCTGTCAACATACGATCCCAATCAATTGGTCCTGGAATGTCCGGATGTGGCAGACGTAACTGATCTGCATGGATCGCTTGTTCTACTGCGAATAGGTGTAGCAAATGTGTGGGTCTGGGAATGAAAATTTTCGAATGATATTCCCTGAATCCCGTAGAGAACATTTCCTCAAATGTCTGCTTGAAGCATGCGGGTAAGTACTTTATTCGTGCATGCCAAGCAAAGATTATAGTGACCGAGGGGGTTTGGCTCATGTCGTAGACTAGATCCTTGTTACCTTGAGAGAATCCAGGGGCAGAGATGTATGGAGCTTGTACATTCCGGAAGGTTTTGAAAACAATGGTCATGAGCTCGAATATCTTCATACACATTTTTGCCGCTATGTCGGGTACATTATTTAGACGTGTAGACTAGTGCCGAATTGTTGATATCATGTAGGCTACGGTTGGGGTCCCTCGAGGTGGAGCAAAATATGGGTAGTTAACCCAAGCCGAGCATTCTTTATTGTTGCGACCTTGATTGCAAATGCTTGCCAGGATCTGTGACGTACCACTGGGCAATAGCATGGATTATACTTGATATATAGTGGCATGGTTGTCCAGGTGCTCATCATCTCTGGGTAATCGGTTAGTAGACGTGCACGCCAATTAGGTTGGAAGATCGAGCCAGCACGTGCATCTGTCGGTAAATCCCCTATCTCAAATTGAGTGGCGAATGTGGGCTCCTTCCCTGTATGTCTTTTGACTTCTCCATTATAATCATGTAGTAAGACAAAATAAGGCATGTATTGCGACTCTGATGTTGTGATTAACCGTTGGTGGGATAAGTTTTGAAAGTAGGAAGACCGAAGGACAGTTTCTTCCAGATTTGTGAGAGATTGCATTTGCACGGCCACACGATCATCATGTGTCTTACCCACTTTCTCGACCCTTTTGACCCAATTTGGAACTTGAATTTCTAAAGTGTCTTGTCCTTCCTCTGTAGTTCGACCACCGGGTGTCGGCATAGGCTCGTATGGCTCTTCATAGCTGTCATCCACAGGGATTTCCACAACTGTTTCAGGTTCTGGTTCTTCAATGGGCGAGGGTGGCCTTTCATATGGTAAGAGGCGTGCTTGGAGTTCTGCCACCTGTTTCCGGAGGGTCTCCATTTCTTCTGTAGAGTGTTGCAAGATTACCGGCTCCTGTTGAGCTGTGGGGACACTGGCTATCTGTTTCTTTAGATCTGCACATTCAGTCTCTAACTTTTCATATGACTCCAAGAAATTTGCATGCTCCTCAAGTAAGATGCGAATGTCTTCTGATGGGACTGCTCTATATCTGGTAGGGCTAATGGTTGCTCCTACCGTTCCTCCCATAGCCGCTTCAAGGTTGTCTTGGTTTTGCTGTTGAAGTCTCTTGTTCTCTTCTAGTGCTGCTGCCATATGCTTCCTTAATAGCCCAATGTTGCGTCTGAGTGTAGCATTAGATATCATTTGCGCTTGGAGCACTGTTTCTAATTCCTTGACTGCCTAGTCATCCACTGTTGATGTCTTTGATTCCAATTCGAAGTGAGCCTGCTGTAAGGTGGTATGCTCGGTTAGGAGCGTTTGGTAGTCAGCTTCAAGAGTGGCGACCCTAGCTTGAAAACGTTGAGATTCTGCCTGGAGGGCCGTAGTGCGTTCTTCCAATTGATGGTATTCTTGTTGTAGTTGACGTGCACACTGAAGTAAGGTGTTGAACATGCTATTTACATTATGAGATGCAAGGGGAAAAGTTTGAAGTGCAGGGGAGGTGGGATTGGGTAGGGGGGTAGTGAATGCTGTGTGTGCCAATGATGTGAGTGGTGAGGTGGGGGGCAAGGGAGGGGAAGATGGTGGAATCGTGGGGAGAGGTGCTGTGGTTGGTGAAATGTCCATTGGGTCAGACAAGGTGGTGTGTACAGGGGCTACCATGTAGGTGGGTATGGTAGGTGAAGTGAGTGTGGTGTTCGTGTAAATTGATGTCGTTGCGAACATCGGAGAAATGTGCCTCTGAAACATTGGAGAGCGGATGAACTGCTCCACAAAGGACGGGTATTGGGGTGGTGCGGTCAGGTTGAAAGAGGTGTAGGGGCCAGATGGGAAGTGAGGGTCATGGAATGGAGGTACCCGTATTGGGGGATAGGTAGGGAAACACAGGGTGCCTTCTGTGGGTGCTGGGTTTCCAACTACACTTGGAATTATGGGATGGCCAGTCATGGGTTCGGAGGATAGAAGGGATGAAGTGTACAAGGGATTGGTGACGAAGGAGAAGAGAGTGTCTTGTGAGGTGGGTTCTCGAAATGAGAATGATTTGAATGAAGATGGGTTATAAGTGAAGGTAGAGGTGATGACCGTCGTTTCTTCCATGGTGGGAGGTGGTGGTGGGGGTGGAGAAGGTTGTGATGGAGGATGCTGGGGTGAGATGGGTGATGTCTGAACGAAGGTTTCGGCAGAGAGGTCAGTGGTGGTTGTGGGGGTGGCTGTTGTCTCAATGGGTACTTCTTGTTCTGTGACAGGTATCCTGATAGTCTTACGTGCTCGTGGTAACGTGTCAACTCTGCGTTTGTCATACCTTACGGACTGGCGGACTGCAGTGTGGACAGCCTCAGGAACTCCTAAAGATTCTGACACTAATTTGAGGGTGTCAATGAAATGTTGGTCCACCCCTTCGTTTGATAGCATTTCTTGCATCAAAGCTTGACCGGATACAAGAGAGAGTTGATGCCTTTCTTGTACTGCTTTGATTGTGTCGTATAACCTTCGTAGTTGAGCTGTATATGCTGGTGCACCTACACGTTCTGGCACTTCTTGTTGCTCCTCTTGATGCTCTTGATTATAATCCTCCTCATTTTCCTCCTGTTCTTCATCTCCGTCATCCTCTTCATCCACTTCAACTGGTGTGACAGGTGCTTGGGAGGTCGTGGCCTGCGTTTGCACGTTTTCCGCTTGTTGTGCCTCTTCTGCCTCCAGCTCTACATCTTGTAATAATTGTTCGAAATCTTCATTAGTGAGTTCTTCCAAAGGTGCACCACTGGGAAATTCAAGATCGGTTGGGATAGGAGGGAATATCAAGGTAGAACCATCGGTGCTGCGTCTTGGAAGTCGGAGTGTGAATGGTCGGACTCTTCGGGGTGGAGGGGTGACGTCTGGTGTTAGGGTGGCTCCACGTGGTTGAGCACATGGGACTTGGACAGTGCCTCTTATCTTCTTAGAAGGGGGTCCAGTGGATGTCCTGCCTCTAAACTACTCTACCCGATTCCACATTAGGGCCCGTTGGATCGGAATGTCATAAGCCAAACACCTATAAATGATTCTCGTCAGAGCAGAGCAACCATATAAAACCTGTTTCTGCGGCCATCGTTTGTGAGCTAGGTGTATCTGATCAATTATCCAGTGGGGTAAGTTGATGGTGAGGCTCTGTGTCTCTGCCAGATACAAGCTAAACCAAATCTTTTTGGGCGGCATGGTGAATCTATCTTGTGCTGGGAAAGCAAAGTGTTGCATGCACATGCGAAGGTGTATTGCAATATTAGGCGTCATGGACACCATGTCCTTGAGCTTGGTGAGACTTCGATTCTTCATGTAATCCGGTACTAGGGTTTCCTTCTCTGTAGGAATATGCATTCCGCGCATATCTAGAGCCTCTCTCACCAAGTTGTTTGATAGCCTGAACCTCTTGAGCTCATTCCCCTTTGTCAGAGATGGAATCACAAATGAGCTTGCACCTTTTGGGTTCTGGTTTGGATTCAAGGTGTTGATGAGATAGTAGCATCGCATGAAGTCAGGTTTTGGGAGTCGTGCACTGAAATAGGCGCTCAATCCTGCCTTTTCCCATATCAGACGTAGACCTTCTGCATTTTGTAATTTCTCAAATTCTCTTGTAAAGAAATGGTATCTGCCTTGCTTCCCATTGAAGTCCAACTCTGATTCCCATAGGTACGTTCCTTCACCCAAGGGTCCTGCCACCTCGGTAAACCAGTGGGAAGTCTTTCCTACGGGCATGGTGTGGCCACGCGGAGGGTCCGCAATAGGTATGATTTTGACGGCCTGCAATTCTTCTGGTCTTTCATTGGTCTCAGGCAAAACGGGTAAACTGTCTAAGTCCACCACTTGCGGGCTTGTTTCTGTGTGAGAACTAGTTCCTACTACCTCAGCCATGTTGAAAACTTCGCAGCTGGTTCTGTGAGAATATATGAATAAACGTTAACATTGCAATGGACACAAAAATGACACGGTGTCCCCTGTTACAACATTAACCTAAAGTTCGGGGTGGTTAGGGGTTAGTAAGTGCTCGGTGCTAGTGGGTGTAGTTAGGAATTGGGTAGACCTGCAAGCTAAGCGGAATGATGTGAAGTGAGAGTGAAGTGGTTAGTAGGTGGTCATGGATTTACAATTGGGGTCCGGGGGTTTGTTACAAGTCTTGGGCTGCCAAATGCAGTGGATGGGTTTTGCTCTTGGTTCCATAGAGACTCTCGAGAGCTTTATAGGTGTGTCAGCTTGAACATGAGGCCTTTTAGGGACCCATTTATAGGTGATTCTGTTCGTGCTCATGGGCCTTGGTGTGTTCGTGAGTGTTGAAAACGAGTGGATGCCGGCTGTGCGAGTGAATGGATCATGCTGTATAGGGTGTGTTCTTGGTGTAGCTATTTGAGCCCGCAAACAAGCCTTAGGCACCCAAATTTGTCTTGATTGTGGGCTAGCCTTCATCGACTTCTTGGGCACCCAAATAGACTTCACGTTAGCAGATGAGCTTCTAAAATACTTCTTATTAGTATCGTGTTGTTGGTTACTAATAAGAGGCTTTGCCCGTGTGGTTGGCTTGAGTGCAACCGGGTGTTCGCCTTTCCGCACCCACACTTGTTTCACTTGCTGAGACATTTTGCTGCGCAGGTACTTTTGATCTCCAACATAGGTAGTACTCTGCTTCTTCTGCCTTGGATCCACCTTTGGTTGCTGCCTCCCTCTGGCCTTTGGAAAAGAAGGGAGTTTCGTTGCATCCCTGACTCCTTTTTTGCAACCATCATTCCTCTGCAACACATAGTTTTGGACAAGAACAGCATGGTCATCTTCATGTGTACTCCTGGAAGGACCAGGAGTGTGTGCCTTTCCTAGTTCCTTGAGTGATCCATTATCTAACTCTACTGTAATTCGACTATGATTGACCCATACCTGAAGAAGTCCACTTCTTAGGTTTAAGTTAACTGCTTGGTCATAGATCCAGTCTTGACCCAAGACAAGGGATTCAGTGAGGTCCTCATCTTGACACACTAGTACTTTAACTGTCATTGCCTCATCATGAATATAGAGGGGAAGTTCCACCTCGCCCATGCAAGGGGTTTCCACGCCTCCCAATCCTATGAGATATGCTTCCACAGGATTGACAGTTAACTGCAACTCTTGACAGTAAGACAATTTAACAGCACTAGTGGCTGCGCCTGAGTCAATCAAGGCTCTTACGGTCCTTGCACTCTTTCCTTGTCCTATATCTAAGGTTATGAAAGGACGTCGATCAGTTATCCTATGTGAGCTTGTTCCTGCGACTTCACACATTGCCATATGATATCCTTGATCTTCATAGTCATTTGTTCTAGGCTGATCTCTACCTTGCCTTCGCAACTTCATCCTTCTGATGCGGTCTAAAGCTTCTGCTTGAGCTTCTTCTCGAATTCGCTTTTCTTCCTCTTTGCGTTTCTTAGCAGTGTTGAGTCTGCTAAGCATTTCCTCCGTGAGGGGTTCCTGATACAACTTGACTCTGCATCCGCTAATATAGTTTGGGAGAACATCACCTTCTAATGTGGCTAATTGCACAGCTCCACTTGTGGAGATCCTATTAATGATCATGGTCCGTAGCCTCTCTTTTCTAGCTTCCTCGCATGTTGTTTCAACGTGTATACTAGTACTAGGTCTCCTGCTTTCAAACCTTTATCCTTCACATGGGCATCAAAGTATGCCTTCTGTCTCTTCTTAGCTGCATATATCCCTGCGGCTACTCTCAGTCTTGTTACTCCTAATCGTTCAAGGTCAAAAAGTCTAGAGGAGAGTTCATGACCCGTCCATTCGTGCTCTTGTGCTACCTTCAATGTGGGTATTAAGAAGTCTAATGGTAGCACCGCGTTCTGACCGAATACCATCTGAAAGGGTGTGGCTTGGAGTACCGTTTTATAGGCGAATCAGTATGCCCAAACAGCATGATGTAGCTGTTTGTCCCAATCAGAGCGTTTATTATTCACTAATTTCGTCAGTACATTGCATAAGATCTTATTGGTGCTCTCAGCTTGTCCATTAGCTTGAGGGTGATAGGGGGCAGACTTCTTATGTATTACCAAGAATTCTTGGAGTAGATTTTCAATCACTTCGTTCAAGAAGTGAGTGCCTCTATCACTTACAAGCTCTATAGGTAGCCCATATCTTGTGAATACATTCTCAAACAAGAATTTAGCAGTTGTTTGAGCATCGTTCTTCGTCGTGGCTTTTACCTCTACCCACTTAGTTAGATAGTCTGTTGCAACAATGATATATTCCGCATGGGAACCCTTAGCTGGGGGATTAATAGGACCTACGAAGTCTATTCCCCACTTAGAGAATGCACGTCCACCCATCATAGGTTTCAGTGGCATCTCATCTTTGCGTATAGGATACTGAGTTCGCTGACAGACGTCACATCGTTTCACATAGGTATGTGCATCCATGTGAAGGGTAGGCCACCAGAAGCCCGCAAATAGTATTGCCTTGATCACACGATCTGGTCCAAAGTGTCCTCCTGCTACACCTTGGTGAGCAGTTTCCAAGATCTTAAGATATTCACTCTCATGGACACACAGTCTCAGGTAACCATCTTTACCACGTTTGTATAGATTATCACCAATAAGTGAGTAATCCTGGGCTTCTTGTTCTAAACTTCTTTTCCTAGCCAGAGTCATGTCTGGAGGGAATGTTTTTGTCCTCAGGAAGGATACTAGTGGTTCACTCCAATCTGGCACAATGGACACTTGATATAGAGTGGCGTGTTCCACAGGTGGTTTAGTGCAACAGATTGAGCATTCCTTGCACATCCTTTGGACATCAGCTTCCATAGTTGGCCAATGTACTTCGAGTCTCCTTAGTGTCTGTAAGGTTCGTTGCTTTGAATAGTGTTGCTCTAATGCTCCTACATGTGCTAATTGCAACCATTTATTGTACTCGTCCTCTTCCACACAACAAGCCAAGATTCCTTGATCTGTGTGCTTGTACATGCTTCCTGCCATGATGTGGTACTTTTGGGCTTTCACAACCTCTCTATTCCGTGTGTTTACTACTGGATGGTTAGGTCCGTATGTCAATACTGGTACCAATGGCTTAGCCCACTGCGGTACAACTTCCAAATTAAACAAGTAAGCATCAGGAAGGTCATCCGACACTCCTTGTGGGGCTTCTCCAGATGTGAGCCTAGAGAGATGATCTACTCTCAAATGAGTCCTACCTTTCCTTACCACAACCTCAAAATCATATTCCATTAGCAAGAGAAACCATCTTACTAATCTTCCTGTATTGCATGGCTTGTTTACGAGATATAACAATGCTTGATGGTCAGTAAAAAATTTAAACTTGTTTGCAAGCAAGTAGTGTCTAAATTTCTTAACTGCATATACCATGCCTAAGCCTTCTCTCTCCGTAGTGGTGTAATTTCGTTCAGCTGCATTCAATTGTCTACTAGCGTAGGCAATTGGAAGATCCATATTACCTTCACCAGTAGGTTGTGCAAGCACACATCCAATGGCATAATTGGATGCATCCACATGAACATGGAATGGTTTATTCCAATCTCGTGTGGTCAAGATTGGTGCTGAACATAATCTTCGTTTAAGCTCCTGGAAGGAATTCTCACATTCATCCGTCCACTCAAAGTTAGTCAGAAGTCCATACATGGGCTTTGCAATGACAGCATACATGTGTATAAATCGTCGGTAATACCCACAATGCCCCATGAAAGCTTGTACTTCCTTGACATTTTTTGGCCTAGGTAGCTCTGCTATAGCTCTCACTTTCTCTTCATCAGTGGATATGCCATTCTTTGACACTATGTGTCCTATAATCTTGCCTTGCCTGACCATGAAAACACATTTTTCTGGGTTCAGGCAGACTTGATATTCTCTACACTTGTCAAAGATTTGTCTGAGTTCAGGGATATGGGTTTGTCTAATGTTGGAATGAGCACAAAGATCATCAACATAGACTTCTAAATTCTTCCTCAGGAACTCTTTAAATACATGGCACATTAGTCTTTGGAAGGTAGCTGGTGCATTGGTAAGCCCAAATGGCATTACACGAAAGGCAAATATACCCCACTCTGTGGCAAAGGCTGTCTTATGCTGATCCTCTGGAGCTATGGCTACTTGATTGTAGCCCGAAAATCCATCGAGGAAGCTGTACACTTCCTTGCCCGCTACTCTTTCTAAGAGATGTTCCGTGATGGGAAGCGGATAGTTATCTCGAATCGTGGCTGCATTAACCTTTTTCAAGTTAATGCATACGCGCAGCTTTCCATTTTTCTTGGGCACCACAACGATGGGGGATACCCACTCAGTGTGTTCAATTTCATAGATAAATCCAGCTTCGACCAGTCTATCTATCTCCTCTTTGATCTTAGCAGCGTAATTATCGTTATATGTATAGGGCTTTTGCTTAGAGGGTTTGGCATCTGAAGTCATGGGGATGGTGTGTGAGCATATGTCTGGGTCAACACCCTTCAAATCCTTGTAACTCCAAGCGAATACATCTCTGTATTCTCTTAGCAAGGCAATTAACGCATGCTCTTCTTCCTCTATTAGGTCATGGCCTATGTAAGTGCATCTCTCCTCTCCTTCTTCTAGGGCCACAACTATTTTCTTGGTGGTTTCTTTGTTATCATAGGCCTCTCCTGATTGTGCCTCTCGTTTAGGCATTCTTATCATGACTCTCCTGTCGTCTATCTCATACTTCTTAAAATTTTCTGGGACCTCAAACAAAGATTCTTCCTCTTCTGGTGAGACTTCTCTCTTCTTTTGTTTCTTTCCTTCTTCCTTTGGGGTCACATGTGTGGCTAATCTTACATCATTTGTAAGCTCTCCATGCCTCTGGGGTTGAAATTCTACTTCATGGAAGTATTCTTCATCTGATGCAAAAGGTGGGTCCATAATGATTGACTCTAGATCGGAGTCACTTGCATCCTCAAATGCATCAGGGCTAGGTTCGCATTCTTCTAGAACTGCCTCTCCCATGATTGGTTCTATGGAGAAGACTGAAATGTCATAGCCATCTTCATCACAGTGAGGTGTCCATTGTTCCTCATTGATGGCTACATCCATGGTTGCTAGAATTTCTGCCCAGCCGTGGGGTTCAAATTCTTCGTCAGGAAAGACTACAGGTGCATAGGCTGGGTCTTGAATTGATCTATGGTTTTCTTTTGCACCTACCTCTCTGGCTTTCTCTCTCTTCTCTTCTTCTACTGCTACCTTGCACATCCATAAGTGGGTGTCTTCATGCATCCAAGAGGATCCTGACCCCATGGAATGCACCGATTCCGTATCATCTTTGGCTCTATGGATGGGGTTCCATTGGATATTTGAGGGACATCTCTATGAGAGTAATCTTTGAGATTTACTTTGGTTGTAACACCTAAGTGTTGCAAATACAAGGAGTTGGTTCCCCAGTCCTGTACCACTTGCAACTGTCGCATGAATGGTCTTCCCAAAATCATCTCATAGGCATGATTTTTGCTAAAGTCACATATAGCAAATGTATGCTCAAACTCAACACCACAAGTGGTGAGAGTTATTCCTTCTAGCAATCCTAAGGGTCTCTCAATATGACCATCGGCCATCTGCAATTTCATTCTCGTTGGCCTGAGTGCTGGCTTGCCCCAACGCTTCCATAGGGAAGTGGTGGCAATTGCAACTCCTGCGCCTGAGTCCAAAATTGCCTTGGTGGTGTACCCCTGGTAGGTAATGGGAAGATAGGTGTTCCCTTCTTCACCTTCACACATGTCTCCTATCTTATCCAAGGGTATCTCTGGCACTGTCCTATGTGATCCTACCTGGGAACGAGGTTTTGCTATCTCTGGTACTTGTTTGGCTACATGTTTCCATAATTCAGGTCTAACCTTGAGTAGCTCTTCTAACTTGAGATTGCACTGCACTTTAGTGTTTTTCACTACTTCTGTGTTCCTAGGTAAGACTGAGTCCTCATTTCGTACCATGACCGTGGGTGCTCTCATACAAGTAGACTTAGCTTCCCATGGGCCTGTGAAGTGGGGTAATTCTTGTAGAGAGTTAGACTCAAAGTCTAGTCTGTCCTGAGAGTGGGTGCTCTCCTGCTCCTCATAAATGGATGGGATGTCTTGTGGGAATTGATCGTGTGCATCATCCACAAGTTCAATAGGAGGAGGGACTTCACTCACTTTAGCCCATTTGTCTTCTTGAATCTCGCGTAGGAATTCTGGTGTGGATCGATTCATAGAAGATGATGTGTCTGGCTCCGTAGAGTTAGGCACATAGGCTTCAGGCACACAGGCTTCCTGAGCAGGAATGCTTAATCTTTCACTTGCCTTGTCCTTGCGTTGAGAGGCGGGTTCCTTTTCTGATTGTGCAATCAGCTTCTCTATTCTTTCTAACAGTCCATCAAAGTGCAACTGTGTCTTCGCTGAACTAGAGATGTTAAATAGGCGACTAGCCTCAAACATGGTCTGAGCCAATTCCACCATTTTGGCACAAATTTTGGTTCGTTCTAACTCTAGTTCTACTCTAGGGTAGCACTTTTCATGATCAATTACGTTTGGCCCTTCTTGGATTCTAGCCTGATATGCTTTAAGCATCATATTAAGGTCCTCGGGAGTGGGATCAGCTAATACTGATCCTGCTTGGGGTGGTGGGTGGGTTACGTGGGGTGTATTAGAGGGTGGAGGGATGGAGGGTGATGGGGATGGTAGCGATGGGAATGTGTGAGAGTGCGGTTGGGATGTGATCTCTATGATTTTGGCCTTGGTTTCTCGTAGACGTTCCTCAAGTTCACTCATCTTCTTTGCCCATTGCCTTTTCATACGTTCACGGCTATCTCTCCAAGCTCTAGTCCTTTTCTTGGGTATGCTCTCAGTTTCACTAGCTGTTGGGCCCTTTTCCTGGTCTACCCCTTGGTTTTGCTGTAATGCTTGAGCTCTAGTGACTACCTGTACGGGAGCAGTGGAAGTGACACTTCCTGTGGAATCTACCACTAACCCAATAACGTTGATAGGCGTGATTTTTGGCATAATATTGGGGTTCTTTGGGCAATCTCGTAAGAGATGCTCTTTTCCACAATCTTGGCAAAAGCCTTGGATCGTCACTGACTGGGGTTGTGTAGGTGGAGGTAAGGGACAATCATGAATGAGGTGATCTCCTTGGCATCTGTAGCACGGTCCTCTTGGGAATGGAGGTCTTACTTGCCTAGGTTGAGGCCTAGGGTTGGGGTTTGCATACATGACGTTTGTGTAATCTGACTCCCAACTAGGTTCACTCGGTTCTTCACTATAGTAGGACTCATCATGTTCAGGAGATTGCATGTAGTAAGCCTGGGGACTATCAACATGTGTAGAATCAAAGCTATGGTCACTGGGATCACTTTCAGAAAGCAGTGGTGTTACAGGGACTATAGCTCTATTCAGGTTTTCTTCTGCAACAGCATACTTTACCGGAATCACATTAGCTAGAGCTGGGGTTGTTGTGCTAACACAGGCTGAGGTCTTTGTTGGTTTTGGTATGGTTGCTGATAGGGTTGCTGTGGCCTGCCATATGGCTGTGGAGGGTACTGGTTCTGGTATCTTCCCTGTGGTGGATAGGGTTGAGGGTAAGTTTGCCTAACTGTTTGCTTATTGTAGGGGCAATCTTGTGCGGTATGATTGGTGTACCTCCGTTCTATGGTGCAGTATTGGCTACTAGGATTTACTTGGGGCTGAGCCATAATGGGACATACATTCGCCATGTGGTCGCCACCACAAGTATAGCACCTTTTCACAGGGGCAAACCTTGGGATTTGTTTGCTAGTTACACCTAATTTCTGAGCTACTTTCTCTGCAAGTTCCTCAATTGATGTGGATTGCGTGGATGAGAGGTTAGAGGCACTATCCGAATCTTTATATATCTTGGAAAGCTCTAACTCCTCCCCCAGGTTATCCTCAATATCAATGCACATGCGTACACAATCTTCTATGGTCCTAGGGTCCTTCAAGTACACATAAGATCTCAATTTGGTACTTAGCAATCCATCGAGGAATAAAGCCACTTGCTTAGCTGGTGTGGGTAGCTCCGAAACAGGGCATCTTTCTAAGTATTGCCTAAATCTTCTTCCTGCAAGTCTCACGGTTTCTTGAGGGGTTTGCTTGAAGCTGTGAATCAGCGAGGAGGTATTATGCCTTATGCCACTCTTAGAGAATTCAATAATGAAAGCCTCTAGGAGTTGGTCTATGCTCCTGAACTGCCTCTCATTTAGTGGCTGAAACCATGTGAGGGCAGTGTTCCTAAGGGTCAGACCAAAGGCATTGTACTGCGTGAATAGATCCTCCACTTGTTCAGCTCTCAGGACTTGCCTAAACTTAGCCACATGATCGTATGGATCTCCAGTGCCATCGAAGTAGTTCTTCATGGACTTAACTAGCTGAGTCGGTCTCAAAGTCCTTGTGTGCTCTCTAGGTCGTGGTAGAGGGAACTCCTATGCATTTCTTTGATTCCTGTGAGCTCTAAGAATCTCAGGTTCTACTCTATTTGTTTCCGTCCTCGTTCTTTCTCTGCCCACTAGGTTGGCAAAGCTTACTTCTGGTATATAACTACTTCTGTCTCTTTGCATTCCATGGGCTTGGGATGTTCCAGCTCCAGGGTGACCATAGGATACATTCGATCTTGGTTGGGGGAAAACGAATTCACCCTTCCACGTGTAAGCATGCCTATCATTTTCTGTCACCACAAAGATCCTCTCCGAAGCGTGATCTAAGTAGGTCACTCTACCTGGGCTATCAGGATCCTTAAACTCATAGATCATGATTGTTCCTATATCAATTGGCCGATCAGGTTTGTACCTCCAAAAGGCTTCGTCAGTCTCTCGATTGAGGAGCAAATCTATGCTCTTATTATCCTGGGGAATCCATTCCGGTGTGATAATCCTAGTGAGAACCGATTTACCTCGAGGGGTTCTAGGTTCTGCCCCCATGTTTCCTTGCTCCAGGTCACCTAAGTCTGCTTCTGGGATCACATTTCCAAATTCGTCCGTCCTATCTGGGTGACTGGTGACTACGTATATGGTTCCTTCTTTGTCCAAGTATGCTCCGTTTTCAAACTTGACAGCTGGGTGCTCTAGTCCAATGGATTGATCAGGATTCTTAATCTGTACTACAGATCTTCCTAGGCCGTCCTCATAGATGCTGGCACCTAATCGGTTGGTCCTAAGGTACTCCAACTGCGTTTTGTAAGGGCCTTCTACCCTGTGCAAGTATGGCACCCTTGAACTTCCTGTAGGTCTCTCCATACCTTGAGACATCTCGGATTCACTAGTCTCAGAACTTGGGTAGTATGAGTGGTGGCTCAACTACTGGGCCTACGACCTAGCAGTGTGGTTGATACTAGCCTCTGAAGACCTAAGGCTTTGTCTATCCCTTACTAGATGTCGTCCTGATCTAAGGTTCATATGCCTATTTAAGTAGCCCAATTTTTTGCCCAGAGTACAACCTCGTTGCCGATCAATTGGTATCAGTCACTTGATTCTTTTTTAGTGTGTTATCATGTTTATGATCTTGTCTGATATTGCATCGTCAGGAATACTTGAGTAGTTTTCGTACTTGGAGTTGATCGTTCCACGTTAGGTTTTTTCCTTTATGTTGTCGTTCACACACACAGGTTATCTCTTGTCTTGAACTTGATTTCTTAGACAGTCTTTGATTTATCTCGTGCCTATCGTTGCCTGGAATTACTTCTAACACTACCCGCACTTAGCCTAAACTAAGAATTGACAGAGGGTGTTGCGGGTTTTCCAACCTTGAGTTCCTTTCCTTGTGTTGTTGCCCTGGTGTGCCCAGGACGCGCGTTCCCAAGCCTACACTTACTCTTGCTTTGCGTACCCTTTGATGCTCTCAAAGGACCTGTAAAAGGCCCACTGTTAGCTCAAGACTTAAATTCAAAAGACAGAACCAATCACTTTCATTCATGTAACACTTCACCAATTTGCACTATGACTTTTTGGACACAACTCTAGAGATCCCTGAATTTTGTTTCCCCTAGGTATGGTTAACTTAAAAATACCCTATCTAATATTCCTGATCTTAATTTAACTGTAACCAGTCGATGTTTTTGTTGTACTCCCCGCGAGCTTTCCAACAAAACAAAAATAACGGCAAACGGATTTCGTATGAGAAAGTTATGACCGTTCAGGGTTCTAGGGTTAAGACAGGGTTCACACAGGATCACTGTGCAACAGGTTTTCCCCAAGTTGTTTTCTTAAGGCCTCCTTATGTGCTCTAGAGTAACATGTTTATGCCCAAATTTAGCCCAACTCTTCAATTAAAAAAACCCTAAAAATTTGGCTAAAATTGGCTGTCAATCGCGATGGACAGGGCTGTCAATCGCGATGGACAGGGCTATCAATCGCGATGGACAGGCAGGTCAGTCAATCGCGATGGACACACAATCAATCGCGATGGACAGGGGTTCAGTCAATCGCGATGGACAGGCAATCAATCGCGATGGACAGGGGGTTCAGTCAATCGCGATGGACAGGCAATCAATCGCGATGGACAGGGGGTTCAGTCAATCGCGATGGACAGGCAGTCGGTCGCGATGGACAGGCAGGTCAGTCAATCGCGATGGACAGGAGTTCAGTCAATCGCGATGGACACGCAATCAATCGCGATGGACAGGGGTTCAGTCAATTGCGATGGACACGCAATCAATCGCGATGGAGAGGGGTTCAGTCAATCGCGATGGACAGAGGTTCAGTCAATCGCGATGGACAGAGGTTCAGTCAATCGCGATGGACAGAGCTGTCAATCGCGATGGACTGAAATTTTGCAAGATTTTCAAAAATTTTGGTGGAAAGGTGGTGTGCAGGGTCTCTAGTCCACTGTGGTGCACTCAGATTTACCAACAGCTGAAAATTTATGTCAATCGCGATCGACAGGAGTCGGCGACTGCGAGACAGTTCTGCACATTTCCGTACCTGCACGACGTGCTGGAGGGGATGATGATGCTGAAACCTGCAAGACACTCCAAGAACATGCAGAAAATAGCACACAACAGTTCGCTCTCTCGCTCTCTCTCACAAGTGAAATGAGGGAAATGAGGTGGAGAAGGTGATATGATCAAAAAACTGAAATTTTCGCGATGATGGAAGTGGAGGTGGAAGATGGTGATGATGATGATGGTGATGATGGTGGTAAAGTAAGAAAGAGAAAAATAGGAAAAGTAGAGAAATTACCTACAACGCCAACGTCTCCAATCTACGTCTTACCATCACACGCTCGTCCTCAAAACTCGATCCCCGGCAACGGCGCCAAAATTTGGTGTAGCTCAGTGATGAGTAGCACCTCCTTTAATGTCAATCCGGGAAGACGTGAGGATGGTATGAAGACCTCGAGCAAGTGGAGGCACAAGTGCATGAGTGAGAATCACACAAACATGCACACACATACACACACACGCGCACACACGGCAAGACAAAGAGTGAGAAGCAATGGAGTTCTTAGATTACTTTCAAAAAGCTCTTACAAGTTCGTTTCAATTACAATCTCACCTCCAAAAATGAGCTCTCTAGCTCTTTTTATAGTTTTTGACTAGGTTTTGGCCCTGTCCAGACCTAGTGTCTGGCCTAGTTAAAAATTAGGTTCTAGGGCCAATTTGAGGGCTTAAACGGAGTCTAAAAATACGAAAATTGATATGTAGGTACTTCTAAGGCTCCTCAAGCTCAAGGACTCCTTGGCTTGCACAAAATGGAGCTACAAAAATATGAAATGGTATTTACAATGATTGTTAGTGATAAGAATCACTATTAAAAGTTGTTGATTTGGAAAAAATTTGAAGGGCCTATCTGCCAGATTTGCGTCGACTGCTTTGTCTACTTACTCCTTCACCTCGCTCTGACTCTCTCCGCTGGCTTCCTTGTCTAGTCAGTCCTTGGGTGCCCGTACTGCTCTGTTGGCTTACAAAGCAACAGAGGAGTCATGCACAATACGGCAACAAGGCCAAATCATTTTTTCCATGGACTATTTACAACTCAAGTGATTTTAATCACTACACAAACATTGTAAATCCCGTTTTTAGTAGAATAGACTCCATTTTGTGCAAGCCGAGGAGTCCTCGAGCTTGAGGAGTATTAGAACTAGCGACATATCAATTTTCATAATTTTTAGACTCTGTTTGAGCCCTCAAATAGACTCTAGAACCTAATTTTTAACTAGGCCGGACACTAGGTCTGGACAAGACCAAAGCTAGTTAGAAAACTATAAAAAGAGCTAGAGAGCTCATTTTTGGGGTTAGATTGTTTGTGAATTGAGCTTATGTAAGAAACCTTTTGATTAATGCAAAGAACTCCATTGTTCCTCTCCTTGTTCTTGCCTTGTGTGCGCGTGTGTGTGTATGTGTGTGCATGCTCGTGTGCTTCTCACTCACGCACTTGTGCCTTCACTTGCTCATAGTCTTCATACTAGTCCTCACGTCTCCACGGATTGACAATTATGAGGTGAATCTTCTCACGTTGGTACTCACCATTGTGCTAGAGTGACACCAAATTTGGCGCCGTTGCCGGGGAGAGAGCTTCGAGGACGAGCGTGTGATGGTCTATTGAGAAGCAATTGAGAGCGTCCAAGCAAGGGTTTTGCGCAAGCTTGAGAATCAACTTCTCGAGCACTAAAGAGCAAGGTTCAACAAGAAAGGTCGGAATACTCTCAACTCCTCTTCATCAATTCCTAGCTTAGGCTAAGAACGATTAGAAGTAGGAGTAAGTCAGGGCGACGATAGGCAACTATCAAGTTGAAGCATACCTAAACTTTCAAGCTCAAGCTAAGGGCATAATCCTTGTACTGTCGAGAATTTTAAAGGGAAAGAACTTAACGTGGAACGATCAACTGTAAGTGCGAAACAACATTCAAATATTCTTGACGACGTGATATCAGACAAGACCTTAAACACGATAAAATAACTAAAAAGAACCAAGCGACTAATATAAAGTAATCAGCAACGAGGTTGTACTCTGGGCAAAGAACTGTGCTACTTAGATAGGCATATGAACCTTAGATCAGGACGACATCTAGTAAGGGAGAGACAAAGCCTCAGATCTTCAGAGGCCAGTGTTAACCACACTACTAGGTCTTGGGCCCAGTAGTTGAGCCACCACTCGTACTACCCTAGCTCTGAGACCAGTGAGTCAGAGATGTCTCAAGGCATGGACAGACCTACAGGAAGTTCAGGAGTGCCTTACTTGCACAGGGTAGAAGGCCCTTACAAAACACAGTTGGAATACCTTAGGACCAACCGATTAGGTGCTAGCATCTATGAGGACGGCCTAGGAAGATCCGTGGTCGAGATTAAAAACCCTGACCAATCCATAGGACTAGAGCACCCAGCTGTCAAGTTTGAAAACGGTGCATACCTGGACAAAGAAGGAACCACATACGTAGTCACCAGTCACCCAGATAGGACAGATGAATTTGGAAATGTAATCTCAGAAGCGGACTTAGGTGACTTGGAACAAGGAAACATGGGAGTAGAACCTAGAACACCCCGAGGCAAATCTGTTCTCACTAGGATTATCACACCTGAGTGGGTTCCCCAAGACAACAAGAGCATAGAGTTGCTCCTCAATCGAGAAACTGACGAAGCCTTCTGGAGGTATAAATCTAATCAGCCAACTGATATAGAAACTATCATGATCTATGAGTTTAAGGATCCGGATAGCCCAGGTAGAGTGACCTACTTAGATCACACTTCGGAAAGGATCTTTGTGGTGACAGAAAATGATAGGCATGCTTACACTTGGAAGGGTGAATTCATTTTCCCTCAACCAAGATCGAATGTATCCTATGGTCACCCTGGAGCTGGAACATCCCAAGCTCATGGAATGCAAAGAGACAGAAGTAGAGATAGACCAGAAGTAAGCTTTGCCAATCCAGTGGGCAGAGAAAGAACGAGGACGGAGACGAATAGGGTAGAACCTGAGGTGCTTAGAGCTCACAGGAACCAAAGAAATGTGGATGGATTCCCTCTGTCAAGACCTAGAGAGCACGCAAGAACTCTGAGACCGACTCAGCTAGTTAAGTCCATGAAGAATTACTTTGATGGCACAGGAGATCCCTATGATCATGTGGCGGAGTTCAAGCAAGTCTTGAGAGCTGAACAAGTGGAGGATCTATTCACGCAGTACAATGCCTTCGGTCTAACCCTTAGGAACACAGCACTTACATGGTTTCAGCCATTGGATGAGCGCCAGTTCAGGAGCATAGACCAACTCCTAGAAGCATTTATTATTGAATTCTCCAAGAGTGGCATAAGACACAATACCTCCTCACTGATTCACAGCTTCAAGCAAACCCCTCAAGAGACTGTGAGACTTGCAGGAAGAAGATTTAGGCAATACCTTGAAAGATGTCCTGTTTCGGAGCTACCCACATCTGCCAAACAAGTAGCCTTATTCCTTGATGGATTGCTGAGTACGAAATTGAGATCCTATGTGTATCTGAAAGACCCTAGGACTATAGAAGAGTGTGTACGCATGTGCATTGACATTGAAGATAACCTAGGGGAAGAACTAGAGCTTTCCAAAATCTACAAAGATTCAGATAGTGCATCTAGTCACTCTTCCACGCAATCCACATCAATTGAGGAACTCGCAGAGAAAGTAGCTCAGAAATTAGGGGTAACTAGTAAACAAATCCCAAGGTTTGCCCCTGTGAAAAGGTGCTACACTTGTGGTGGTGACCACATGGCGAATGTCTGCCCCATTATGGCTCAGCCCCAAGTAAATCCTAGTAGCCAGTACTGCACCATAGAACGGAGATACACCAATCACACCGCACAAGATTGCCCATACAACAAGCAGGCAGTTAGGCAACCCCACCCTCAGCCATACCCTCAGCAGGGAAGATACCAGAACCCGTACCCTCCACAACCATATGGCAGGCCACAACAAAATTTCCAACCTCAATATCAAAACCAACAAAGGCCTCAGCCTGTGCTAGCACAACAACCCCCAGCCCCAGCTAAGGTGATTCCGGTAAAGTATACTGCTGCAGAAGAGAACCTGAATAGAGCTATAGTCCCTGTAACATCCTTGCTTTCTGAAAGTGACCCGAGTGACCATAGCTTTGATTCTACACATGATAGCCCCCAGGCCTACTACATGCAGTCTCCTGAGCATGGTGAGTCCTATTATAGCGAAGAGACAAACGAACCTAGTTGGGAGTCAGATTACACGAACGTCATGTATGCAAACCCCAACCCTAGGCCTCAACCTAGGCAAGTAAGACCTCCATTCCCAAGAGGACCGTGCTACAGATGCCAAGGAGATCACCTCATTCGTGATTGCCCCTTACCTCCACTTACACAAAACCAGTCAGTGACGATCCAAGGCTTCTGCCAAGATTGTGGAAAAGAGCATCTCTTACGAGATTGCCCAAAGAACCCCAATAATATGCCAAAAATCATGCCTATCAATGTTATTGAGTTAGTGGTAGATTCCAGCGGAAGTGTTACTTCCACTGCACCCGTACAGGTAGTCACGAGAGCTCAAGCAGTGCAGCAAAACCAAGGGGTAGGCAAGGAAAAGAGCCCAGACGCTAGCGATACTGAGAGCCAAAATAAAAAGAGAACAAGAGCTTGGAGAGATAGCCGTGAACGCATGAAAAGGCAATGGGCAAAGAAGATGAGTGAACTTGAGGAAAGTCTACGAGAAACCAAGGCTAAAATCATAGAGATCACATCTCAACCGCACTCTGACACATTCCCACCGCTACCATCCCCATCACCCTCCATCCCTCCACCCTCTAAGACACCCCACGTAACCCACCCACCACCCCAAGCAGGATCAGTATTAGCTGATCCCACTCCTGAAGACATAGACATGATGCTTAAAGCATATCAGGCCAGAATCCAAGAAGGGCCAAACATCACGGATCATGACAAGTGCTATCCTAGAGCTGACCTAGAGATAGAAAGAACCAAGCTGTGCGCGAAAATGGTCGCATTGGCTCAGACTATGTTTGAAGCCAGTCGCCTTTTCAATTACTCGGGCTCAGCCAAGACGCAATTACACTTGGATGGACTCCTAGAGAAGTTAGAGGGAATAACTGCAAGATCTGCCAAGGAAGAAAAAAATCAAGAAAAAGATAAAGCAAGCAAAAACATGAGCCATCCCCCATCGGAAGTTTATGTGGCCAATCCCACTAAACCAGACAACTTTCCCTCCTTAGAAAGAATAGAGAGGCTAATTGCACAATCAAAAAAGGAACCTGCCCCTCGAAGAAAGGAAAGGGCAAGAGAACGGATAAGCCAGCCTCTTCAGGAAGCCCATGTACCTCCTCAAGAAGCTTATCTTTCCCCCCAAAAAGCAGATGAACCTCCCTCGAAATCTTACGTACCTCCACAGGTTGCCTACATTCCTTCTCAGGGAGCGTATGAGCCTGTTCGGAAAAGTAATAGAATAAGTAATCCTCCCCAGGAAGCTTGTGCTCCAGCCATCTATGAGAACAAGGAGAGAGTCAACGATAGAATAAGCCCTCCTTCCCAGGTTGCTTATGTGCCTAATTCTACGGAGCCAGACACTTCTTCTTCTATGAATCGGTTTGCACCAGACTTCCTACGAGAGATTCAAGAAGACAAATGGGATAACGAAAGTGAAGTCGCCCCTCCCTTTGAACTTGTGGATGATGCACACGACCAATTCCCACAAGACATCCCATCTATTTACGGGGAACATGAGAGTACTCAATCTCACGAGAGATTGGACTTTGAGTCTAATTCCATACAAGAGTTACCCCACTTCACAGGCCCATGGGAAGCAAAGTCCACCTGTATGAGAGCACCTACAGTCATGGTAAGAAACGAAGATTCAGTCATACCTAGGAATACAGAGGTAGTGAAGAACACTAACGTGCAGTGCAATCTCAAGTTAGAAGAGCTACTCAAGGTTAGACCTGAATTATGGAAACATGTCGCCAAACAAGTACCAGAAATAGCCAAACCTCGTTCCCAGGTAGGATCCCATAGGACGGTGCCAGAAATTCCCTTGGATAAGATAGGAGATATGTGTGAAGGCGAAGAAGGGAACACCTATCTTCCCATCACCTACCAGGAGTACACCACCAAGGCAATTTTGGACTCAGGTGAAGGAGTTGCAATTGCCACCACTTCCCTATGGAAGCGTTGGGGCAAGCCGGCACTCAGGCCAACGAGAATGAAATTGCAGATGGCCGATGGTCATATTGAGAGACCCTTAGGATTGCTAGAAGGAATAACTCTCACCACTTGTGGTGTCGAGTTTGAGCACACTTTTGCTATATGTGACTTCAGCAAAAATCATGCCTATGAGATGATTTTGGGAAGACCATTTATGCGACAGTTGCAAGTGGTACAGGATTGGGGGACCAATTCTTTGTACCTGCAACACTTAGGTGTTACAACCAAAGTAAATCTCAAAGATTACTCTCATAGAGATGTACCTCCTATCCAGTGGAATCCCATCCATAGAGCCAAAGATGATACGGAATCTGTGCATTCCATAGGGTCAGGATCCTCATGGATGCATGAAGACACCCACTTATGGATGTGCAAAGTAGCAGTAGAGGAAGAGAAGAGAGAAAAGGCCAGAGAAATAGGTGCAAACGAAACTCATAGACCCATTCAAGACCCAGCCTATGCACCTGTAGTCTTTCCTGACGAGGAATTTGAACCCCATGGCTGGGCAGAAATCTTAGCAACAATGGACGTAGCCATCAATGAAGAACAATGGACACCTCACTGTGATGAAGATGGCTATGACATTTCAGTCTTCTCCATAGAGCCAATCATGGGAGAAGCAGTTCTAGAAATGCGAACCTGGCCCTGATGCATTTGAGGATGCAAGTGACTCCGATCTAGAGTCAATCATTATGTACCCACCATTTGCATCAGATGAAGAATACTTCCATGAAGTAGAATTTCAACCCCAGAGGCATGGAGAGCTTACAAATGATGTAAGATTAGCAACACAAGTGAGCCCAAAGGAAGAAGGAAAGAAACGTAAGAAGAGAGAAGTCTCACCAGAAGAGGAAGAATCTTTGTTTGAGGTCCCAGAAAATTTCAAGAAGTACGAGATAGACGACAGAAGAGTCATGATAAGAATGCCTAAACGAGAGGCACAATCGGGAGAGGCCTATGATAACAAAGAAACTACCAAGAAAATAGTAGTGGCCCTAGAAGAAGGAGAGGAGAGATGCACTTACATAGGCCATGACCTAACAGAGGAAGAAGAACATGCATTAATTGCCTTGCTAAGAGAATACAGAGATGTATTCGCTTGGAGTTACAAGGATTTGAAAGGTGTTGATCCGGACATATGCTCACACACCATCCCCATGACCTCAGAGGCCAAACCCTCTAAGCAAAAGCCCTATACATATAACGATAATTACGCTGCTAAGATCAAAGAAGAGATAGATAGATTGGTTGAAGCTGGATTTATCTATGAAATTGAGCACACTGAATGGGTATCCCCCATCGTAGTGGTGCCCAAGAAGAATGGCAAGCTGCGTGTGTGCATTAACTTGAAAAAGGTTAATGCATCCACGATTCGAGATAACTATCCGCTTCCCATCACAGAACATCTCTTAGAAAGAGTGGCAGGCAAGGAAGTGTACAGCTTCCTTGATGGATTTTCGGGTTACAATCAAGTAGCCATAGCTCCAGAGGATCAACATAAGACAGCCTTTGCCACAGAATGGGGCATTTTTGCCTTTAGAGTAATGCCATTTGGGCTTACCAATGCACCAGCTACCTTCCAAAGGCTGATGTGCCATGTATTTAAAGAGTTCCTGAGGAAGAATTTAGAAGTCTATGTTGATGATCTTTGTGCTCATTCCAACATTAGACAAACCCATATCCCTGAACTCAGACAAATCTTTGACAAATGTAGAGAATATCAAGTCTGCCTGAACCCAGAAAAGTGCGTTTTTATGGTGAGGCAAGGCAAGATTCTAGGACACATAGTGTCAAAGAATGGCATATCTACCGACGAAGAAAAAGTGAGAGCCATAGCAGAGCTACCTAGGCCAAAGAATGTCAAGGAAGTACAAGCTTTCATGGGGCATTGTGGTTATTACCGACGATTTATACACATGTATGTTGTCATTGCAAAGCCCATGTACGGGCTTCTGACTAGCTTTGAGTGGACGGATGAATGTGAGAATTCCTTCCAGGAGCTTAAACGAAGATTATGTTCAACACCAATCTTGACCACACCAGATTGGAATAAGCCATTCCATGTTCACGTGGATGCATCCAATTATGCTATTGGATGTGTACTTGCACAACCTACTGGTGAAGGTAATATGGATCTTCCAATTGCCTATGCCAGTAGACAGTTGAATGCGGCTGAACGAAATTACACCACTACGGAGAGAGAAGGTTTAGGCATGGTATATGCAGTTAAGAAATTTAGACACTATTTGCTTGCAAATAAGTTTAAATCTTTTACGGATCATCAAGCATTGCTATACCTCGTAAACAAGCCTTGCAATACAGGAAGATTAGTGAGATGGTTTCTCTTGCTAATGGAATACGATTTTGAGGTTGTGGTAAGGAAAGGGAGGACTCACTTGAGAGCAGATCACCTCTCTAGGCTCACATCGGGAGAAGCCTCACAAGGAGTGTCAGATGACCTTCCTGATGCTTACTTGTTTAATTTGGAAGTTGTACCGCAGTGGGCTAAGCCATTGGTACCAGTATTGACATACGGGCCTAACCATCCAGTGGTAAACACACGGAATAGAGAGGTTGTAAAAGCCCAAAAGTACCACATCATGGCAGGAAGTATGTACAAGCACACAGATCAAGGGATCTTGGCTTGCTGCGTAGAAGAGGATGAGTACGCTAAATGGTTGCAATTAGCACATGTAGGTGCACTAGAGCAACACCATTCAAAGCAACGAACTTTACAGACACTAAGAAGACTCGGAGTGCATTGGCCGACTATGGAAGCGGATGTCCAAAAGTTGTGCAAGGAATGCCCAATCTGTTGCACTAAGCCACCTGTGGAACACGCCACTCTTTATGAAGTATCCATTGTGCCAGATTGGAGTGAACCACTAGTATCCTTCCTAAGGACGAAAGCATTCCCTCCAGACATGACTCTGGCTAGGAAAAGGAGTTTAGAACAAGAAGCCCTGGATTACTCACTCATTGGTGATAATCTATATAAGCGTGGTAAAGATGGTTACCTGAGACTATGTGTCCACGAAAGTGAATATCTTAAGATCTTGGAAACTGCTCACCAAGGTGTAGCAGGTGGACACTTTGGACCGGATCGGGTGATCAAGGCAATACTATTTGTAGGCTTCTGGTGGCCTACCCTTCACATGGATGCACATACCTATGTGAAGCGATGTGATGTCTGTCAGAGAACTCAGTATCCTATACGAAAAGATGAGATGCCACTGAAACCTATGATGGGTGGACGTGCATTCTCTAAGTGGGGAATAGACTTTGTAGGTCCTATTAATCCCCCAGCTAAGGGTTCCCATGCGGAATACATTATTGTTGCAACAGACTATCTAACTAAGTGGGTAGAGGTAAAGGCTACGACAAAGAACGATGCTCAAACAACCGCCAAATTCTTGTTTGAGAATGTATTCACAAGATACGGGCTACCTATAGAGCTTGTAAGTGATAGAGGCACTCATTTCTTGAACGAAGTGATTGAAAATCTACTCCAAGAATTCTTGGTAATACACAAGAAGTCTGCCCCCTATCACCCTCAAGCTAATGGACAAGCTGAGAGCACTAATAAGATCTTATGCAATGTACTGACGAAATTAGTGAACACTAAACGCTCTGATTGGGACAAACAGCTACACCATGCTATTTGGGCATACCGAGTTGCCTACAAAACGGTACTCCAAGCCACCCCCTTTGAGATGGTATTCGGCCAAAACGCTGTGCTACCCTTGGATTTCCTGATTTCTACGTTGAAAGTAGCACAAGAGCACGAATGGACAGGTCATGAGCTCTCCTCTAGGATCTTTGACCTTGAACGATTAGGGGAAACAAGACTGAGAGCCGCTGCAGGAATATATGCAGCCAAGAAGAGATAGAAGGCATATTTCGATGCCCATGTGAAGGATAAGGGCTTGAAAGCAAGAGATCTAGTTTTAGTCTATACACTGAAACAACATGCAAGGAAGCTAGAAAAGAGAGGCTACGGACCTATGATTATCAATAGGATCTCCACGAGTGGAGCAGTACAATTAGCCACGTTAGAGGGTGATATTCTCCCAAACTATATTAGCGGTTGCAGAGTCAAGTTGTATCAGGAACCCCTCACGGAGGAAATGCTCAGCCGACTCAACACTGCTAAGAAACGCAAAGAGGAAGAAAAGCGAATTCGAGAAGAAGCTCAAGCAGAAGCTTTAGAACGCATCAGAAGGATGAAGTTACGAAGGCAAGGCCGAGATCAGACTAGAACAGATGACTATGCAGATCAAGGATATCCCATGGCCATGTGTGAAGTCGCAGGAACAAGCTCGCATAGGATAATTGATCGACGTCCTTTCATAACCCTAGATATAGGACAATGAAAGAGTGCAAGGACCGTAAGAGCCTTGATTGACTCAGGTGCAGCCACTAGTGCTGATAAATTGTCTTACTGTCAAGAGTTGCAGTTAACTGTCAATCCTGTGGAAGCGTATCTCATAGGATTGGGAGGCGTGGAAACCCCTTGCATGGGCGAGGTGGAACTTCCCCTCTATATTCATGATGAGGCTATAACAGTTAAAGTACTAGTGTGTCAAGACGAGGATCTCACTGAACCTCTTGTCTTGGGTCAAGATTGGATCTATGACCAAGCAGTCAACTTAAACTTAAGAAGTGGACTTCTTCAGGTTTGGGTCAATCATAGTCGAATTACAGTAGAGTTAGATAATGGAGCACTCAAGGAACTAGGAAAGGCACAGACTCCTGGTCCTTCCAGGAATACACATGAAGATGACCATGTTGTTCTTGTCCAAAACTATGTGTTGCAGAGGAATGATATTCGCAAAAAAGGAGTCAGGGATGCAAAGGAACTCCCTTCTTTTCCAAAGGCCAGAAGGAGGCAACAACCAAAGGTGGATCAAAGGCAGAAGAAGCAGAGTACTACCTATGTCGGGGATCCAAAGTACCTGCGCAGCAAAATGTCCCAACAAGTGAAACAAGTGTGGGTGCGGAAAGGCGAACACCCGGTTGCACTCAAGCCAACCACACGGGCAAAGCCTCTTATTAGTAACCAACAACACGAAACTAATAAGAAGTCTTTCGGAAATTCTTCTGCTAACGTGAAATCTATTTGGGTGCCCAAGAAGTCGATGAAGGCTAGCCCACAATCAAGACAAATTTGGGTGCCTAAGGCTTGCTTGCGGGCGCAAATAGCTACGCCGAAGCCACAACCTATACAGCGTAACCCATTCACTCGCACAACCGGCATCCACTCGTTTTCAACACTCACGAACACACCAAGGCCCATGAGCACGAACAGATTCATTTGTAAATGGGTCCCTAAAAGGCCTCATGTTCAAGCTGATACACCTATAATGTTCTCTAGCGTCTCTACGAAACCAAGAGAAAAACCCATCCACTGCATTTGGCAGCTTAAGACCTGTAATAAACCCCCCGACCCCAATTTGTAAATTCACCCCCACTTACTAACTGCATTAGTCTCCTAGGAATACCCAAGCATTAACTACACACACTGTCTTCGTGCACTTACTAACCACTAACTCACCATCTACCTCATGTTAATGTTGTAACGGGGACAACAACGGATTTATTCTGTCCATTACGATATTAACACATGATTCTATATTCTCACAGAATCAGAAGGCAAGAAGTAAAATGGCAGAAGCGACAGGTTCGGGCTCACAAGTAGGGATACTTACTGCAGGAATTGATGTGGATAGTCTACCTGTGGAGGTGCCACCAACTGAACGACCAGTGGAGCTGCAGCACCTTCAGCAAATCCCGGTGCCGGATCCACCCACAGGGATCACAGAAAGAGTCCATGCCAATTCTCATTGGTTCAATGGCATGCCAGGTCCATTAGGAGAGGCCAAGTATATATGGGAGTCTAAGTGCGAGTATGATAGATCATGGGTTCGATTCCAATTTTTCTCCAAGGAGTTCGAGACTTTACAGAACACCGAGGATCTCCAGACCATATGGCAACGAGCAGGGCTGGCAGAATACTTTGAAGCCCCACTACCTAAACCAGATCTCCTCCGGTGTTACTATTTGGTCTCCACATTACAAGCTAATGAAGAAAAGGACAAACCCGGATCATTTGTTCTTCCCTCCTTGCTGGGCAACAACGAGTTGAAGAGGTTTGAACTTACTGTGGAGTTGGTAAGCGACGCTTTGAATATGCACGGCACGCATGTACCCTCTGAAAAGGATGCTCTTGTTCCCACTAACATGAAGGATAGGAAACTATTGAAGCTTAAAGACATGGCAGCACTCACACCAAACGTGTCCATCCCTCTCCGCATGTGCATGCAACATTTCGCTTTTCCCGGCCAAGACCGCTTCACACAACCACACAAGAGAATCTGGTTCGCTCTCTACTTAGCGGAAGCAGGTGCGTTACCCATTAAGCTACCAGTATGGATTATAGATCAATTGTATGAAGCAAACAAACGATCTTCTAGGAAATTAGTGGTGAACGGATGCTGTGCAATCACACGCATTATTTACCGGTGCCTAGCATACGATGTTCCCATTGAACGTGCCTTAACTTGGGCACAATTACAAATGTTTAAGAAGCTCAAGACGTCCACACATCAATCCAAGCGCATGAGGGGTGCGATCCCTTGTGTCCAGACAAGGGAAGTTCTGACTACTCCTGAGGTATCGCCACGAAGGGAGACCACTGTACCTCCCTTTACCATTAGGATACCCAGGTCGGGATCTGAAACTACGACACAAGCTACCCCATCGGCTCCTCCTGTTCCACCTGAATTCGAATTTGCTGCCACTGGAGATGTTGAAGGAATGGACCTCCAGGACTTCGAAGCATTCCTACAAAGTACACAATTCTCTGATGTGGAGTTTTATTCAGATGCAGAGGAACAAGGCACATCCTCACGAAGAAGAAGAAAGTCTACAGACGGTCGACATGTACATTGGAGTGACACTCAGCAAGGTCAACAACAAGGACACCTAGAAGAAGAAGGAGCGTATGAAGAGGAGACCACTGAAGCCCCAGCCTATACAGCAGAACTCCGAAGGCTGTATCAGATTATGGAAAGAGTGGGATCGCAACAACTACTCACCGAACAGAGTAGCAGAGTACTCATGACTCAGTTGTTGGAAGAAGCAGGAGTTGACTCAGAGTATAGGGAAGGTCTCTTATTGATGGCAGAAACATATGGGGTAGTGCAAGCAGTGCGCACTGCCATTCGGAGGTCTCTAGTTCAATATGATCCACGAAGGTTCCAGACACGACCACGCTCAGGTAAGAATATCCAGATTCCCATTACAACTGCAGAAGAGCCAACTATTACATCTGAACCTATCAGGACAACCTCCCCAGCAACCGAAACGGCTAGCCAAGAGCACCCAGTCACCCATGAGGAGTCCACAGAGCCACAACCACCCACACCCCCACCCTCGCCCCCTAGAGCAGAAACAGTGGAAATCACCTCGACCACTCAACCCACCGAACCAACCTTCATCTTCCGTACTCCCATCTCTAGTTCCACCCTATTCTCTACCACTGATAACCCAATCTTTGAAGCAACCCCCATCACTACACAATCCACCGAACCGCTCCTAGAGCCTGCCCTAGGGCAACCATCCCCCATGCCCTCAGCCATAGGTCATCCTGACCCTAGATCCACATTCATGGGTTTTCCTGCTACCACGCAACCCTTCATGACCTCCTCAAACCTACGACCTCAACCCCCAACCTCTATCTCTCCATTTCTACAATCCCTCCATGACCTCCTTGCTAGAACTTTTCAACCCAGGTCTCAACCATTTCCTTTCTTTTTAGCTCCCCACCCCACTTCTCATCTATTCACCACTTCCACACACACACCACCTACCATTCCAATGTATATGGCAGACCCCACACTCGCACCCACTCTTGAAGGTATGGACATTTCACCACCCACGGCACCTCCCCCCACGATTTCACCTCCTCCCATTCCCCCTCCACCAATTTCACTCACACACACGACTTCCATAGACACATCATTCACTGTTCCCCTTCCCCAATTCCCTTCCCATGCATCTCCCACTGTAAACACCACCCACTCATCTATAGGAAATGCATTGGACACCATGCTGGCTTGTATATCAAATTTAAGGACAGATTACATTCAGCTCCAGCAACAGAACGAACGCCTGCACGAGCACTCAGAGACACTACAGCACCGCCTCGCGGCACTAGAGGAGGAAAATGCTCGCCTCCACACACAGTTCCAAACTCTCCAAGAAGCTCATGGCATATTGGAGGTACAGTTACAGAACACAGATCAGGAAGCGATACAGGTGGTAGAAGGTCACCTACGGACACAGCTGGAACGCAACTCAAAACTTCAGCGAAATATGGCTCTACTGAAACGCCATCTTGCAGCCGCTCAGGAAGAGAATAGACGCCTACAAATACAAAATCAAGAGAACCTGGAGGCAGCTATTGAGAGCACACCGGGGGCACCCATCAGCCCATCCAAGTTTCAGGCAGTGACCCCCGATAATATCAAGATCATATTGGAAGACTATGCCATGCTGCTTGAAGCACATGATAAGCTATCGGAGGAACTGGGACAATTGAAGCAGAAACACCAAAAAGGACCAACAGCAACCTCTCCAACCACCCCCTCCGCGGCTTCACTTCTCATAGACCCAGAGGCCATAAAAGATCTCCAAAAACAGGTCACTGAATTGCAAACACGTCTACTACAATATGAGAGACCACCTTCCCCTCCAGAGGCTCCCACTGACGAAGAAGTAGTGCACATTCCTATGGAACAAACGTTTGACGAAGAATACGATCCACAACCATTCCCAGGAGGCCAACAAACAGAAGAAGCTCAGGACACATTTGAGGCACCACGGCCCCCATGGCTACATCAAGTGGAGGAAATCGGGAGTTCGCACGAAGAGCGCACAGTAGTGCAAAATCAGGCCATGAGGGTCATAGAGGAAACTGTGCTACAATCGGCTTACTTCAAGAACCTGTCATCGAGACGCCTGATCCTCTCATCTGAACTCCAATACAGGCCGTATTATATTATCTTGGCTGATTATAATGCAGAAATACAAAGAGTCACGGGTCAGATTCCTACCTTTGCGACCCAATTTCAACCCGAAGACCTTCCTCCAGAGGTGCAAAAAGGCAAAATTCGTCAACCCACCTAGCGGCAGAAACTTCTAGAGACATATCCAGAAATGCTACGCACATGGAACAACGCGCCTTTACACCTCCTATACAATCCATGCTACGGTCCAGTCCCACGCCGCAGGTCTTGGAAGGCATTCAATATCAAGGTACAGAACAACGCGCAATGCAAGGAATGGCTGAACTACCCGTACATTGCACCACCATAGGGACCACCGTCGGTAGCATATATGATGGGAACCATTCGCCACTGGATGCCGCGCTTGAAGCCCATGCAAGATGTAGCAGCGCAAATGATGCTTAAAATCTTAGATATGATGCAGGTAGTCCTGAAAACTTTTAGAAATGCAGCCGCACCACAGGTACGTCTCCCGGGGTTCAGCAATGGAAATTATGACTTGGTGTATGACATGAGCACCACCCCTAGTATTCGTGTGGCTTACGCCTGGCATGCACGCATCAAATACCTCCCTGCCTGTTACAAACAGACCTTTGAAGAAATGTTCAGATCAGGTTTCTGGGAGTATCACTCAGAGATTTTCGCACCGAAGCCAACACATCTGCTCCAACTTTTTGCTTGTGAACAAGCAATGTACTCTGAGTACTACACCACCCCGCAACCAGAGGCCCCTGGTGCAATAAATTCGGATGCATTGGAAGCTGATCTAGCAAGAGGCTTAAGGATAGGAGAACATGAACTGGCCACCAATGTCATCCAATACTATATCGACCACCCGAGAGAACAAAGGTCTGTCAGGGGCGACAGACGCTAGGAAGGGGGCGTGTTGGCATACAAAGCAACAGAGGAGTCATGCACAATACGGCAACAAGGCCAAATCATTTTTTCCATGGACTATTTACAACTCAAGTGATTTTAATCACTACACAAACATTGTAAATCCCGTTTTTGATAGAATAGACTCCATTTTGTGCAAGCCGAGGAGTCCTCGAGCTTGAGGAGTATTAGAACTAGCGACATATCAATTTTCATAATTTTTAGACTCTGTTTGAGCCCTCAAATAGACTCTAGAACCTAATTTTTAACTAGGCCGGACACTAGGTCTGGACAAGACCAAAGCTAGTTAGAAAACTATAAAAAGAGCTAGAGAGCTCATTTTGGGGGTTAGATTGTTTGTGAATTGAGCTTATGTAAGAAACCTTTTGATTAATGCAAAGAACTCCATTGTTCCTCTCCTTGTTCTTGCCTTGTGTGCGCGTGTGTGTGTATGTGTGTGCATGCTCGTGTGCTTCTCACTCACGCACTTGTGCCTTCACTTGCTCATAGTCTTCATACTAGTCCTCACGTCTCCACGTATTGACAATTATGAGGTGAATCTTCTCACGTTGGTACTCACCATTGTGCTAGAGTGACATGCTCTCAACACAAAGTGATCCTGTGGTGGGAATGCAAAGTGCTTCATGTGGATGCCCAACGGCTTTGATAGCTCTGGTGTGTGGCTGATATGTCTGCCCATTTCAAAACATCGACCTTTTTCATAGGTTCTTGGAAGAGCCTCTCTTTCTTTGTGGGCATGTGAGAATCATTAATCTTTAAAGCAGCCTTGATGAGGTCCGTTGAGGGTCTATACTTCTTAAAAGGAGGATCAACCACCAAAGAGGGCAATATAAAGGTGCATAGGAGTTCCTTTGTTACCAAAGCTTGGAGGGTAGAGACCAAGTAATAGAAGCGATAGAAATATGGCTTGGGCAAGGGTGCACTAAAATACTTGATGAATCCTGACCTTGCCCATATGCGATTTAATTCCTCAAACTTCTTGAGATTTTCAAAGTCCTTGGAGAAGAAATTGTATCTTCCCCACTCCTCACCACTAAAGCATAAAGTTGCTTCATGGATGTGTTCCACATCTGCAAGGGGTCTTGCTAAACCTTGAAACTAATGAGACTTGCTATGAACCCATTCTGTCCTTCTGATGGGTGGGTTCTCAATAGGCATTGGGCCATGAAATCTTGGAAATCTAGAGGTGTCATTGAAGGATGGACTTCCATCGGTAAGTATTCAATATCCACCGCTAGTAGGCTAGTGCCTACCCCTAAGGATTCTTATGCTTGCATGTTGATCCTAATTTGTTGTGTAAAAGATTTACTAAAAAAGGATAACACATTAGCATGGAACTTAATTTTGATACCAATATAGTGAATGTTGCAAAGTAAAGAAGCACAAAAAGGGGACGCCCAATAATTATCAAATTATGAGCATAAATTTTCTTCTTCAAATTTTTATGAAAACCTCATGAAGCCATATAAATGCACTAGAGGAGTCCTATAGATGCATAAATCCCAATTATTGTAACATAATTCTTGTAAAATAGTAGGAAATTAATGTTTTTCAATAAAAGTGACGGTCTCTTGTGTGGGAGGACCAATTTTAGGGCACATGTATATAAGTCACTTGGTGACTCTTGTAAAAGACTTTTTGCCATTGTGAGAATTGAAGTAGAATTTCGAATTTGCCTCTTTGTTGCTGATTATCATCTTCTTCAAGAGCTTTTCTGTGTGTTGAATGCTTGAAATTTGTGTGTAGGACTGTTGTCTATCCCTTCCCATCACATTTGAACTGCTGTAGTGTGTGTGTGAGCCTTGAGGAGTTGTGGAGAAGGTGTTGGTGTTTTCTACTATTCACTATTTTTCTCATAACTTGAAGTACATCAGTAAAATTCAGTTGAAAATATGACCATTGGATGCGTCTCGTTGAGAGCTTCGAAATGAACCCGATATTCGAAGTTCTGAGCTGAGAGAAAAATTTGAATTTGTGCTTACTAGTGTAAATGGTATCGCAATGTGCATTTCCAAAGAAGTAGTGAGTTGGAGAGGTAGTTGAGACAACTCACATGCATTGTAGCATTGATAATTCACTTACCATCACGTGTGCACATGTCTTCATACACTTAGTACATCGAATCTCTCAGATTGATAATTAAATGTGTATTAATGCACCACTATATGCACTTGTGGGCTGATTGAGGTATAGTCGCATCAACACAAGTCCCTAAGACTTCACAACTTGTAGATGAAGAAGGTTATGACGTAAAACTTTACATGGTAATCCGTCAAGAAGTGGAAACAAGAGAAGTGCTGGAAAAAGAATGGAGTGAGAACTATGAAAGTATAGAAATGGAACTCGAATTCGATTTAGAGGAACGGTATCTAGAAGCAATCCAGGCAAATAATGAAGAAGAAACACCTAAGGTGTTCATGATAGAAGCAACTCAGGTGAGACAAGACAATGAGGAAACATTAGATAAGTCAGAGCAACCACCAGATCTTTTCAAAGTTCCAGAACACTTCAAAAGATACGAGGTAGAGGAACTAAAAATAGCTATTCAAATGCATAAAAGAGAAGCAATTGATGGAGAAGCTTACGATAATAAGGAACAAACTAAGAAAGTCATAGTAGCCATGGAAGAAGAGGAAGCGAGATAAGACGTATCTCTGGATGAAGAACAAGAACTAATAGAAGTAATCAAGGAATTGAGGGATGTATTTGCATGGACCTACAAAGACCTCAAAGGAGTAGATGCATCCATTTGTTCCCATAGAATCCCAATGAAACCTAATGCAAAACCCTCGAAGTAGCACCCATACACATATAATGATGTCTATTCAAAAAAGATTAAAGAAGAGATAGACAAACTATTAGCAGCCGGATTCTCCATTAGTATCACTGAATGGGTATCATCGTTGGTTGCAGTACCCAAGAAGAATGGAAAATTGAGAGTCTGTATTAAACTAAAGAAAGTAAATGCGGCTACTATTCGTGAAAGTTATCCATTATCAATCACTGACCATCTCTTGGAAAGAGTTGTAGGTAAGGACGTATATAGCTTCCTAGATGGATTCTCTAGGTATAACCAAGTAGCCATTGCTATGGAGGACCAACATAAAACATCTTTCACGACTGAATGGGGAGTCTATGCTTTTAGGGTGATGCCATTCGGGCTCACCAATGTCGCTGCTACCTTCCAAAGATTGATGTGTCATGTGTTTAAGGAATTTTTAAGGAAGAGTATGGAAGTATATGTGGATGATTTGTGCACTTATTCCAGTCAGAGAAGTGAACACATTCCAGAACTAAAGAGGATATTCGAAAACACCGACAATATCGAGTATGCTTGAACCTAGAAAAGTGCATCTTTATGGTAAGGTAAGGAAAGATCTTGGGACATATTGTATCAAAGAATGGAATTTCCACAGATGAAGATAAGATTAAAGGGATTTTAGACTTGCCTAGACCTAAAAATGCAAAGGAGGTGCAAGCTTTTATGGGTCATTGTGGGTACTATGGTACTATCGTAGATGTATCCACATGTACACTATAATCGCTAAGCCGCTATATGGGTTATTGACACAATTAACTTGGACTGAAGATTGTGAAAAGGCATTTAACAAGTTGAAATGATGATTAAGTTCAACTCCTATCTTGAAGATACCCAAATTGGAATAAACCATTCCATATTCATGTGGACACATCTAATTATGCAATAGGATTCATATTACCTCAACCAGCAGATGTAGAAAAGTTAGATCATCCTATCACATATGCCAGTAGACAACTAAACCAAGCAGAAAGAAATTATACCACGACTGAACAAGAAGGCTTAGGAATGGTGTAAGCGGTCAAGAAATTTTGATGTTACCTCCTAGCTAACAAATCCAAGTTCTTTATTGACCATCAAGCTTTATTGTATATGGTCAATAAGCCTTGTAATATGGGAAGATTGGTGATATGGTTTCTATTGTTGATGGAATTTGATTTTGAAGTAGTAGTCATAAAAGTGAATACTCATGTGAGAGCCGATCATCTGTCTTGGATGACACATGGAGAACCACCCAATAGAGTGGATGATGATCTACTAGATACGTACTTATTCAACCTAGAAGAATGTCTGAATTGGGCTGAAAATTTGATTCCAATACTCACACATGGACCACACCATAGAATCAACAAAGATACTAGGAAAGAATTTTTGCAATCACGTAATTTACACATTGTGGCAAGCAGTTTGCACTATAAAGAGCTAAACAACATATTACTAAGATGTGTTGAAGAGGCAAAATAGAAGAACCTAATTGAGCAAGCTCATGTGAATTGATCAAAAATTCATAAAGGAGCCCATGGAACATTGAGAGAATTGAAAAGATTGGGAGTGTATATGGGTAGACATGCCAAAAGACGTACATGAACATATCAATAGTTGCCAAGAATGCCACGAGAATACTCCAAAAGACCATGCATCTTTACAATTCTCTACAATAGCACCCAACTGGAGTAAGGCATTGGTAAAATTCTTGGAAACAAAGGAGCATGAGGAAGGAGCTAATCTAGCAAGGACGCAAACTCTAGAAGAAATCAGCAAGGACTACACCATAATTGGGAAACAACTATTTAAAAGAGGAAAGGACAATTAGTTACGACTATGTGTCCACAAAGGAGAATATTTAACCATTTTAGACATGGCACATGCAGGTGCCATGGGAGGACATTTTTCAGCTAAAAGAATTGTAGAAATAATTGTCTTGGGAGGTTTGTGGTGGCCAACCCTACACATGGATGTCCACACATATGTACAAAGTTGTGAGATGTGCCAAAGAACCAAGTATATTCCTATCAAAAAAGATGATATGCCTCTAAGACCCACGATTTGTGTGAGAGCTTTTTCAAAATGGGGTATTGATTTCATAGGACCTATTAATCCTCCACCCAAAGGATCACATGCTGAATATATTATATTGGCCACGGATTATCTAAGAAAATGGGTAGAAGAAAAATCAAGGAGGAAAAATGATGCGCAAACTACATATAAGTTTCTCTTTGAAAATATCTTTACTCGCTTTGGATTGCCAATAGAAATAGTGAGCAATAGGGGAACATCAACGAAGTAATAGAATCAGTGATGAATGAATTAGTGGTGATTCATAAAAAATCAGCCCCTTACCACCCTCAAGATAATGGTCAAGTGGAAAGTTCCAATAAGGTATTGTGCACAATGTTGACCAAAATAATCAAGAATGGAAGGTGAGATTGGGATAAGCAATCGCATCATGCAATTTGGGCCTTCAGCGTGGCTTACAAGATAGCCATTGGAGCTACTCCTTTTAATTCAATATATAGACAAAACGTGATTCTACCAATTGATTTTTCAGTGCCTACGCTACATGTAGCAAAATAGTACAATTGGACCAGCCATGAACGATCTCAACAATTGGAACAAATTTAAACTACATGAAACAAGACTACAAGCAATAGAAGGAATTTATGCGGCTAAAAGGAGATAGAAAGCATATTACGATGCACATATTAAGGATAAGGGCTTAAAGGAAGGTGATTTGGTATTGGTATACATATTTAAACAACATGCAAAGAAATTGCAGCAATGAGGATATGGACCATTATTGATAAATTGAATTTCAACAAGCAGAGCAATGAACTTAACCACATTAGATAGAGATGTATCTCTCAACTATATTAGTGGTTGTAGAGTTAAAAAATATATGGAACCATTGATTGATCAAATGTTAGCATGACTAGTAGGAGTGTAGAATCGGAAGAAGGAAGAAGAAAAAAATAGAGAAGAAGCTTGAATGGAAGCCCTAGAGCAATCAGGAAATGAAAAGAGTGGATGAGGCAATGAGACAAATGATATATACAGGGAGAGGAACCTATATGCATGGAAAACTACCAAGTAGGAAATGCAAACAATGCAAGCAATAGTATTTCCCGAGCATACTTAAACCTTAGAATCGGGAACATGGAATATCAATGAGTGGATGCTCTCATTGACATAGGAGTGGCACTAAGTTTCATATGAGCATTGTTAATCACCCATATCAAAACAAGCTTGACTCCTTCTAAAGCATGTATGATAGGAATTGAAGGACAAATCATTGAATGTGTAGGAGAAGTCCTAATGTCCCTTCACCTAGGAAACTCGACAATGGAACAATGACTCTGGGTATGCAAAGATGAAGACCTTATTGAAAATCTGATCCTAGCACAAGACTGGATCTTTGAGAATGAAGTCAGTATACATCTTGGACAAGGATATGTATTCGCCAAGGTAGGGCATAAAGAGGTCTTTAATTTGTTGGAAGATAGGTCGTCGCAAATCCATAATGTCATCATACCTAAGGAAGAGAACTCAAAGAAGGAAAAAGAAAACCATTCAGGAAAGGATGTGTCTCAGGAGTTCCCTAAGCTAGAATGACCTACAAAAGGGGAAATGTTGCATGATTGTGTAACCACTTCTTTTGAGAGACATGAGCCTAAGAGAAATAAGGAAAACATTTCTTCTCAACCTATCGACACCATAAGAAGGAAACCTACATAGATGTCAATTGTCTAAACATCACATCCATTCAATACGTGACTATGATGGGTACGCAAGGATTGACTGATTCAACATTGCTAGTACAACGTAGGAACAGATCAACCATCTAGTAGAAACATAGCAAAACAACCAGTGTTTGCAATCGCAAAGGGATAAACCAAAATTTCTTTGTGTATGGCTTCCAAAATCATTGATAAAGCCCTAGAAGTCTCAACAATGCATATGGATTACAAAATCAGTATGAGGGCTAGCAAATCAAGAGATAGAAAAACTCAATGAGATGTCATACAAGCAATGTGAATCAAAGTTGAAACTCATGTAAGACCTTGAAGTCTTGGGACATGACTGGAAACTAGTGGTCAATATCCATGATCTGAACCATCACTAGGAACAAATGCTCTCCTGTTTGCTAGTCTTCTCGGAACCAATGTCATTTGGTTTTTGTTACACTCTGCATTGGAAATTCAAGCACTTCCTCTTGAATTGTTGCTTCAAAATCTTTGGAATCCATCTACACTCGTAATAAAGTAGGGAATTCGTTTACTAAAGAAACGGATTCCAAGAGGTGTAGTTCATTAATGTGTTGGTTTCCACCACTCCATACACCTTTGCGTGAGTAAGTAAGGTATCTTACCATACTTTTCTTTAGTTTCGAATCTTGAAATAAACAAGAGATTATTGATAGTCAAAGCATTTATTTATATACATCAGATGATAATTCCTAGGATAGTAGAAGCTAAGTCCTACTCCAGTTAGGGCAATGTGCACCACTACTATTATAGAAAAAGCTAGGTGCCGAATGCATGACCTTGTAAAGTGGCCCTATCATGCATACTTTGGATGCAATGATTCAACACGAGTGGAAGTAGAGTCTTCGTGAGTCATTTCTTTGGTTCCTTGTCACTTCTTGGGTCTCCACATTAACTTGGTTGCATGTGTTGATGGCATTTGCTTCTATCGATTTACTCTTTCTGCGATCTTTGACTCAATCCTATTGGTGTGCTAAGTTTTATATGTCATGATCCTTCAGTATCTTTGGAAAGTCTTGATAGATTATCGACAATGGATGTAATGATAAAAGGAGGAATTCATAAGTATTTTGAGCTACCAATCTATAAGGTAGATTTTCAATGGTGCACTCAAGTCATGACCACCATTCAACCAACCTTAGACAAACCATCAGTACTGGAAGCAAAAGTTCTCGATGTAGAAGGAGAATGGGTAACTATACAATTCGTGCATGAGCTTATTAAAGAAGAAATTGGATGGATCAAGGATGAGACCACACATCTAAAAGATGAAAGCCATGGAACTAAAACCCAAACATTTGTGGATATAAATCGTGTGGATATTGAAAAATAAGTTCGACAGGTGCATCAACATTTCTTCTTTCCAAATATGCAAAGATACACAACACCGTAAAAAATAATGGTGCAACTATTATCTTATGCCACCAAACAGATCGGCAACCAGATAAACCTAACACCCTATATTCAAGAACACTTATTCAAGGCCAAGAAGCAATGGGGTCAAAAAAATGTTTAAATGGAAGTGGAGCTTTAACAATACTGATATACCATGCATTTGGAATTTGGGAATACCTCAAAGAAATTCCTTCATCAGTGGAAATGGAAAAATATGTGAAGTTAGCCAACGTACCAAGAAAGAAGAAAGGAGTGAAGATAACCAATGAAGCCGGCACAAGCTCTCAACCAATGACAAGAGGTGCAAAGAGATTAAGAGAAGAATTAAAGACAAAAGAAGCAACTCCTTCATTAAAACGGGTAGATATACTTCCAAGAACCAAAATCAAATAGTCTGAGCCTATCACCGAAGAGGAATTGAAAGAAGCCATGGAGGATACTCACAAATTCATGGAAGGAAAGATAAACCTACCAGTTCAAGGCACCATTCTCAACAAACTCATACAACAACACTCCAAGGAAAGAGACTAACCAAATTCCATAGATACATAGAACTAGAATTACTTAAATCCAGCTCTTCATCTGAAGGTCCGATAGAACATGAACCATCACCCATGAGTGCCAATATCCATAGCAAATTGAATGACGATGGTAAGTGGGAGGAGATAAATCATGTCAAGGATTTCCTTGAAGTAGAATGCACAATGTTGGATCAAAAGGGGGACAATCCAATCACAAAGAAACCAAAGGAAGGGCCAACTAAAGAAGATGTACATACATTGAAAATAAATGATGCGACAAAGATTCAATTCATGGAGACCCATTTGGATAGTCAGGCTACCATAAAGATTCCCAAAGAAGAAAAAGATCAAGAAGAAATGGATGAACCAAAACCATTCATGCCTGTAAGGATTGTAGCACAGCCTTCCTTGTTGGATGTCACATTTCAAGGAAGTGTTACAAAACCAACCACACATGAAGAAGAAGAACCTCAAATCCAGCTACAAATCAGACAACCACATAACAAAACGGTACATGTGGAAAAGGTAGAAGATATACATATAGGCAAAGAACCAAGCATACCCAAAACATGGCTGAATGTAGATGTGGCAAATCTCAAGGCAATGGTGAAACAAATGATCCAGACAACCATGAACACTCAACACCAGCTCTTGGAAGCAAATAATGATTATGAAAAGGAATTAGTGGAGCAAAGTCGATTCAAAGCCTTAAGTGAAGAGCTGTTTGCATAGCTATTACAAGTTCAATAGGAACTTGCAACTAAAGAATAGGAGACAAATGAAGCTATGGAAAAATGCAACCTATGCACTAAAGCAAATCAAAAGATGCAAGATCAACTTAAGGAAGTTCACAAAAGGTATGTAGCCAGTGAGGCCAAAAAGACACGTTTGATAAATAGAAGCAAAATCTTAGAAAGTCAAATCAAGGTAAACATGGATGAGGCCGATAATCTAAGGAATAGAAATAAAGAATTAATGAATGCAATCTGTTAAATCAACCTGTGGAGGTACAAGAAAGTCATTAAAATTATACACAGGAACCAAAAGCTCAGGTAGCTAAGTATGTAGATCAGTTAAAGAAAGAGCAAGAGTTACGCAAGGAATGGGAGCAAAAATATATGTATGATACAAATGAGCTCAAAAAGATGGAAGGTTGTAGAAGCCAAAATTCTAGAGCAATGTAAAGAAGATGCGGATCAAGTAGTAGTGCTTGGTGAACAACTCTTGAAGAGTAGGGAAGCACTCACAATGGCCAATAATGAAATCATTAAGAAATATGAAGTCATTGGAAGCCTATGGGCTCGATTATCACAGAATAATCAAATGGGGACACCAATAGTTCAAATCTCCCAAGTGGCTATTGTGGAGACTGAGGTACGTCCTCTTTCCCCCCCATAAATTCACCAATAAGAGAAGAAAAAGCAGAGAAGCGTGCAGATAGACATAATGGTGCTATTGTAGAACTAAGTTGAAATGAGAGGACCCTACTAGTGTCCCAAATTACGGAACAATTTGAAGATCATGTGGTGAAAGTAACAAAGGAAGCAAAGATCAAAAGTAAAAATCTTGAGCAAATTTTGAAGCCCTTCAATATACCATACGGCCTACTAAAAGAAGAAACCAAGCAATACATTAAGAGAACTACACAAAATGAACCAGGTCAAGATTTGCAGTTCAAAATTGATACATTTTCTTACATGAGGAAAAGTTTGATAAAGTAGATCCGATCTAGAGAAGGAAATTTTTGGAAAAGAATCCAACTTTACAGGTGCAGTAGGAGTCTGCACCATACTTACTACAAGTGAATCCATCTTTTTGTCCAGTTCCTAGAAGAAGATCCTGGATGCAATTTTGGGAAGCACAATGCCAAGGAAAAATCAATAATTAGTGGCTCAACTATCCATTATTATCGATCCCACCACATAATTACTTACCTACAAAAGAATATATGGTACACGCAAACGAATTTTGTCTATTGAGATATGGCATAGTACCAGAACTAGCAATAAAGATGACAAATAAAGTGTTGAGCATGCTCCTCATAGTTTTGAAAGTTTGCAAACATGCTCAATATACATTTTTGAGCTTCATTGGCATTAATCAAGGAACAAATGCTCTAATTCTTGATCTCTCCATCACGTCGAGCAGACTTACAATCATGACTATATACTCACGCTTAATGTACTTACTGAGTCAGTATATGCAGATGTTTGAAGAAGCGTTCTTTACAGGGATTTTTGAAATGGATTCAGAATTTTTTATCAAAATGACTTCTAACTTAAATGCTCGATTGGTGGCCTAAGAGTTGAGTTTCTTTGTAGGTCACATACATGCACTAGATGATGGAGTAAAGTCATCACAATGGAAAGAACTAATGATCTGTGAAGCCAACCTATTGAATCAAAGAGAATAAATAGTCATTCAAACATACTCATGTTGCTAGCCAAAGCTTGTCCGGATGATAGAGTTCATGAGGAGGGACGTGTGGAGGGAGAAGTAAAAGAAGAAGAAGAAGAAAATCAAAAAGCAAAATTGTCCAATGAATAAAACCCACCCTCTGCCCAAAGCCCCGCAGGGGCACGTATCAAGCTTCACGCGATCAAGCCACTGTGCGAAAGAAGGAGGTCCTAAAGAGTGGAAACAAAGAAATACAATAGGACCTTTCAAGCACTAGCCTCACTAAAAGAGATGCAACACTTACCATTGAGGCATGCATGGCAACACAAAGCAATACAAGAGGATCAGATGTGTGAGAACAAAGATTTATCAGAAAGCCAAAATCTAGAAAGAGATAGAGGCTGAAAAGTTGAAGAGGGTGACTAAGAATATCACATTCTTAGCCACTAGGTGCGTGCGATGAAAAAGAGCTTAACAGGAATCAACGTTAACACAACAATCCAGATGTATAAATGTACAGAATACCAAGGGGAGGACGGAAGCACATGACTTAGGATGAGATAAGGTAATAAATTCTCGGAAAATCCTAATTGTCTCCTCGTTCACTGGGTGCATGTATGGAAAGAACAATAAAAAAGCCACAGACAAGAAGCAAGGCTTTTCAAGGGATGACAGAGACAAAGAGGGGGCGAGTGTTGCAGAGTAAAGAAGCATAGAAAGGGGAGCCTTAAAAATTCTCAAATTATGAGCATAAATTTTCTTCTTCAAATTTCTATGAAAACCTTTATGAAGCCATATGAATGCACTAGAGGAGTCCTCTAGATGCATAAATCCCAATTATTGTAACATAATTCTTGTAAGATAGTAGGAAATTAGTGTTTTTCAATAAAAGTGACGGTTCTTGTGTGAAAAGACCAATTTTAGGGCACATTTATATAAGTCACTTGGTGACTCTTGTAAGAGACTTTTTGCCATTGTGAGAATTGAAGAATAATCTCAAATTTTCATCTTCCATGCTGATCATCATCTTCTCCAAGAGCTTTTGTGTGTGTGCAATGCTTGAAATGTGCATAGGACTATTGTCTAGCCTTCCCATCACTTTTGAACTGCTATACTGCATGTGTGAGCCTTGAAGAGTTGTGAAGCAGGTGTTGGTGTTTTTTGCCATTCACTATTTTGCTCATAAATTGATATATGTTTGTCATATTTGACTGAAGGTAGCACCATTCATTGTGTCTCATTGAGAGCTTTGAAATGCTATTGAGCATATTTGGAGTTCTCAACTGGGAGAAAAGCCTAATTTGTGCTTACTACTATAAATGGTATCGTAACGTGCATTTTTAGAGAAGTAGTGAGTTGGAGAGGTAGTTGAGACGAGTCACATGCATTGTAGCATTGATACTTCACTTACCATCATGTGTGCACATGTCTTCATACACTTGGTATGTCTAATCTCTCAGATTGATAATTAAAAATGTACTAATCGACCACTATATGCACTTGTGGGGCGATTGAGGTATAGTCTCATTCACACAAGTCCCTAAGACTTCACAACTTAGGTACAGAGTGGGATTGCAATCCCTTTCCATAATTGATGTGCCTTCTATGTAGCCTTGTGTTGTCAAATGATTTTTAAACAATCTCTGAGTGACTAATCCACATTGCTAAACTTCCCTCATGCTATGAATAATGCATACATATCCGTTCAAGAGAGATGTTGTTAGCTATGATGGCAAGTTAGAAATGGTTGATTTTTCCAATGATGATCAGCTAGCTTGGGTGTTAGTGAACTATTACAAAGATAAAGTTAGTTTCATGAGGTATCATATTGTACAATGGAGGGGATTGAGGGTTTCGGGGCCATTTAGGCATCCATTTCCTAGTGAGTGATGAATGGAAATGGTTCATTGGATTAGATGTAGAAGATAAATTAGGAGGTGAAGAGGTTTTCTAGGGACTATGGTTACATGGCTTAGTTTTTGAGTTGCTAAATAGGCCTTTTGGAACCTAGATTTTGTTGAAATAAAAAAGAACTATTGCTACTCTACAAGCAAGCATACAATAAACAAGCTATGGAGGAAGAAAAAAGCTATGGTTTTGGGGAACTAGAGACATATGGGATCCCTAGACATAGAAGAGGGTTTACATCATGGGGTAGATAGTTCTTTTGGAACCATTTACCTTCTCCTTTGAGCTTTGTTGTTGATGAAGTCAATTGTTGTTGGAATCTTCTTGAGATCCATTGATGGTATCCTTTAGTAGGGTCCTCCTTCTTCTTTCATTTTGGATATTGATGTAGAAGCCTTGTTCCTCCTTCCTTAGCATGTGAGATCCATTGTGGGGATCCTTGGGTGTTGTTTAGTGTAGCCATTTTGATGTTGTGGTCGCCATAATCTTTTTGTGATGTAGAGAGTGTATTCATGGGCACATGACTTTTAATTTTGTATGATATTGGGAAGGTCTTACCACATAAATGTGGCATTGTCTAATCCCATTACAAAGGAGCTTTGATGAATGTGCACTAAGAAAATGAGGTTACCATTACCTTTGAGGAAATCTTATATAAATGCCAAAATACTTTGAGTTCAGATAGAGACAAATTGTTGATGGTAACATGACAAATTGGAAATCTTATATAAATGCCAAAATACTTTGAGTTCAGATAGAGACAAATTGTTGATGGTAACATGACAAATTTTGTGACTAGTTTTCTATATTTGAATTTGATAGTTAGGAAATGTGTGGCACAATCGGTAGGATACATTTTTGTTAGACAAGCGAATGCCCAAAATATATGACATCATTAGTTATGTAAAAATATTCTCCATTACTGTAACATTCTTCCTAAACTCAAGGGGATTGCCACATGCACAACATTTCATGTGATTTGGCCAAAATCAAACCTAAAATTCTAAATCTCTCGACGAGAGTGAATCATCTTGCATTTACACTGCCCACTAGTCTCTAACAACTCCTCAATAACGATGACATCATAGTTTGCATGGAAACTGGGTCATGAAACCAGCCTTCACAAGCCTTGCACTTCTTTCATTGCATCCAGATTCCACCACTCTTTTCACATTCAATGTAAAATCAAGAAGATAACATCAGTGCTATCAGACGCCTCAGAGCTCGGAGTGCAAAAAAATGCTCTTTCTTTAGGCATGCAGCACGTACTTCCTCTATGTGCACCTTCTGGGCCTTGTCTCTTTCCTCTCTCAAGCAAGCACCATACTTCTCTCTTAGTACTATGGTGGAGATCCAATGTCATCTCCATCATCTTGTCCTTATTGTGCATCACTTCATTCTTGCAGAAACTCGAAAGCTTCTAAACATGTGCACATCTGTTGATTTCAGAAACTTTTATGAAACCTTAAGGTGAAGCATGTTCTCGATGTACCGTGGCACATGGAAATCTCCTCCAACTGCAATCAGGAAGTGTGCGGGATAGACATCAACCAATGCCTATTGAGGGCATTGCTTTCTCTCCCCTTTTGACTATGCAAAAATGCATCCAACTCTATGTGTAGATAGATAGCTCTATGTGTAGTTCGATAATTGAAGATTCTCTCTTAGTTGTGCTCTGTGTTTCTTGGCCTACATCCTTCATTCTTCTAGATATGCATGTTGCTTTGGTGGGATTCTCTATGCCATCCATCATCTAGCATTGGTCAGTACTACATGATATGATGATGTACATCTCTATCTCTTGTTCTTTGATGCCACTTGTGACTATTTTGATCTTGATACAATGCTCTCAACAGAGTTCTTCTTTCTTGCCTGAGCTCACAGATATATTATCTCTCAATATTTTTGTGTCCACCTGAGTATGCATGTTCTTCATAGAATGTTCTATGTGATTGGGAACTCAGTGGAAAAGGAAGCCACAACCATGGAAGATGATGAAAAGTACAGAAATCTTCTCACAAGCTTATTTCACGAACATCAATAGTTTCTTATGCTTCTATGAACAAGCATGAAAAGTTATTATGATGATAGCCATGGCTCTTTGGCTTCTCTCTAAAGAAGCCCATAATGAAGTAGGTCTTCCAATGCTCATTTGATGTCTCTAAAGAATGCACGAATTAAGAATGAAGCTATTACATTCTAGAACTAAAGAAGATGCCCTATTGATGATGCTCATGTGAATCTTTCAAAAAAACATAAAATGACAAAGATTATGAATGATTATGATACACAAAAACTGTTGATATATTTAGGTAGTGATGTGTGTGAACACATTAGGACCGCCGGGGTACTTTTTTCCCTCTTTAGGAGGTTTTTTTCCCTCAGCTTGTATATATGCCTATTGCCCTAATGGGCTACTTATCTTTGTACATTCTCTAGTAATACATTCAGTATTGTGTGTTGTGCTCCAAGCTTCTTCTTCTTCCTTGTGCTGTTCGCGTGCTTCCACAGAAGTCTAACTCCAACAATTGGTATCAGAGCAGGTCGTGGCTTCATCTAGGGCACCGTCGACACTCCTCTGTTTGCAGTCTTTCTGAGCTCGTTTCGGCCTCCGAACGCACTTTCATAGCACTTGTGCAGGCTATTTTGTCTTTTTGTGCCAAAGGTATATACCAGTTTCTGTTTGCCAGTTTAAGCGTCTCAAAGTCTGCTACAGGTCTAGCAGAACTCGTCTGGGAAGTTATGTTCAACTTTTTGAGATAGAGTCAATTTTCTACATCAAGGTATTTTAGTCACCAGCCATGGCTGAAAGTAGTGATGTATTCCATATGTTGGTTGTTGAGGATAAGTTGGATGGTACCAACTACCCATTATGGGCTTATATGATGCGACATGTATTGGTTGCAAAAGGATTATGGAACATTGTGCAGGGTGTTGAAAGACGTCATGTTACACCTGTAACAACAGGTACTATGAATACAGGTGCTAGAGCTGATGAAGATGGTGTCGAAGATGATATTGTGCAAATTCCTGTTCGTGCTGCTGTTTCTGTTGCACCTACTGCAGAGCAGATTCGTTGGGATGGCAGAGATGCCCAGGCACATGCATTGATAGCTTTGTCTGTCAAACGTGCCATTATTCCTCATATTCGCTCTTGTAGAACAGCTAGGGATGCTTAGGATACACTTACCACATTGTACCAAGCTAGGAATGAGGCTCGTGTTGCTTACCTCCGAAAACAGTTGGAGAGTGAGCACATGAATGAAGGTGATTCTATGAGTTTCCTATCGAAGATCAAAGATTTGAAGGAACAGTTGATTTCTGTTGATGAGGTTATACCAGATAGCTCACTTGTGCAGACCGTTCTGAATGGTCTTCCTGATTCATACCAGAGTTTTGCTTCTACTCTTCGGTTGATGATGAAAGGCAATCCCAATGCCTTATCATTTGAGGAGTTAGTTTCTGTTCTGTTGCAGGAAGATCAATCCAGACAGAACAGGTCCATTATGCGTGTTGTAGATCAAGCTTTCCTGGCTAGTCAGAAGGGCAAAGGAAAATGGAGCTCTTCTACTAGTAAGCAGAAAACTGCAAATGATGCACATTCGAAGAACCAGGATAAAGATGAGAAGAAATCAGAAAAGCAGAAATTGTTTTGCAAGTACTATAAAGGGAATGATCATATCATAAAGAATTGTCTAAAACTGGCTGCAAAAGAGGCAAAGAAAAAGAAGGCTAGAATGATTGTTGCAGAAGCCTCTACACCAAAAACAGAGTCTGCTAATCTTGTGCAGGAAGAAGAATGGGCATTTACTACTGTTTGCAGTTTTGACCCATCTTCTCATGAGCAGTGCATGTCTGTAGTGGACTCAGATGTTTGGTACTTTGACAGTTGGGCAACTAAACATATTACCTCGCAGCACAGTTTCTTCTCTTCACTCGAGCCTGCCCCTACAAGGAATACTGTCACATGTGCCAACAACTCCTCTTATCCTGTTATGGGAGTTGGTAAGATCATTCTGACTACTGCTGATGGTAGTTCTTTCACCTTGTCAGATGCTTTATTTGTGCCAGGGATCAAGAAGAATCTGTTATCAGTTTCTGCATTAGCCAAGATTGGCTTGGTTGTGAAATTTGTTGATGACAGATGTACAGTTCATGATCTGTCAAATAGCGATGTTATTATTGCTTCTGGCATTTTATGTCGTGGGTTGTATAAGCTCATAGACTATGAAAGATCTGTGAATGATTCGGCATGTGAAGTTCATGATTCTCAGGCTATGCCAGATGCAAAGCTTTGGCATGCACGCTTTGGTCATATGAATTTTGCTAGTTTGCTACGCCTGCAGAAATCTGATATGGTGTCTTCTTTGCCCAAGCTTGAGGCACCTAGAAAACATGTATTTGAAGGCTGTATTTTGGGCAAAATGCAGCGTTCCTCCTTTCCAAAAGATGGTTCAGTTCGGGCTACGTAGAAATTGCCGCTTGTACATAGTGATGTCTGTGGTCCTATGCAGACACCTTCTTTTGGAAACTATCTTTATTTCGTGACTTTCATTGATGATTTTTCCAGGCATGCATGGGTATATCCATTGAAGGCAAAGTCCGAAGTGTTTTTGTGCTTCAAACAATTTTTGGTTTTGGTTGAAAATCTGTCAGCATGTAAAATGGGCACCCTCCATTCTGATCGAGGGGGGGAATGTATGTCTTCTGATTTTAATGCATTTCTGGCTGAACGTGGGATAAAACACCAGTGTATAGTGCCGTATACACCTCAACAGAATGGAGTTGCTGAACGGAAGAACAGGTCACTCATGGAGATGGTGAGGTGTATGGTCAAGAGTCGGGCTTTACCACATAGTTTCTGGCTTGAGGCTGTCATGTGTGCAACATATGTACTTAACAGGTGTCCCACTAAAGCGCTGCAGTCTATCACTCCATATGAGGCTTGGCATGATCGCAAGCCATCTGTTGCTCATCTGCGTGTTTTTGGTTGTTTGGCATATGCATTAGTGCCTGAACAACATCGTAGAAAATTGGATGATAAGGCAGTAAAATCTGTTTTTGTTGGGTACAGTTCTGAAAGTAAAGGCTATCGTCTGTATCATCCACAGGTTAAACGCATTCTGGTTAGCCGTGATGTTGTCTTTGTGGAAGATGCTATTCAGCCATTGCTTTCATGTACTAAGGAGACATTTGTTAGCTCCAAAGACATGTATGATACTTTGATGCCTCTTTTTATAGATGGACAGTCTAGTGCTGGTCCTAATGAGGCAACTTCTCAGCCTTTGCAGGTTTCATATGATGATGCAGATCATTCCATTTCTGATGCAGATTTACATGATGCACTTGTTGATGAGAGAGCTGATATTGAGCAGGCAAAAACTATGCCAAAATGGCTAGTGCAGACTTTGTGTGACAGCAAATTAGATGCACCTTTGTCATATCGTACTTGTTCAGGCTCTCATAGTGCCTCCTTTGCATCAGATTGCTATGCTATGGCTGCGTCTAGTCTCTGTGATGAGAATGAGCCTATTTCTTTAAAGAGGCATTGATTTTGATGAGACCTTTGCACCTACATGTCGTATGAATACTGTTCGGAGCATTTGTGCACTTGCAGCCCATCATGGTTGGAATGTACATTAGTTGGACATTAAAACAACATTTCTGAATGGTGACTTGCATGAAGAAGTGTATGTTTTTCAGCCCCGTGGCTTTATGCAAAAAGGGCATGAAAACTAGGTGTGCAGGTTAAAGAAGGCATTATATGGTTTAAAGCAAGCACCACGTGCTTGGTATGAGAAGATACATGCCTATCTGATTGCACATGGTTTTGAGAACAGTCCAACTGAAAGCACCTTATATGTTAAGCGTGCTAATGATGTGCTTCTGATCATTGTTGTATATGTTGACGACATGCTGCTCACTGGTCCTATTGAGAAGCATATTGATGATTTCAAGGCTGATTTGTATGCCTCATTTGAGATGTCTGATTTGGGGCATTTGCATCACTATTTGGGCATTCAGTTTATGCAAGTTGATGGTGGGATGGCTTTGTGTCAAACGAAATATATTGACACATTATTGCAGTGTTTTGGCCTTGAACACTGTAAGCCTATTGCTACTCCTATGGAGACAGGTTTACGATTGAGTCTTCATGATGCTGGAGATGCATTTGATGTTGTTCTCTATCAGCAGGTTGTTGGATGCTTGATTTGTTTATGCATTACTCAGCCAGATAATCAGTTTGTTGTCTCATAGATGAGCAGGTTTATGCATTGTCCAGGGGTCATGCATTGGAAGGCGGTTAAGTGCATCTTTTGCTACTTGAGTGGTAGTCGGCTACTTGGGTTGTTTTATCCCAAGGGGGGATCACGACCGCCAGATTTGCATGCTTTTTCTGACTTAGATTGGGCTGGTTGCTATGACACTCGTGTGTCACCAGTGGTTTTTGCTTCATGCTTGGTAGCTCATGTATATCTTGGTTGAGCAAGAAGCAGCCTACTGTGGCCACTTCTAGTTGTGAGGCTGAGTATAAGGCAGCTTTCAGAATGACTGTTGAGTGTGTGTGGCTCAGACGCCTTATGGCTGATTTGGGTGTTGGTCAGTCTTCTACCACCACCATCTTCACTCACAGTCAGAGCACATTGGTAGTTGCGAGGAACCCTGTGTTCCATGCTCGCATTAAGCACATTGAGGTGCATTATCACTATGTCAGGGAGAGGTTTTCCGTTGGGGAGATCAGCTTGGCATATGTGCCCACACAGGAGAACATAGCAGACCTTTTCACGAAGGCTCTGCCTAGGGAGAAGTTTGAAGCTTTCCGCAAAGCTTTGGGCTTACTTCCTTTTGTGGAGTGATTTCCACATAGCTTGGCACTTCCTTATACATGAGTGCCAGCTCCTTGTTCACCGCATCACTCCTAGGGGGGATTTGTTGATATATTTAGGTAGTGATGTGTGTGAACACATTAGGACCGCCGAGGCACTTTTTTCCCTCTTTAGGGGGTTTTTTTTCCTCGGCTTGTATATACGCCTATTGCCCTAATGGGCTACTTATCTTTGTACATTCTCTAGTAATACATTCAGTATTGTGTGTTGTGCTCCAAGCTTCTTCTTCTTCCTTGTGCTGTTCGCGTGCTTCCGCAGAAGTCTAACTCCAACAAAATATATGAAATGGGAGGCAGAGAGGGATTAAGCATATATGCATGCTAATGATAATGCTAATACAGATAATCAGCAAAACTCAAAAGGAAATGCTATCAAAACAATACAGATACTCTGATACCATGTTGAAATAAAAAAGAACTATTCCTACTCTACAAACAAGCATATAATAAACACGCTATGAAGGAAGAAATAAAGATACAAAAACATGATGAACCTAATTAAAGTAGAAATGGAAATGACTTACATGAGATGCTCTATGAGCATCCAGACTCTGTGAGGAGAGGATGCACACTCTTGGCAATGAGCTAGAGTGGAATGAGCTTGTGAGGAGTGAAGGGAGGCCTTGCTTATATGGATTTTGAAAGAACTCCCTTGCATGTGGGATAAATCTACTTGCATGAGAATGAATGAAGACTTGGATAAAAGGGTGGAGCATGGAACTCTCAATAGACTTGAACGGTGCCGGCTTGGTCATCAGAGACTTCTTAGGTACCCAGATTTGTCAAATTCTTGTTGGAGGAGAATGTCATGGTGATTGTGAGCCTCGAGGTTGAATTGTCATTGTCCTTGGTTTTTGAGATGAACTCAACAAAGTTGTAAATGTTTGTTGACCTTTAGGTATCCATATTTGCTTCTTGCTAATCATGGAGGTCAGCTGGACACTCTCCTTTAGAAAAGAAGGGAGGTCACACACTTGCATGTCCTACCCATTAGGAAATGAGGCATTCTGTACAAAAAGTCTAGGCATGCATATAGGAAGTCTTGAGGTATGCTCAAGAAATTGATGGTCCCCATATGTCCTCTGATTGTGCCCATTTGGCTGAAGAAAAGGCGGAAGATCTTGCATACTCCTCTAGCCAAGAACAATACCAATTTGTCGTGAGAGGTTTGCCATTGGGTGGAGGATTTGTCCAAAGATATTTTGGCACGTCTTTTCAATCATTTTGTGGGAAGGGATGTCTTTCTCTGAGTTGGAGTGGTTAGGGATCTCGAGCGATATCACTCACTATTGGCCTGCTATCTTAAGCTCAAGGGATCACTTTCTAAGATTTAAGTCCTCTTAGTGATCATACAACCAATCTTGGCCGAGAATTAGTGGTTTTATCAAGTCATGGCCATGACAAACTAGGAGAGTCATCATCAAGGTTACATCTTCTATGAGGATACAAAGTTCCACCTCACCCATGCAAGGGGTTTCCATGCCTCCTAGCCCTATGAGGTATGCCTCCATAGGATGCATATCGAGTCCCATGTCTTGATAGTGAGACAATCTAATTGCACTAGTTGTAGCTCTTGAATCAATTAGTGTCTTAATCTCCTTGAGGGTGGTGCCTTGCCTTAGCATAACCATAATAAATGGTCTCCTATCCACTGTGGTAGGATGAGTAGTTGACTTCTTTTGACATATTGCCATAGGATATCTAGGGGCTTCTCTATTTTTACAGGGGGTTGTGTAAAGGCCTTCTAATTGATTACAGACTTCCATCACTAGCCCTTGTCTTCTTAATTTCATACATTTTATGTGTTCTAGGGCTTCTACCAGAGCTTCCTTTCTAATTCTTTTTTCCTTTTCCTTGCGCTTCTTTGCGAGCATGAGTCATCTAAGCATATCCTCAATGAGAGGTTCTTGGTAAACCTTGAATCTACAACCACTAATATCATTAGGCATTATCTCTCCTTCAAGGGTGGCTAATTGTACCACTCCACTTGTTGAAAGTTTATTTATAATCATAGGTCCATAACCATGTTTCTCTAGCTTCCATGTGTGTTGCTTCAGTGTATACACTAGGTCTAAATCTCCTACCTTCAAGCATTTTTCCTTTACATGTGCATCAAAATAGGCTTTTTTCCTCTTCTTGGTTGCATATATTCTTGTTGTTGCTCTTAACCTAGCCTCCCGTAATTGTTCTAAATCCATTATCCTTGATGGTAGCTCATGGCTAGTCCATTCATGTTCTTGTGCAACCTTAAGGATGGATATCAAAAAATCCAAGTGAAGCACTCCATTTGAAAGGGATTTGCATTAGTACCATCTTTTAGGCCACTCTATATGCCCAAATAGTAAGGTGTAATTGTTCGTCCCAATCAATATGTTTATTGTTTACCATTTTAGTCAATACACTGCAAAGGAAATTGTTATTACTTTCTGCATGCCCATTGGCTTGGGCGTTTCATGGTGGGGACTTCTTGTGAATCATCATAAAAGCCTATAACAAATATTCAATGACTTTGTTTAAAAAGTGAGTCCCTCTATCGCTCACCAATACTATAGGCAATACATACGTTGTAAAGATATTCTCAAATAAGAGTTTTGTTGTCATGTGTGCATCATTCTTTTTTGTAGCCTTAGCTTCTACCCATTTGGTGAGATAATCTATCACTACAATGATGTATTCAGCATGAGTGCCTTTAGCAGGGGGGTTAATGGGTCCAACAAAGCCTAAATTCCAGTTAGAGAATGTATGTCCTCCCATCGTCAGTGGCATTTCATCTTTATGTGTTGTATATTGAGCTCTTTTACAAACATCACATCTCTTTACATATGTAGGTGCATCCTTATGAAGAGTAGGTGACCATAGTCCTGAGAATAGTATGGCCTTGATTATCCGATCAGGTCCAAAATGACCACCTACTACACCCTAAAGTGCAGTCTCTAATATTCTCAAGTAGTCACTCTCATGAACACATTGTCTCAGATATCCATCTCTTCCCTTTTGTACAGATTATCACCAATGATTTTGTAGTCTTGAGCTTCCTGCTCTAGACTTCTTTGTCTTGATAAAGTCTTTTCTTGAGGGAATGCTTTGTTCCTCAAGTACGCCACCATTGTTTTACTCCATTTTGGTGTTATAGCCACGTGATATAAGGTAGCATGCTTGACAGGTGGTCTAATGCAATAGATTGGTCATTCCATGCATATTCTATGGACATCTACTTCCATTGAAGGCCAGTACGCTCCTAATCTATGCAGACTCTATAAGGTGCAGTTTAAGACTTGCTATTTTGATTTTTACACATACTTAGTAAAATGAATAGTGCTCTCAACATGCTAACATTTTATCAAATTCCTTTTGGAAGTATCTAATTGACTTTGATAGCTACCAATCACAAGTTATTTCAATAGCAATGATCAAGTGTACACTGAGGATGATGCTTAACAAGTTGGATGACCATCCCGACATTTTTGAGCTTCTATAATATGCAGACAATTGAGTAGCATTTCAAATGTATATTGAGATTGAGTAAATCAATGAGAATGAAAATTTGCATCTATGGAATAGACAGTATGCTGAATCTATACCACTTTAAATCACATCAAATGATCAAGTATGCATTGAGAACCAAGTCTGCAAAGTTCACTATTCTAAGATGATCCGGACAGAGAAGAGAGAGTGAGATATGATCAATGTGTATGTATTAAATCACATAGAAGTACAAAGACATTGGCAATGTATAATTGTACAATGTGAGGGTAGTGATGGAACTATAGAATGAGCTCACTAGACACTATAGATCCCTCAAATGATCTCCAAATTGGGCTCCCTTTATGCAATATTTTGTTCCACCTTTTATAACTAGAGTTGGAGCCAACTTTTGAATTCAAATTCACGTTCTTACCATAAAGTGGATCCTAAAATTTAGGACTTACTTTCTCATCAATCAACTACTAATTGACTCATAATTTGATTCCTCCTAACTCCTCGTGAGAGTAGGTTTTATGCACTTTTACAAAATGTAAATGCCTTTTACAAGAGGATAGTCATATGTGACTCTAAATGACTATATGAAATGAATACTAATTATCCAAGTAAGTAGGCTTGGATTCATATGCACAAAGAGCTCCCCCTCAAGCCTAACATGCTTGGTCTTCATTTCTCCTTGATTTCCTGGAATACAATCATCATCTTGAACCTACTCACCTTAGTTCCATCCAAAGATTTGGTTAGCGTATCTGCACATTGCACATAGGTTGATACATAGGACAATTGGATGTCCTTGCTAAGTAGCTTTTTTGTCACACAATGAGAGTGCACTTCAATGTTCTTAGTCCTTGCATGATATACAAGATTAGCAACCAAATGAACTGAAGTAGTGTTATCTCAAAAAATCATTGGAATATAAGAATATAATCCCAACTCTATGTAAAGTAGTTTAAGCCACATAGCCTCTTTTGTTGCATTTGCTAAGTCTCTACATTTTGCTTTAGTTGGTGACCATGCCACAGTTGGTTGTTTCTTGCAGGACTAGGAAATTAGCTTTGAACCTACAAAAGATAAGTAGCCAGAAGTACTCCTCCTATCATCTTTTGAACCTGCCCAATCTACATTAGAGTATAGCTTGATATCCAAATCAAACATGAATGGATAAAACAACCCTTCATTTATGGTACCCTTTATATACTTTAGGATCCTCTTGGCAGCTTCCATGTGAGGTTTTCTTGGTGTATGCATAAATTGACTTAATGTACTTACTCCATAGCATATGTCCCCTCTTGTTAGAATTGCATAATTTACACTCCCTACAAGCCTTTCATAACCTATAATATCTTCAAGTAGTTCTCCCTCATGAGAACTAAGTTTGTGGTTGCCTTCCATGGTTGTACCTGCAACTTTAATGTTCTCCATCTTGAATTTAACCAACATATCATGAATGTAAATCCTTTGAGTAATAAGGACTCCAGAATCTGAATATACAAGTTCTAATCCAAGAAAATATGTTAACAAACCAACGTAACTGATTTGAAACTCTTTGATCATCTGAGCCTTGATTTGCTTGATGTCATTAGCATCATTCCCTGTAATGATAATGTCATCCACATAAACACATAGATAAATAAATTCTGAGTTAGTCTTCTTTATGAACAAAGAAGAATTTGCTTTGCTAGCAACAAAAATTTGGTCTTGCAAATATGTGACTAGTCTATGGTTCCAAGCTCTAAGAGCTTGTTTTAAACTGTAAAGTGCTTTCCTTAATTTGCATACATAATCTAGTTTGTCCTTGTCTTCATATCCTAGTGGTTGGGCCATGTAGACTTATTCAGAGATCCATCCATTGAGGAATGCATTTTTAACATCTAATTGATACAAATTCCAATTCTTCGAAGCAAAAATACTTACTAAAACTCTGATTGTTGGCATCTTAGCCACAAGTGAGAAGGTCTCCTCATAATCCACACCATGGGTTTGAGCAAACCCTTTTGCTACTAGCCTTCCTTTATACCTATGTATTGAACCATCTGAATTCCTCTTTACTTTATAAATCCACCTGGATCCTATTACCTTCATGCTTGGTTTCTTGAGAACCAAATCCCAAGTATTGTTTTCTTGAATTGCTACCTCTTGCATAGCTTGTCTCCATTCTTCGTTCTCATTGGCTTCTTCAAATGAAGAAGGTTCTTTTAACATAGACTCTTTAGCCATGTATATAGTATGCTTGGTGACTAAAGATGTGTCATAGCCATAGCTTATGGGTTTCTTACTCTCCATTTGAGGTCTTCTAAGTGCTTGATTGGATGACTCTAGAATGTCTTCCAATTGCTTAAATTATTTCTTGCCCTTGGACTTCCAAGATTTGAACTCAATCTGGCCTTCATCTTCTAAGTTGAAATCTTCTGGTACTTGTGGTTCTTCTTGAGTTAGAGCTGGAAAATCACTTTCCAAGGCATAGGGTAGCTTTTTTTTCTTGCAATCATCTTCAGACCAGGAGTTATTTTCATCAAGCACCATATCCCTACTAAGCGTAAATCCTTTTTTAGTGGGATTATACAACCTATATCCTTTTTTATTTTGATTGTAGCCAATGAATATACATCTTTTAGATGCTTGATCAAGATTTCCTCTAATCAGTGAGGGTATATGTGCATAAGAAATGCACCCAAAGATTTTACAATGGTCTAGGGAAGGTCTCCTACCATTCCATGCCTCATAAGGTGTCATTCCATCCAAGGACTTGGATGGAAGCCTATTAATTAAGTATGTGGCTATGGAAAAAGCCTCTGCCCATAAGTAATTTGGAAGTTTCTTTTCATTCAACATTGAACTTGCAGCCTCTACTATTAGTCTATTTCTTCTCTCTACCACTCCATTTTGTTCAGGAGTATACCTTGTCGTAACCTCTCTCTTTATGCCTATGTCTTGTAAGAATGAGTCAAACTCATGTGAAAAATACTCACCACCTCCATCACATTTGAGCCTCTTCAAGCTTCTACCTATTTGGTTCTCAACCAATGCCAAATATTTCTTGAAACAAGTGATGACTTCATCTTTATGCTTCATAACGTAAAGTATTGTCCATCTACTATAGTCATCTATAAATGAAACATAGTACCTTGATCCTAAGATTGATGGCTCTCTACTATGACCCCACATAGCTGTATGCAGAAGCTCCAAGTAGTCTTCATACATGTATCCTTTCTTGTTAAATGCTTGCCTATGTGATTTGCCAAATTGGCATGCTCCACATTTGTAAATCATGTGTTGCTTGGACACATTTGGAATGCCAAGCACACTCTGATCCCTGCATATTTGCTTTAGTGTCCTTTCACGTATATGACCTATTCTCTTATGCCATATCTCTAATTCAGATAGGGTTTGATCTTTGTAATTGAAGATAGCAATATTCCTAGTATCTTCAACTTCAAATGTAAAGAGTCTACAAGATTTCTCACCCTTTGCAATCCTTTTGAATCCTTGTTGAGGGTCCTCTATATATGCTCTATGCCTTGTGAATCTGACCTGTAAGCCCTTCTCAATAATCTACCCAACACTGATTACATTTTTTGTTTTGGTTGGCACATAATACCTTACTTAAGAGATTCATATTACCATCAGATTCTTTAACATTTCCAATCTTCTTAACAGAGTGTCGAGTGTCATCACCTATCTGGACTTCATGCTTCCCTTTAGGTTCTTCAAGATCAAATAGCAATCCTACATTTCTAGCCACATGATTGGAACAACAAGAATCAATATAGAAAAGATGCGCATCATCTTTACCTTACTTTGAGGTCATGTTCATAATCAAAAGAGAGTCCTCTTGGTCTTCTGTATAGTTGTTGTAGTCTCTTCTACCTCTAAGGTCTCCTTGATAGTTTTTGTTGTAGCCTTGGTTGTAATTATGATGGTAATTGCTTTCTCTATTATTGAACATTCCTCTAGACTGTCCATAGCCTCCTCTGCGGAAGCCTCTTCCTATCTGATTCTTTGTATTCTTGAAGCACTTATCTGTGATATGATTGGTTAAGCCACAAATATTGCAAGTCTTCCTCTACCCCTTCCTCTAGTACCTCTTCCTCTACCTGTGAAGTTCACTTGAGAGGTACTTGCCTCTTCTTCATTCCTATTACCTTTGCCTTTATCTTTACTCTTATTTCTATCTATATTAAGGGCCGAAGATTGGTTACCTCTAGATTTATCTCCATTCTTTTTGAGATTTTTCTCATGTGTGAAGAGTTTCCCCATCAATTTGTTGAGGTCAGGTATTTGCATGTCCATATACAAGTCCATTGTTGTGGTGAAAGACTTCCACTTGTCATCAACTTTGATGCCATTTACGATCTGCCTTACTATCTACTCCTCTTCTATTTTTCTCCAATGCTCCCAAGTTTTTCAGCTACATCCTTCATCTTGATCACATAGTCAGCTACACTTTGCTTTGGTTGCTTTTTCAAGGTTGTGAACTCCATCCAAAGTTGGTTCTTCTTAGCCCTTTTATGTGATGAGAAGTATGAAGAAATTACTTCCCAAGTATCTTGGGAGTTCTTGGAATTCCTAATATGAGGTAATAAGAAATCAGATATTGATTTAAGTGTGTAAGACCTAGCTAGAGCATCCTTTGCACACCATGTAGCTAGTCTTTCTTGCTCCTCTCTTGTAGGTTGATATTTGCTTCTTAATATTGGCAATTCTTCATCTCTAGATATGTATCCGTACAAGCTTCTTCCTTAGAGGTAAGCTTGCATCCTTAGGGCCATGCTCGATAGTTGCCCCTATCCAATTTGTCAATGAATAAAAGAAATCCATATCCGGTTTTGCTTTGGTGTTGCTCTGATACCACTGTTGGAGGAGATGGTGGATAGATTCCAAAGATGAAGTGGTGCTGCAAATCCCTGCTTCACACAAGCCAAGAACAAGTTGAGAGATGTAAATTAGATCTCTTGAGCTTCCCAATTACCTTAAATAATCACCTAAGTGCTTTAGAGTATGATCCTCTAATCACTGGATCAATGTTGATGAATAGGAAATTCAACTATGAGTTAAGACTTGCTAATTTGGTATATACACATGCTTAGTAAAATGAATACTGATCTCAACATGTTAGCAATTGATCAAATTCCTTTTGGGAGTATCTAATTGACTTAGATAGCTACCACAAACAAGTTATTTCAATAAAAAGGATCAAGTGTACACTGAGGATGATGCTTAGCAAGTTGGATGACCATCCCAACATTTTTAGGCTTCGTTAGTATGCAAACCTGTGAGCAACGTTTCAAAGATATGTCGAGATTGAGTAAAGCAATGGCAACGAAACTTGGAAGCTATAAAATAGATAGTATTTTGAATCAATAACACTTTAAATCACATCAAATGATCTAGTATGCATTGAGAACGAAGTTTGAGAAATTCACTATTCTAAGATGATCATGATAGAGAAGAGAGAGTGAGATATGATCGATGTATATGTATTAAATCACATAGAATTACAAAGAATTGGCAATTTATAATTGCACAATGTGAGGGTAGTGATGGAGCTATAGAATGAGCTCACTAAACACTATAGATTCCTCTCAAATGATCTCCAAATCGGGTTCCCTTTATGGAGCATTTTTATCCACCTTTTATAACTAAAATTGGAACTAGCTTTTGAATTCAAATTCAAGTTCTTACCATAAAGTGGATCCTAAAATTTAGGACTTACTTTCTCATCAATAAACTACCAATTGATTCCTAATTTGATTCCCCCTAACTCCTCATGAGAGTAAGTATTATGCACTTTTATAAAATGTAAATGCCTTTTACAAGAGGATAGTCATATGTGACTCTAAATGACTATATGAAATGAATACTATTTATCCACGTATGTAGTCTTGGATTCATATGCACCAAAAGGTTGTGCTAGCACACACCCGATAGCATAATTGGATGCATCCACATGTACATGGAATGGATTAGTCCAATCTAGTGTTGTCAGAATAAGCTCTGAACACAACCATTGTTTAAGTTCATTAAATGATCATTCATATTCATATATCCACTCAAACTTAGCAAAAGGGTATACAAAGGCTTTGCAATGATCATGCACATGTGTACAAAGCATCAATAGTAACCACAATGCCCCATGAAACCTTGTACTTCCTTAACATTTTTTTGGCTTGGGTAACTCTACAATCACTCTAACTATCTCTTCATCTATAGAGATTCCATTCTTTGAAACTATGCGTCCTAGAATCTTGCCTTGCCTAACCATGAAAACACACTTTTTTGGGTCCAGACAGACCTGATATTCTCTTCATTTATCAAAGACTTGTTTTAATTTAGGAATGTGTGTTCACCGGATATTTCAATGAGCACTTAAATCATCAACATAGACTTCCAAGTTCTTAGAGAGGAACTTCTTAAATACATGACATGTCAACCATTGAAATGTAACAAGTGCATTTGTGAGCCCAAATGGCATTACACTAAATGAAAATATGCCCCATTCTATAGAAAAAGTTGTCTTATGTTAGTCTTCAAGGGAAATGGCTATGTGATTGTAGCCAGAGAATCCATAAAGGAAGTTGTATACTTCCTTAACTGCTACTTGTTCTAGTAGGTGCTCAATGATAGGAAGCAGATAACCATCTCTTATAATGGTTGCATTGATTTTTTTTCCATTTAATGCACACATGTTCCTTTCCATTCTTTTTGGGCATGAACAGAATGGCTGATAGCCATTCAGTGTGCTCAGCTTCATAGTTAAATCCGGCTTCTATCAAACGATATATCTCCTCTTTCGTCTTGTTATGTAATTATCATTATAAGTGTATGGTTTTTGTTTGGAAGGCTTGGCTTCTTGCGGAATTTTATGGTAGCATTTGTCAAGGTCTACTCCTTTCAAATCCTTGTAACTCCAAGCAAACACATCTCTATATTCTCTCAGTAGTGCAATCAACTCTTCTTCTTCCTCTTCTGTCAAGTCATGCCTGATATATGTGCATTTTTCTTCTCCTTCCTCAACTGTAACTACAATCTTCTTAGTTTCTTCTTGATTACCATATGCTTCTCTTGTGCTAGTCTCTCTTGGGAATTCCAACCATTATTCTTCCATCTTTGGTTTTCTATTTCCTAAAGTTCTTTGTTACATCCAATAGGAGTTCTTCTTGCATCGAAGATTTCTTTCGTTCCTTCTTGTGCTTATTCTCCTTGATTTCTGGAAGTGGGGTGATCTACTTATTTTGGTTACCCTCCATCGCATCGGGGATAGTGGCTTCCACAAAATAAATTTTCTCATTTTCTAAAGAATAAAAGGGTTCCATAATAATTGACTATAGATCTTCATCACTTGCTTCGACTGGCTCTAGGGTCATCTCAGTACATTGTTCTAAAATAGGCTCACTTACCATGGGTTATCATGAAGATAGAGATACCATCTGCATCCTCATCATAGTAAGGAGTCCATTGTTCTTCGTTCACTATTATCATGGTGATTAGGATCTCTTCCCAACCATGCGGATCAAAAGGAAATGAGTAGAATGGGAGAGCAAACAATGCTTTGCAATCTCGTACAATTAGATTTGGAAAATCCTAACTACACCTCTACGAGAGGAGAAAAATCATGAGAAAATGAGGTAAGCAAGCAAAGGGCTACTTGCTAGAGTTTATGACCACTAAACTAAGTGAGAAACTTTTGGAGTGCATATGACTAGGAAAAAAAATGCGGGATGGTGCTTATATAGAGTTTTCCTTTTCCTACAGTCTAGCTAACCACACATCAATCAATGTAGGTGCACGTTTTGTGGGTGATTGATGAGATTTGAATTTGATTGAGTTTGGTGGAGCTTCTAACTTGATTCCAAGAAATTGGGTCCTCTTCTTTATTGGTCCACTTGCAAAACTTGTAGATGAGTCCTTTTGCATGGTTGAGACTTGATTTTCAACACTCCCCTCAATTCTTAATGCTTCCTTATTCCAATGCATCCCTTGAAGTGTTATAGCTTTACTCCATCCAAAGATTTGGTAAAAATATCTCCATATTGGTCTTTTGCATTGATATGCTCTACCTTGACATCTTTTGACATGATATTGCCTCTAATAAAGTGGTTATGCACTTCTATATGCTTTGATCTTGCATGGAACAAAGTATTTTGAGCCAAGCATATGCTACTTATATTGTCATAGAAAATAGGTACTTGCTTAACCTACAAATCAATATCAACAAACAACTTCTTGAGCCAATAAGCTCGCATGAGACTTGTGCTAAGCCTCTATACTAGGCTTTAATCGAGGAGAGAGCCACTATTGGTTGTTTCTTTGACATCTAGGAGATGGTCTTTTTCCATACCATCATAAAATATTCACTAGTGCTCCTCCTGGCATCTTTGAAACCTACCCAATCAGCATCCCAATAAGCTTGTACATTTAATCCATCCTCAAATGGATAATATAGAACTTCATTAAGTGATTCTTTGATGTACCTAAGTACCCTTTTGGCTACAACAAGATGGGGTACTCTTGATGCTTACAAAAGTTGAGATAACACTCAAACTACATGTGCAATATCTGGTCTTGTCATAGTAGCATACAAGAGGGAACCAATTATTGACCTACAAATGGTCACATCCTTCACGTATTCACCTTCATAAGCACTTAGTTTAACATTTACTTCTAATGGATTTGAAATCGGCTTACAATCACACAAGCCAAACTTCTTCAAAAGATCTAAAATCTATTTCCTTTGCATCAAGTATATACCATCCTCTTTATTTAGTACTTAAATCCCAAGGAAGTACTTAAAATCCCTAAATCAGAGTTTTGAAACTCATATCAAAGATTCCTATTTATTTCCTTTCTGTTGGCTTGAAATCATCAACATATATACAAATGAAAATAGTTTTGCTACCTTCCTTCTTCAGAAAGAGTGATGGGTCTACATGACTCTAATTGTATCCACATTTTATGAGGTAAACAACAAGTCTTTGGTTCCAAGCCCTTGGGGCTTGCTTGAGTCCATATAGAGCTTGAGATCTACATACATGATGTTGAAACCTCATATCCAACTGGTACACCTTCCAACCTTTTGAGGCTGAAATTGCAATCCAAATTCTTATGGTAGACATCTTAGCTGTTGGTATAAATGTTTCCTCAAAGTATATGCCATAGATTTGAGCAAAACCTTTGGCAACCAGCCTTCACTTTATACCTAGAGATGCTCCCATCTGCATACCTCTTTACCTTGTAGACTCATTTGTTCCCAATGAATTTCATGTCCTTTGCTATTGGAACCTATGAAAAGGTATCATTTTCTTCAAGTTCACTAACTTCCTCCTCCATGGCTTCAATCCATTCCTTATGCTTATTTGCTTCTTCAAAAAAGTTAGGTTCTTCAGAAGCTATAACTTGACTCATATAGGCATAGTGTATTGCAATGAATGAATCATAAGTTTGTTGAAAATCAAGTCTCAATCATGCAAACAGGCTCCAACACGAGTTTTTCAAGTGGACCAATAAAAACAGAGGATCCGGATTTATGGAATTAAGCTAGAAGATCCACTAAAATCAATCAAATTCAAATCTCGTCAATCAGCCACCAAAAAGTGCACCTACATTGCTTGATGGGTGGTTAGCTAGATTGTAGGAAAACTAAAACTCTATATAAGAATCATCCCACCTTTGTTTCTTAAGTTTTATGCATTCCACGAGTTTCCCACTTAGTTTAGTGAAGTCATAAACTCCAGCAAGCAGCCCCGTTGCTTCGTTACCTCATTTTCTCATGATTTCGCTCCCCTCTATCTAGAGGTGTAGTTATGCTTTTCCAAATCTAATTGTAACAGATTGCAGAGCATTGTTTGCTCTCTTAGTGCACATTCTTTTTAATGATTTCAAACTCCATTTGGTCTATCATATAGTTTCATGAACTTTGCCAAAGTTTCAAGTTATTTGACTGAGTGAGTTGTGAGAAATTGCCAACTTTGTGAATGTATATCTCTACACATAGGCAAAGAGTGTTACAAACATGAAGCCTTTTTTACAGAGGATGGTTCTCCCAACTCGAATAACCATTTGAGATGTGATAAAGCTTGTTGGATAGCTCTTATAGTCTCTTGTAAGTTTGCAAAGTTTCATCTTAATTATCTATATAGGTGTATAGAAAAGTTAAGAATAGTGAGCATATATCATTGCTTGCGGACTTAGCGGAGGGCAGCCATCTTCCATTTTGAATTGGGATGTTGGAAGCATCCCCCATTAGTGGTATCAGAGCCAAACATCAATGGGCATCATATTGAAGACTTGAGGGGATCAAGACAACTCGTGGAAGCACAAGGAGGACATATCAAGGGAAGAAGGCATCGAAAGGGGGCTACATGGATCGAGATCTCAAGCTATCAAAAGGTAATATGCACATCTTCTAAAGCACAAAAAAACTTGAGGAGAAGCTAGAGAAGCATCTTAGAGCTGAGTATGGTTGAGTATAATGCACAAATAGAGAAGTTAGAGAAAGGCAATTATCAACCCTGGAAATTTATGTTGAAAATCAAGTCTCAATCATGCAAAAGGGCTCAACCATGCAGTTTGCAAGTGGATGAATAAAACAAGAGAACCCAAAGTCATGGAAAAAAGTTAGAAGCTCCACCAAACTCAATCAAATTCAAACCTCATCCAATGAGCTACCAAAAAGTGCACCTACACTGATTGTTGGGTGGTTAGCTATATTGTAGGAAAAGTAAAACTCTATATAAGCATCATCCTGCCTTTGTTTCTTGTGTTGTATGCCTTCCAAAAGTTTCCAACTTAGTTTAGTGAAGTCATAAACTCCAAAAAGCAGCCCCTTTGCTTGCTTACATCATTTTTGCATGATTTCCCTCCTCTCTATCTAGACGTGTACTTAGGCTTTTTCAAATATGATTGTATCAAACTGTAGAGCATTGTTTTCTCTCACATTCTACCCATTTTCATTCATTTCAAGGTTCCTTTGGTCTCTCATATAGTTCCCTGAACTTTGCCAAAGTTTCAAGCTATTTGACTGAGTGAGTTGTGAGAAATTCCCAACTTTGTGAAGGTATATCTCTGCACATAGCCAGAGAGTGTTGCAAACAGGTAGCCTATTTTACACAGGATGGTTCTCCCAACTTGAAGATCCATTTGGGATGATTTAAAGCTTTTTGGGTAGCTCTTATAGTCTACTACAAGTGTAGAAAGTTGCATTTTAGTTCTTTGTACAAGTGTAGAAAAACATTGGTGACCAATGAAGTGTTGAATCTCATACACACACATGTATGTGGATCTACAAGGGAGCCATCCATTGGAGGTAATAGATATTTTGTCACATTTATAGATGATAATTCAAGGTTTGTCTAGAAGTATTGCATGAAGTCAAAGTCAAAGTTGTTTTGACCCTTCAAGAGGTTCAAAAACCTAGTGGAGAAGGAAAAAGAGAACTATATAAAGATTCTCAGATTGGATGGAGGGGGAGAGTATTTTTCAAATGAATTTTGAGATATTCTACATGACCATGCAATCAAAAGGCAATTCACTTATAGGTATACACCTCAAATAATTGGGGTGGTAGAGAGGAAGAATAGATACATAGCACAAGTGGCTAGAGCTTTGTTAAATGAAATGAATGTTCCTATCTCTTATTGGGTTGATGCAATAAATACAGCCATATAGATTATGAATAAGTGTCCAACCTCAGGAGTACATGGAGTTACACCTTATGAAGCTTGGTGTGGTAAGAAAACCAATCTTTTGCATCTCAAAGTATTTGGTTGTGTGTGTTATCTTCACATACCTCAAGAATTGAGACACAAGTTAAACCCGAAGGTAGATAGGTGTATATTTCTTGGATACTCTTCAAAGAAAAATGGTTTTAGATGCTATAATCCTTCGACTAAAGAGTGTAAGGTGTCTAGGGATGTAATATTTGATGATTTGGTACCTTGGTTTGGTAGCAAAGATGTGTTACAGGTTGATGATGCATATGAAACGGAAAAGAAGTTTAAAGAGCAACAATGAAGCATGGAGATGAGTGGTCCAACCACTTCAAGCACACCATCAGAGGAGAGTAATACATCAGCTTGGCATGGAAGGAAAATGAATGAAGCTCATTCAAGTGAAGGAAGTATCAAAGGAAAGGAAAAGGAGAATGACAAAGAGCATTGATGGGTAGACATGGAATCTACAAGTGACAAAGATATGGAAAAATTAGAAACTCCAGTATTTAAACCATCTAAACCAAGAAGGAGGAGATTCCTATCACCTAATGGTGAGGTAAGGTCATCAAATAGGGTTAAATACCCTGTTCAAAGGTTAACTTATGATTCATTCATTGCAAGACACTATGCATACATGAGTAACATTATAGCTTGTGAAGAACCCAAATTTTCTGAAGAAGCAAATAAGCATAGGGAATGGATTGAAGCCATGAAGGAGGAAGTCAAGGCACTTGAAGAAAAGTATACTTGGTCCTTGATGCCAAGAACAAAGGACATGAAAGACATTATCAACAAATAGGTGTACAACATAAAGAGGCATGCAAATGGGAGCATCTCTTGGTATAAAGCATGGCTGGTTGGCAAAGTTTTTGCCCAAACCTATGGCATCGACTTTGAGAAAACATTTAGTCCAATAGCTACGATGTCCACCGTAAGAAGCTTGATTGCAATTTCAACCTCAAAAGGTTGGAAGATGTACCTGTCAAATGTGAAGAATGCTTTCCTAAATTGAGACCTTGAAGAGGAGGTCTTCATGCAGCAGACCCAAGGCTTTGAAGATGAGAGGTTTCCACATGGATGACCTTTCCTCACCATTAGGGGTATGAATCGCCTACTCCTTGGTTTAGATGCTTTAAATCTTGGAGTTTCTAATTTTTTCATATCTTCATCACTTGTAGATTCCATGTCCATGCATCAATGGTCTTCATCATTTACCTTTTCCTTTCCTTTGGTACTTCCTTCACTTGAATGAGCTTTATTCGTTGTCCTCTCATGCCAAGTTGATGTAGGAATCTCCTCTAATGGTGTGCTTGAAGTGGTTGGACCACCCATATCCATGCTTTGTTGTTGCTCTTTGAACTTCTTCTTCGCTTCATATGCATCGTCAACCTATAACACATCTTTGCTACCATGCCAAGGTAGAAACACATCAAATATTACATCCCTAAACACCTTAATCTCTTTTTTGCAAGGATTATAAAACCTTTTTTCTCTAAAGAATATCCAAGAAATATACACCTATCTGCCTCTGGGTCTAACTTGTGTCTCAATTCTTGAGGTATGTGAACATAAAACACACAACACAATACCTTAAGGTGTGAAAGGTTGGGTTTCTTACCACACAAAACTTCATAAGGTGTAAATCCATGTACTCCTAAGGTTGGACACCTATTCATAATGTATATGGCTGTATTTGTTGCATCGGCCCAATAAGAGTTAGGAACATTCATTTCATTTAACAAAGCTCTAGCCACTTCTGCTATGTATCTATCCTTCCTCTCTGCCACCCCATTTTATTGAGGTGTATACCTACAAGTGAATTGCCTATTCATGCCATGTGCATGTAGGAAATCTAAAAATTCAATTGAAAAATACTCTCCCCTTCCGTCCAATTTGAGAGTCTTTATATACTTCCCTGCCTCCTTCTGTACTAGGTATTTAAACCACTTGAAGTGATAAAACACCTCTAACTTTGACTTGTGCAATATATCCAAACAAACCTTGAATGATCATCTATAAAGTTACAAAATATCTATTACTTCCAATGGATGGCTCCCTTGTAGGTCCCCATACATCTATGTGTATGAGGTTCAACAGTTCATTGCTCACATGTGCTCCCTTCTTGAATTGCAATCCGCTTTGTTTCCCTAATTGACAAGCATGGCAAAAATGTTTCATATTATAAGGTGTAAGATCAGGTAGAACACTTACCAAGCCCTTCCTTTGCATGTTCTTCATCCTTTCTAAGTTTATGTGCCCGATTCCTTTATGCCAAAAGTCATTTTCTACAATCTGTTTATTTCCAATTGACAAGTAGATAGTGTGAGGGGTTGATGGCTTTACCTCCATGATGAAGAGTCTTTCTTGCTTCTTTCCTTTTGCTATGAGCTTGTAGTCCTCCATGGGGTCTTCAACAAAACATCCTTGATCATTGAACCTCACCTCATAACCTCTTTCAACCATTTGACCTACCAAAACCAAGTTCTTGGTGATGGTTGGCACATGCAACACATCCTTCAACACGTTCGAGCTTTGTGATCCATTTAATGCAACACCTTTGTTGTTCAAGACAATGGCTAGTACCATGTCAAGAAGCTCCACCTCCTTAATTGTCAATCCACAAAAGAGGTAGGGCGATATGAATATTTTGAATGAGTGATGTGTGCGAAGGTGAAGGTGAGAAGCACACAAGTGCACACACACATACACACACACACACACACACAAGGTAGAGACAAGAGGAAATACAATGGAAAATGAGAATCACATTTGTAGTAATAAAAAATAGCTCTTACACTCACACTCTTACAATGTCACTTTGTCTAATCCTTCTAACCTCTCAAAATGAGCTCTCTAGCTATGTTTATAGTTTTTTGGATAGTTTTGGTACCTTTCAAACCTAGTGTTAGGCCTAGTCAAAAGTTAAATTCTAAGGCTTATTCGGAGGTCCAAAATTAAGTCAAAAAATTACAAACTTTGGTGTGAGCACTCTATCTAGGCTCCTGAAGCTCAAGGACTCCTCAGCTTGCACAAAATGGAGTGGCTCATGACAAAATTGGTGTTTGAGTCTCTCCCCCTGAATATTCATACATTCCCTTTTACATGCTTCCTTTGTGCGGATGTTTGTAGCTACTTCCAATTGCATTGGCAACACCTCCTCCCTCTGTCGTCCTTGACATATCCTTGTTGTAGGGCATGCATGATGTAATTTTGCAAGAGATCATTGGCAAGGGTTTTTTTTGTGACTCTAAGGCCTCATGCTAAATCTACTTCTAGTTTCTCCCAATCAACTACCTGAGCCTGATCATGTGCTAGGAGTGGATAGTGTGTTGCGTACATCATTTGTTCATAGACAAAAAGTTGTAGCAAATGTAAAGCCCTACTCATGAAAACTTCTGAGTGATATTCCTAGAATCCTGTGGTAAATATTTCTTCAAACATTAATTTGTAGTATGTAGGTAAGTACTTAATGTGGCGGTGCTAAGCATAACACACCCGGATCGATGGCATAGTACTCATATCATAAACTAGATCATCAATATTGTGCTCAAAACCTAGGGTGGACACGTGGGGTACGGACGCGTATGAGGATTCTAAACATTGCTTGTATAAGATCAAAAATCTTTATGGCCATCTAAGCGGCCACTTCTATCATGCGATGGAGAACCAGGAGCTAGTGTAGGATAGTGGCCATCCTATAACCAATCATAGGAGGACCTCGTGGTGGTGTGAAATATGTGTACTTGAGCAAGTCTTGACACGGCTTATTATTTTGTACTTTGATTGTGAATGCATTCCAAGAGCAATGGTGAGGTATAGGACCATAGCATGGATTGTACTTTAAGTGAAAAGGGAACTTTGTGCAAGTATACATCATGTTAGGAAATTCCTTTAGTAATTCCTTCCTCCAGGTAGGTTAGAAAATATTGCCATGTTGGGTGTCGAGTGGAAGGTTAGCTGGTTCAAATTGGGTTTCATGCATTGGCTTCTTGCATGTGATTTTCTTAATAGAAAAATTATACTTGTCCATGTATTTGAAGTATGGTTTATACTATAGTTCATTAATGGATATATACCTCCACGGTGCCAATTCTACAAAGTAGGAAGATTGAAGAATTGTCTCCTCGATAGCTATCATAACCTATAACTCAGCTTCTACACATGCGAGGTGAGTCTTACCTAATTCTTCTACTTGATTCATCCATGCAGGGGTAGGTACTTTGAATGTATCCTACCCTTGCTCTATAACTTAACCACCAATGGCAGGCTAGGGTTCATATTCTTCTTCAACAGTGGTCTTCACTAGGATGGTGACAGTTTCTTCTACCACAAGTATGTCTCATAGTGAGTCTTGTTTGGAGATCTCTAAATGATCCAGTACTTGAGATTGAAGTTCTAGTACACACACTCATAATGTGTTTAATTCTTCCAAGACTTCAATTGGTGTGACTGCTTGTACAACATGATGGAGATTCCACTCCCATCAATTTCAAAAGATCTTCATCCTCAAATATTCCATTCAATCCTAGAGAGTTAGGTTCTTTATCATCTAGTTTTGATAACAAAGTAACAATACCTATCCGCACATGTTTGGGGGTAGAGTCCATCTATAATTTCTTTAGTATGTCTTCATTGTGTACCCACATAAAGAAAGTTATGGGCCCAATCGTGGGTCAGCTTATTTTGATAGAGCCAATGCCATCCCAGAAAGAAGGGAAAGTCCTTTGGATGCGAAATGAAGTCTGAACACCACGAAGTCCAAGATGAGCTCATACCCTTGGACTATAAATACCACCCTCTTAAGGATCCTAATAGGCTTGGCCCTACTCTATTCTGCTATGGATATTGTGAATTGTGTTAATTTGGTGTACCAGAGTCCTAGATTTTGTATAATTAAATCAAGCATTGGATTGATACCCAATCCACCATTTATGATGACTCTAGCAAATTCCTGCCCAACTATCTTCACTGCAATATGAGGATTATAATGTTCAATCATAGAGGCCTTTGATAAAAGAAATTATGGGGGCTATTTGTAATAAGCATTTTGAGGGTGAAATAATTCATTTTTGAAGTTTCCGAATTACGTTGTGGGGATAATGCTTAGAATGAACAATTAGGTCATTTTATGCATGTAGGAAAATTTTTCGAATGACAAGTTTTATATTCTCTCTCTAGACCTTATCTAGATCATGTTTTCTGGTTGAAAATTGAAAGGTAGAGCATGCATAAGAGAATAAAAGTCTCTCTGAAATTTTTGTAAATCATGGTTTTAGTACCTAGTTTAGGGCTCTACATTTAGTTCACTGTAAGAAAATGCCTTGATTTTACTCTCTCTTTAGAATTTATAGGGCTCAAAAGTGATACTTAGAGGTGGACTTGGACCTAGATGATCTCTAACACTATTGTGCAAATCAAAAAGTTGAACATTCTTGTGCGTCACAAGCTTAATCTAACTACTCACCATTTTTGAGTTACATGGCTTTGAAAAGTGCCATTTTCCTACACTTAAAAGAAAAAGTGGGGATCTCTATTTCTACTTGAATCCATGATTTTGAAGCACGTGTTGTCATATAGAATTATGGATGTCTTTGGATATGTCCCTTTGTTGATTTTTCTTCTATTTTTGGATAGGTACCACTAACAAGAGCACTTGACTACTACAAATGCATGCTTTTGCAAAAGTTTTGTATGCAATACAGGAAGAGCCAATGTTTTCTATATTTTTTGGATCACACAATCCCTTGGGGAATGATAAACTCTATTTTGAAGGATATTTGTGGAGTTTAGCATGAAGAGGTCAAAAATCAAAGAATTACCTTGTGATTGAGAGTGAGAGTGAGAATGAGAGTGTGATTGAGAGTTCGAGTTTGAATGAGATTGTTATAACTAAGGGGTGGTTGGGATGTAGAGGCTTCCTCAAGATGCTATTTTCCAAAGCTATTACCAAAACTTCTCATTCTCTAAATCATATCTTATCTACTCTTTCATGTCATATTTGTTGATATATTCAGGTAGTGATGTGTGTGAACACTCTAGGACCATGGGGGCACTTTTTTTCCTCTTTAGGAGGTTTTTTTCCCCGAATTGTATATACACCTGTTGCCCTAATGGGCTACTCATCTTTGTAAATTCTAGTGGTAATACATTCAGTATTGTGTGTTGTGCTCCAAGCTTCTTCTTCTTCTTCCTTGTGTTGTTCGCGTGCTTCCAAAGACGTCTAACTCCAACAATTGGTATCAAAGCAGGTCGTCGTTTCATCTAGGGCAATGTCTACACATCTCCGGTTGCAGTCTCAGAATCGCATGAAATTTGGTAAGCATACTCATGGGTGTTTCAAAGATCAAAACATCTTCGCTCTCTGGTGCCGAAATTGCGATTTGAGCTCCTTTCCGCCTCCCAAGGCACTATCACAGTGTTTGTGTAGGCTATTTTGTCTTTTTGTGCCGAAGGTATATACCAATTTTGGTTCACCAATATAAGCATCTCAAAGTCTCTACAGGTTTAGCAGAATTCATTTGGGTAGTTCTGTTCAACTTTTTGAGATATAGTGAATTTTTTGCATCAAGGTATTTTAGTCACCGTCCATGGCTAAAAGCAGTGATGTATTCCGTATGTTGGCTGTTGAGGATGAGTTGGATGATACCAACTGTTGGTGCAGATCAATCACCAATTGAATGTTTGAAGACTGAAGAATGAAGGATGAGATCAATTCTTGAAGCTTGGAAGAAGGATACATTCAGAATATATGAGGAATGTACACATATGTACATAGTTCACTTAGATCTTTGATTAGTCATAGACTTGTACAAATTTATCTATAAATACCTTGAAAATGTCGAGGCGTGATATGAGAGCATATGTAAGAATAGATAGTTGTCAAGAAAGAGGAAGAGAGATGTCATGAGACATGAAAAAGTTAGTTGAGTTTTCTCTCATCACTCAACTGTAACTTTCTGAGTAAATGAAGAAATATTGCGCCCGATCTTTTCGTGTCTGCTCCGTCTGTGTTTGATCAATTGTAAAATCCTTTTGAGGATATCTAAGTTGGTAGTTAATGAGTCTCTGACCTGAGTTTCATAGTCTAATTGCAAACAGGCTAGGAGAATTGTTAGTAGGAACATTCATATGTGTTGAGTGTTCACAGTTCTCTGAAACAGGCGCAAATCTCGATCTTAATCTTTGGTTAGTTCTCACTCCATAGTTTAAAGTTTTGTGCAAGCAAGCACTTAATCTTTAAGTTGGAAGTTAATCTACTCGTGGCTAGAAGCATTTGCTTTAACGGGTTTTGTACTGAGAGAATTGAAGTTAAGAAGTTAGGGGTGTCTAAATCGACTTCTCAGAAGTGCAGATTCAGACATAGGTAACTTGTGAAGTTGATTTCTCAAGTTATACTAAACCTTTTGAAGAACTTTAACTTGGAGGAGGTGTGCAATCTCTAGGCGACACTCCATACAAAATTTCATAGAAAAATTTACATTTTTGATAGGTCAATGAGAAGAAATTGTGCAGCAGACTTTCTGTGTTTTACCTTCTTCACAGAATTTCTTAACTTTTGATAATTTGGAGATTGGACCTCTAATTTGGTGAAGGTTTTGACTTACTCTTGATATAGAGGTGTTCTAAATTCAAGAGTAGGTTGTTCTTTTGGAGATTAACATTCTCCATCAGTGGTATCAGAGCAGGAGACATCAAATCAAGGAAAGGAGGGTCCCGACTGCTGCAGATTCAAGAAATTCAACAATTGAAGAACTAAAAGGTGAAAGTTTGAAGGCAAAGCTTGAGGAGGAGACCATACGACATCAAGAAGGACAAAAGGAGTCTAATTCGAAGTAAAGGTACATATATTGTTCATAAAGCTTGAAGATTTCAATACACAGGTAGACACAAGATGGGAGATTCTCTACAGATAGAGAAATTGGATAGGGAAAACTATCCTGCATGGTCAATGAGGATGGAAGCTCATCTTGTGAGCAAAGATTTAATAGCCTACATCACAGGAGAAGAAGAAAAGCCACAGTTCAGAGATCCTAGTGTTCCAACTAGGGAAGAGTTAGCAGATTTGAAAAATTGGATGAAGAAAGATGCTCAAGCTAGGAGCATTATCTATATGGGAGTCAATGATTACTTTTACCTCATATTCGAGGTCTTGAAAGTGCAACTGATATTTGGAATGCTTTGGAGGAGCATTTCCAGAATACTACAAAGTCAAGGAAGGCATCCTTATGGGCAGAGTTTACAACCTTCAAGAAGAAGGCTTCTCAATCTATTTCAGACTATGTGACAAGGATGAAAGACATTGCAGATGCATTAGGAGCTGTTGATGAAGACATTGAGGAGGATAAATTGGTAAGGCAAATTCTTACAGGTTTGAGAGGTGATGACAAATGGAAGCCATTCATTTTGTCTACAGAGTTATCACTTGACCATTTCACTCCTGATTTAAATCAGTTGCTAGGTCATATGCTAACATTTGATGTTAAAGGAGATGGTGACAAGAGTGCAGGTCATGCAATGTACTCAAAGGACAAGAAGAAGAATAGCAAAGGAAAGCAACAAGCAGGTGAAGATGAAGGTACAACTAGTCAAGCCAACTTCCTAAGAGGAAGACGAGGTGGCAAAGGTAGAGGAAGAGGCAGGAATAACAAAGATGGAGGCAAAGCTTGCTAGATTTGTGGTAAGACAAATCACTTAGCTAATGATTGTTGGCATAATAATTAGAGTAATGGTGGATACAATCAAAATTATAACTCAAGAGGAAGAGGTGGCAGAAGTCAAAGAGGTAATTTCAGAGGCAGAGGTGGTAGGAGTTACTTTGGAAGAAATGTAGGTAGAGGATTCCAAAGTCAACAATATAACAACACCTACTACAATTATGCTTCAGATCAAAAGGAGGATTCAACATTGATAATGAATGCAACTTGTGAAAGGCAAAGTGAAGATCAAGGAGTTTTCTACATTGACTCAGGGTGTAGCAATCACCTGAGTGGTAATATATCCTTGATGACTGATTTGGAGAATAATGTTTTTAATCATGTTGTTCAAACAGGTGACAACACAAAGCACAATGTGAAGTCAATTGGATCAGTGAAGGCCAAGGATGGTAGCACCTTATTGAGTAAGGTCTTGTATGTTCCTACAATTCCTAAGAATTTGATAAGTGTAGGACAAATTGTTGAAAAGGGATATGAAGTAAGGTTCACTAATGATGGAGTATATGTGGAAGACCCTAGCCAAGGGTATAAACAGATTGTTTCAGGGAAAAAGGAAGGAAGATTATTTACATTGAAGATTCAAGGCAATATTGGTCATGCTATGTTCACATATGGAGGACATAAGATCTCTGAGTTAGATCTTTGGCACAAGAGGCTTGGACATTTCAATGAAAGAGGTATTAAAGATATGATTAACAATGGTTCAGTGCTTGGATTGCCTAATGTTGCAGGTCAACATATGACATACAAATGTGAGGCATGTCAATTAGGTAAGGTTCATAAGAATTCTTACTCCAAGCATGGTTTTATGTACTCAGAGAAGCTTGAATTGGTACACACAGATGTGTGGGGACCATCAAAGGATTTCAGTATAAATGGGTCAAGGTATTATGTGATTTATGTTGATGATGCTACTAGATGGATCACTATCTATGTGATCAAAGATAAGTTAGAAGTGTTTAATACATTCAAACACTATCATGCATATGCAGAAAGAATTACAGGTCATAAGTTGAAGAGATTAAGGTCAGATGAAGGGGGAGAGTATTTCTCTAATGAGTTCAGTGATTACTTATGGAATGCAGGTATAAAAAGGGAAGTTACTTGCAGGTACTCTCCTCAACAAAATGGTGTAGCAGAAAGGAGAAATAGAACACTTGTTGAGTTTGCAAGATCCATGATGAAGGAGAAAAGTTGCCCTAATTATTTGTGGGATGAGGCTGTAAATACAGCCACTTATTTGGTCAATAGGTTACCATGTAAAGCCTTGCAGGGTATGACACCATATGAGGCTTGGTGGGGTAAGAGACCTACCTTGGATCATTGCAGAGTTTTTGGATGTGTGGCATATGCATATGTGCCATCACAATTAAGGCACAAGTTGGAGCCTAAAGCTGAAAAATATGTTTTCATTGGTTATGATGATAAGCAGATGGGCTATAGATTGTGGAGTCCATCTACAAAACAATTTATGGTTTCTAAAGATGTTACATTTGATGAGCAAAGCACTTGGTATGCAGGTACAATCAATATCAATACAGGAGATGAAGAAGAAGTGAGTCAAAGGAAAGGTAAATCAAAGGTTCAAATATTTGATGAACAAGAGAATAATGAAGTGCAGGTTGAAGTGGAAGAAACCCCAAGATTTGATCCTGAATATGAAGAACCAGAAATCTCAAGAAGTGGAGAGCTTAGGAGGTCTACAAGGAATAAATGGCAACCTACAAGGTATAGTTATGATACTTCTTTTTTGGCCACAAAAGACTATGCTTATATGATGAAAACAGATGAAGACTCTTCTACATATGAAGAGGCAAAAGGTAAGGAAAAATGGGAGAAAGCTATGCAGGAAGAATATGATGCACTATTGGAGAATCAAACATGGGATTTGGTTCCAAAACCAAATAGTCAGAAAATCATTGGATGCAAATGGGTTTACAAGACCAAGAGGTTTGCAGATGGAAGTGTGTCTAGATACAAAGCTAGACTTGTTGTCAAAGGGTTTGCTCAGACTTATGGTGTTGACTATGATGAGACTTATAGTCCTGTGGCAAAGATGACAACCATCAGGACACTTATAGCTATTGCTGCATGTAAAGGTTGGAAGTTATGTCAACTTGATGTGAAAAATGCTTTTTTGAATGGTTATATTTCAGATGATGTGTTCATGGAGCAACCTCAAGGGTTCAGAGATAAAAAGTATCCAGATCATGTGTGCAAGCTCAAGAGAGCTTTGTATGGCTTCAAGCAGGCCCCAAGGGCATGGAACTATAGACTTGTAAAGTTCTTGAAAGAACTTGGATTTTAGGTGTCTAAAGCAGATAGTAGCTTGCTTGTCAAAGCAAGTGATAATGGTTTCATATACATGTGCATATATGTTGATGATATAATCCTTACAGGTACAGATGAAGAAGGAATACAAAGACTCAAGAAGCAAATGGAAAAGGAGTTCAAGATAAGTGACTTGGGAGACTTGTCATACTTCTTGGGCATGGAGATTACATATACTCAACATGGAGTATTTGTGACCCAAGAAAGGTATTTGAAGAACTTGTTAATCAAGTTTAAAATGGATGATTGCAGGGTAGCACCTACACCAATGGAGGTGAATCACAAATTGAGTAAGTTTGGAGGTGAAGAATTCAAGGACATGAGACAATATCAGAGTTTAGTTGGTAGTCTTATCTATGCTACTTTAACTAGACCTGATTTATCATATGCAGTAGGGGTTTTGTCTCAATTCATGCATTGCCCAAGGAAAGAACATTGGATTGCAGGTCAAAGAGTGTTGAGGTACATTAAGGGTACACTCAATGAAGGTTTGTATTATGGGTTTACCTCAGATACAAATATCAAAATTTATAGTGATGCAGATTGGGCAGGTAATCCAGATGATAGAAGGTCAACTTTTGGATATATGTGTTATGTGGGAGATAAACTTATCTCATGGTGTTCCAAGAAGCAACATACAGTTGCTTTGTCTTCTACAGAAGCAGAGTACAAAGGCATGGTTGAAGCTGCAAAGGAAGTGATTTGGCTCAAGACTTTGATGAAGAGTTTTGACATTGTGCATGGGGTACCAATTATATATGGAGATAACATGAGTTCATTGTATTTAGCTGCTAATCCTGTTTTTCATGCCAGGACCAAACACATTGAGATTCAGTATCACTTTCTAAGAGAGAAAGTGATGAATAAGGAGATTGAAGTCATACATACTTCAACAAAGGATCAGATAGCTGATATGCTTACAAAGAGCTTGGATGGACCAAAGCTACAGAAGTTTAAAGACATGGCAGGTATAAAGAAGAAAGGAGAAACCTCAATTGATGATTGAGGGGGAGCTGTTGGTGCAGATCAATCACCAATTGAATGTTTGAAGACTAAAGAATGAAGGATGAGATCAATTCTTGAAGCTTGGAAGAAGGATACATTCATAATATATGAGGAATGTACACATATGTACATAGTTCACTTAGATCTTTGATTAGTCATAGACTTGTACAAATTTATCTATAAATACCTTGAAAATGTCGAGGCGTGATATGAGAGCATATGTAAGAATAGATAGTTTTCAAGAAAGAGGAAGAGAGATGTCATGAGACATGAAAAAGTTAGTTGAGTTTTCTCTCATCACTCAACTGTAACTTTCTGAGTAAATGAAGAAATATTGCACCCGATCTTTTCGTGTCTGCTCCGTCTGTGTTTGATCAATTGTAAAATCCTTTTGAGGATATCTAAGTTGGTAGTTAATGAGTCTGTGACCTGAGTTTCATAGTCTAATTGCAAACAGGCTAGGAGAATTGTTAGTAGGAACATTCATATGTGTTGAGTGTTCACAGTTCTCTGAAACAGGCGCAAATCTTGATCTTAATCTTTGGTTAGTTCTCACTCCATAGTTTAAATTTTTGTGCAAGCAAGCACTTAATCTTTAAGTTGGAAGTTAATCTACTCGTGGCTAGAAGCATTTTCTTAAACGGGTTTTGTACTGAGAGAATTGAAGTTAAGAAGTTAGGGGTGTCTAAATCGACTTCTCAGAAGTGCAAATTCAGACATAGGTAACTTGTGAAGTTGATTTCTCAAGTTATACTAAACCTTTTGAAGAACTTTAACTTGGAGGAGGTGTGCAATCTCTAGGCGACACTCCATACAAAATTTCATAGAAAACTTTACATGTTTGATAGGTCAATGAGAAGAAATTGTGCAGCAGACTTTCTGTGTTTTACCTTCTTCACAGAATTTCTTAACTTTTGATAATTTGGAGATTGGACCTCTAATTTGGTGAAGGTTTTGACTTACTCTTGATATAGAGGTGTTCTAAATTCAAGAGTAGGTTGTTCTTTTGGAGATTAACACTCTCCATCACCAACTACCCATTATGGGCTTATATGATGCATGATGTATTGGTCATAAAAGGACTATGGAATATTATATAGGGTGTTGAAAGAAGACTTGTTACACTTGCGAATACAGGTACTACAAATACAGTGCTGGAGCCGATGGAGATGGTGTCGAAGATGATGATATTCTATAGATTCCTGTTCTTGCTATTGTTTTTGTTGCCCCTACTGTAGAGCAAATTTGTTGGGGATGATAGAGATGCTCAAGTACATGCATTGATAGTTTTCTCTATCAAGCGTGCCATTATTCCTCACATTCGCTCTTGCAGAATAGCTAAGGATGCTTGGGATACACTTACCACATTGTACCAGGCTAGGAATGAGGCTCGTGTTGCTTAGCTTCAAAAACAATTGGAGAGTGAGCACATCAATGAAGGTGAATCTATCGATAGTTTTCTCACAAAGATGAATGATTTGAAAGAGCAATTGATTTCTATTGATGAAGTTATACCAAATAGCTCACTTATGCAGACCATTTTGAATGGTCTTCCTCACTCATATCAGAGTTTTGCTTCTACTCTTCGTTTGATGATGAAAGGAAATCCAAATGCCTTGTCATATGAGGAGTTCGTCTCTGTTCTATTGCAAGAAGGTCAGTCTAAGCACAAGAAGTCTATTATGCATGGTGTAGATCAAGCTTTCCTGGCTAGTAAGAAGGGCAAAGGAAAATGGAGCTCTTCTACTAGTAAGAAAAAATCTACAAATGCTACATATTTGAAGAAGGAAGACCTAAGAAGAAATCAGAAAAGAAAAATTGTTTTGCAAATACTATAAAGCAAATGATCATGTCATTAAGAGCTCTCCAAAACTGGTTGCTAAAGAGGCAAAGAAGAAAGAGTCCAGAATGGTTGTTGCAGAGGCCTCTACACCGAAAACAGATTCTGATAATCTTGTGCATGATTAAGAATGGGCGTTTACTATTGTTTGCAGTCTTGATCCATCTTCACATGAGCAGTGCATGTTTGTAGTAGACTAAGATGTTTGGTACTTTGATAATGGGGTGACCAAACATATTACCTCATAGTGTAGTTTCTTCTCTTCACTCAAGCCTGCCCCTACAGGGAATATTGTTACATGCACCAACAACTCCTCCTATCCTGTTATGGGAGTTGGTAAGATCATTTTGACTACTAGTGATGGTAGTTCTTTCACTTTTTTAGATGCTTTGTTTGTGCCTGGGATCAAGAAAAATTTGTTATCAGTTTCTGCATTGGTCAAGATTGGCTTGGTTGTGAAATTTGTTGATGACAGATGTACAGTTCATGATCCGTCAAATGCCAATGTCATTATTGCTTCTAGCATTTTATGTCATTGGTTGTATAAGCTCATATACTATGAAAGATCTATAGATGATTTGGTATGTGTAGTACATGATTCTCAGGCTATGTCAGATGCAAAGCTTTTGCATGCACACTTTGGTCATCTAAATTTTGCTAGTTTGCTATGCCTGCAGAAATCTAAAATGGTGTCCTCTTTGCCCAAACTTCAGGCACCTAGAAAACATGTTTCTGAAGGCTATATTTTGGGAAAAATGGAGTGTTCCTCCTTTCCAAAAGATGGTTCAGTTCGGGCTACTCAGAAATTGTAACTTGTACATAGTGATGTCTCTGGTCCTATGTAGACACCTTCTTTTGGGAACTATCCTTACTTCATGACTTTCATCAATGATTTTTCTAGGCATGCATCGGTATATCCATTGAAGGCAAAGTCCGAAGTGTTTATGTGCTTCAAACAATTTCTGGTTTTGGTTGAAAGTTTGTCAGCATGTAAAATGGGCACCCTTCATTCTGATCGGGGGGGGGGGGGGATTGGGGAGGGGGGGGGATATATGTCTTTTGGCTTTAATGCATTTCTGGGTGAACATGGGATAAAACATCAGTGTACAGTGTTGTATACACCTCAATAGAATGGAGTTGCTGAATGATAGAACAAGTCACTCATGGAGATGGCGAGCTGTATGGTCAAGAGTCAGGCTTTACCACATAGTTTCTAGCTTGAGGCTGTTATGCGTGCAGCATATGTATTAAACAGGTGTTCCACTAAAGCGGTGTAGTACATCACTCCATATGAGGCTTGGCATTATCGCAAGCCATCTGTTGCTCATCTATTTGTTTTCAGTTGTCTAGCATATGCATTAGTGCATGAACAACATCATAGGAAACTATATGATAAAGTAGTAAAATGTATTTTTGTTGGGTAGAGTTCTGAAAGTAAAGGCTATCATCTGTAGCATCCACAGACTAAATGCATTTTCGTTAGCCGTGATGTTTTTGTGGAAGATGTTATTCAGCCATTACTTTCATGTACTAAGGAGACATCTGTTAGCCCCAAAGACACATATGATACTTTACCTCCTCTCTTTACAGGTGGACAGTCTAGTGCTGGTCCTAATGAGGCAACTTGTCAGCCTTTGCAGATTTCATGTGATACATGATGATGCAGATCATTCCAGTTCTGATGCAGATTTACATGATGCACTTGTTGATGAGAGACCTGATATTGAGCAGGCAAAAACTATGCCAAAATGGCTAGTGTAGACTTTATGCGACAACAAATTAGATGCACCTCTATCATATCATACTCAATCAAGCTCTTACAGTGCCTCTTTTGCACCAAATTTATATGATATGGTTGTATCTAGTCTCTGTGATGAGAATGAGCATGTTCCATTGGCACAAAGTGGGTATACAAGATGAAGCATAAACCTGATGGAGCAATTGACAGGTATAAGGCTAGGCTTGTTCAAAAGGGTTATGCGTAGGAAAGAGGCATTGATTTTGATGAAACATTTGCTCCTACTTGCCGAATGACTACTGTTCATAGCATCTGTGCACTTTCCGCTCATCATGGTTGCAATGTACATTAGTTGGACATTAAAACAACATTTCTGAATGGTGACTTGCATGAAGAAGTGTATGTTTTTCAACCCCATGGCTTTGTGCAAAAAAGGGCATGAAAACCAGGTGTGAAGGTTAAAGAAGTCGTTATATGGTTTAAGGCAAGCACCACGTGCTTGGTATGAAAAGATGCATGCATATCTGATTGTACATGGTTTTGAGAATAATCCAACTGAAAGCACCTTATATGTTAAGCATGCTAATTATGTGCTTCTGATCATTGTGGTATATGTTGATGACTTGCTGCTCATTGTTCCTCATAACATGCATATTGCTAATTTTAAGGCTGATTTGCATGCCTCATTTGAGATGTCTGATTTCGGGAATTTGCATCACTATTTGGGCATTCAAATTATGCAAGTTGATGGTGGAATGTCTTTGTGTCAAACAAAATATATTGACACATTATTGCAACATTTTGGCCTTGAAGACTATAAGCCTATTGACATTCCTATGGAGACATGTTTATGATTGAGTCTTCATGATGTGGGAGATGCATTTGATGTTGTTCTCTATCAACAAGTTGTTGGATGATTGATTTACTTATGCATTACTCGATCAGATATTCAATTTGTTGTCTTATAGATGAGAAGCTTTATGCATTGCCCACGTATGAAACATTAGTGGGTGGTTAAGCACATCTTTCACTACTTGAGTGGTACTCAGCTACTTGGATTGTTTTATCCCAGGGGGGGATCACTACCGCCAAATTTGATGCTTTTTCTAACAGTGATTGGGCTTGTTGCTATGACACTCGTGTGTTCACTAGTGGCTTTTGCTTCATGCTTGGTTGCTCATGTATATCTTGGTTGAGAAAGAAGCAGCCTATTGTGGCCACTTCTAGTTGTGAGGCTGAGTATAGAGAAGCTTTCACAATGACTGTTGAGTGTGTGTGGCCCAGATGCCTTATGAATGATTTGGGTGTTGGTCGGTCTTTTGCCACCACCATCTTCACTGATAGTCATACCGCATTGGCAATTGCAAGGAACCTTGTGTTCCATGCTCGCACTAAGCACATTGAGGTGCATTAGCAATATTTCAAGGACAGGTTCTCTGCTAGGGAGATCAGCTTGGTATATGTGCCCACGCACGAGAACATTGTAGACCTTTTTATGAAGGCCATACCTAGGGAGAAGTTTGAAGCTTTCCGCAAAGCTTTCGGCTTACTTCCTTTTGTGGAGTGATTCCACATAGATTGGCACTTCCTTACACATGAACGCTAGCTCCTTGTTCACCACATTATTCCTAGGGTGGATCTACTGATATATTCATGTAGTGATGTGTGTGAACACTCTAGGACTGTAGGGGTACTTTTTTCCCTCTTTAGGAGGTTTTTTCCCCCGGCTTGTATATACACCTATTGCCTTAACGGGCTACTCATCTTTGTACATTCTAGTGGTAATACATTCAGTATTGTGTGTTGTGCTCCAAGCTTCTTCTTCTTCCTTCTGCTGTTTGCATGCTTCCAAAGACATCTAACTCCAACAATATTGTCTCTTATCTTGTGCAATTTTTGTGTTTTTTCTCTCCTCTACTATGCTTGAGTGATCGAGAGCTTTTGATTGAGGATATTTTGTGATCAAGAAGTTCTATAAGTGGTATTAGATCCAAGTTCAATCCTCAACAATGATGGAAGGTTTGACACAAAAGATTCATGAGGAAGAGGAGCTTATTGAGAAGCTTCTTGGAGAATTACACAAAGAATGAGGTGAAAAGCAACTAGAAGGCACAGAAAATTTCTTTGCAGAGCTGAACAATAAAGTGGATGAAGGTGTAAGAACATCTAGTATGCCTAGAGGAAGACAAAAATGCAATTATGGACATATGGAGGTAGTTAACTTTTGGTGAGATATCAAGCTCAACATGTGATGATCTAGGATATTGCTTTTTCATTTCTCTGACATGTATAGTAGTCATGTCGATATATGTGAGGGATACTTCATTGAGATATACTAGATTTATCCACTAAGAGTGATGGCACATTTGTTTCTTGCCAGCTCACTAATGCATGGACATTAGGGTTTTCCTTATGTACTGTTCTTTATATATTGCACATGTTGTATTCCTTTTTTTTAGGTCATTCTTGTACATTCCTTTTATGTAATAGAATAAGAAGAAGATCATTCTTCCTTGCCTCAATCTATGTGTGTGTGCTTCTCTTTGATTGCGAGAGTGTGTGTGAGCTGCCTTCCTTATCTCCTTCCTCGTGACATGGTATGATAGCGAGTGTGGTTGCAAAGAGCTCGTGGAGAAGGCCGAAGGTGAAGAGTATGCAAGAAGGCATGAAGAAAGCAAGATTCACAAATTGAAGGTCTTTGGTTGCAGAACAAGAGGACTAAGGAGGAGATGGAGGGAGAGACAGGAGATAAGAGACACGCACAGATGCATGGGAGCCTCAAACCCACATAATGATCTCTCTTGAGGCAATGCTCTATATATGATGTATAGATATGAATATGGGGGTAAGGTCACATGACCCTTACATCCCCAACAATCTCCCACTCAAGGGCCAATGTGTCCATAAGTGGAAAAATATACAAAGAATGATGTAGGACTATATAATAATGTATAGGAAGAGTCCATATCTCAACCCATACAGATCAGCCTACACCAACTGCCTCGAACAAGGTGTATCCATGCACCTCAAACTGCTCTTGACTCATATCAATAAGAGTCAAGCTCACATCTAACTCATGCAAGAATTGATGAAGTTCTTGCAAAGCTCCCACTCGCTCTATGCCTATGTCAATCATTGAACGACTGGCAACTCCACATGTAAATGCTCCAATAGCAACTGTAATATCTGGTCTTGAGCATAACAACTCGTATATCAGACTCCCAAATGCTAATGAAACCTATGCTATCCTGGTTAACCTAAGCATGTCAACCATGCCTGTATCCAAGGCATCCAAAGCTCCATCATCAAGACCAACATGTCATGACATATTTGTCTCAACATCTATCATGAGCAAAGCCAAGAATGACTGCATGATCACTGACTCATCAACATCTAAATCAGTCATCCTCTCAACCAAGGATGTGTCAAGTTGTGAACCCTGAGAGCTAGTATGCTCTGGCATACACTGTGTATCATAAGAGCTATCCTCCTCTACCACACCACGTGTATCATCATTCCATATGAGCTAACTGCACAACATCAACAACAAGGTCAAAGTGATGATCATACTCTAATTGAGTATCAACACAATGCTCTAAATGAGCATCTACATCATGCTTTAAAGCATCCAACTGATCATCTGAAGTGTGCTCCACAAGAGCATCCATATGATCAATAAAATCATGCTCTCCATAAGCATCATGAGCATCCAAAGCATGCTCTACATGTGCATCCATCTGAGCATCTAAATCTTGCCATACATGTGCATCATGAATGTCAATAGACCTATGTGTAGGTAGAGAAAATGACACATAACGAGTCTCACATCGCAGATCAGACTGAACTCCCACTGAGATGAGACTATCTCTCACATGAAGTACCTGCAATGGATACATGCGCCCAATCCTAGCACCTCTACCAAGCATAAGTTGTCCCAACTGCAACTGAAAATGATGCTCACCAAGGAATGCATAACATCTGCTTTCGTCTTGCTAACTGAAACCAAGCTCATAGGTAATGAAGGCACATAACATTAAATTTTATGACAAGCTTTGCTATCAAGTCAATGGATCTAGATGTGTCCATTTTTTAGATGCTATTGCAATGGTCGAGAATTTTTAGAAGATGGAGAAGTTCAATTTGGATAAGGCAAATAGAAATAGATTCATTGTGATGAAACATAGCCCCTAGAGACATGTTGCACTAAACATGAACAATTCAAAGAAGACTCCATCTTCTAATAATCAAGGTAAAAATCTTGTTGAGGTGGAAAATTAAAGGAGGCATCAACCCATCCATTGGCAACAAGACCTTAATCTTATTGAACGAGCAAAACTACTCGATTTGTGTTTCCAGTGTGGGGAGTAAGGGGATCAGACATATGAATGCCCAAACAAAGAAATCTTTCGGCCTGCACAATCAAAGCTGATAAACATCATTGAGGAAGGTGCAACAATTGAGAAAATAGATGATGGAAGTAAGTTCCCTAACTATACTTTACATTGCATGGTGGCTAGTTCTTTCCCAAGGGCTTTTGTAATTATGATTTTGGGTATGGTTTCTAGACATAAAATCATATTTTTGATCGATTGAGGTAGTACACATTGTTTTCAATCTTTCAAAGTACAAAATTTAGGGATACCCCTAAATATGCAGATAACAAAACCTATAGAGATGGCCAATGGAAAACTACACTATACGAAAGGATACATTGAAAATCTTGCATTTACTTTTTTTGATAGGTGTTTTTTCGGGACTTTCCAAATGAAACAAAGTGATGCAATTATAGGCATGGACTGGTTAGTTCAAATTCTACAACAACTGATTGTGAACAAAGAACAACCACTTTGAGGCTAGATAATGAATCTATCCATATTATAGGTGATTTGAGTAATCCTAAGACTATTCTCATTTCTACAATGTAGATAATTAGAGGTATATGTGATGGCTGTAGAACATTTATAGTGTATGTGAACAATAGACATGAGAAAGATAATGATGAAAAACTTGCAAATTATGCAAAAAATCTTTTGAAAGAATATGTAGATTTAGTTCTAGAAGACTTGCCTCGTATACCTCCACCTAGGTAGATTGACCATGCCATTGACCTGTATCCGGGGAGTGAACCATATTCCTAAGCATCCTATCGATTGAACATAGATTAATTAAAGGAGCATAAGATTCAATTAGATGTTCTTTTGAATAAATACTTGATAAGACTCAGTGTTTCACCTTGGGGTGCACGTGTTTATTTCAAAAGAAGAAAGATGGATCTTATAGATTACGTATTGACTATCGAGGGTTTAATAAAAGGACAATTAAAACTAATTACCCCCTCCCTCACATAGATGACTTATTAGTTCAATCAAGTGGAGCGACTTTGTTCACTAAGCTTGACTTAATTAAGATACGGATATCACCAAATTAGAATCAAACCAGAAGGTATACCCAAGATAGATTTCTGAACATGTTATGATCACTACGAGTTTATGGTTTTACCTTTTGGATTCATAAATGCTCTTGCCACATTCATGGACTTTATGAACAATTTTTTTCATGATTACCTATATGAATTCATCTTAGCATTTTTTAATGATATATTTGTATACTGCAAACATGATCGTGAGCATGCTCTACATCTCAAGAAGACTTTGCGAACTCTTAGAGAACATAAAATGTATCAAAAAAAGAGTAAGTGTTTCTTTTCTAAGGATAAAATTGTGTATGTAGGAAGAGTCATATCTATAGAGGGAATTCATATAGACCAAGATAAAGTGAAAACAATAGTTGATTGGCTAGTTCCTAAAATTGTAAGTGATGTCAGAAGTTTTTTGGGATTGTTGCAATATGAAAGAGCACATATTCAAGATTTCTCTAAGATAGCTAATCCCCTCATAGAGTTGACTAAAATGAATGTAGGATTTGTTTGGAGTGACATGTGTCAAAAATCATTTGAATCATTGAAACAAAAAGTTATTGAAAATTGTGTTTTGAAAGTACCAGAAATGGGAAAGCCTTTTGTGATTGCATGTGATGCAAGTGGGAGTGAGATAGGATGTGTTCTTTCACAAGATGGTAGGATGGTTGCATATGAATCCAAAAATTTAAGAAAACATGAACTTAATTATCTTAATCATTATCTATGTGAGATGAAATTGTGGTATACCTTCTTTTTGAGGCTTATGTCATCATGATTTCCATCATGGATGTATAGTGGCATTGTGGTCTATATCTTTCGTTTGCCACTTGGTTATGGATTCTATGAGAGTTGATTGTGGATCTTGGTTGGTACTTGTATCTTTGTTTTCTTTGCAGGTACATGATCCAGATTGGAGCCTGAGTTACACATTTGTTTGTCACCATTATTAGCATTTGGTCATTGATTGATATGTATTTGCGAGTGTGATTCTTCGCATATGTGGATGGTGATTCCCACATGGTTTATTTGGTTCAGAGTCCATTTTATAGAGGAGATGCTGTCAAAATTTTGTCAGCTTTTATGCTAGATAGATAATCTAGTAGATCCTTTATGCTTGTGAGATAGCTTTGGATCATTGCTTATCTCCATTCACTTGGGCATGGTCATAGGTTATTCGTGACCGGTTGGACCATCTTGCAAGATTTATTCTTGAGTGGAAGGTGTATCGCTATTTTATTGGCATGTATTGCCATTAGTTTTTGGCATATGTATTTTCCATTATATTTGATTGGATCAGTGACAGGTGGTGATAGGTTATTCATTGTTCTTTTGCTACTGGTTATCTTGTTTGATTGCTCAATTTACAGGGGATACTATGTCGAATTTTTCCCAGGATTCTTTCACATCTACTTGATCACTTTGGAGACTTGAAGAGGAGGCTTATGCTCATGGTTTTATGTGCATGCTAGATGCATGGTTATGTGTCGGGTTGTTCACATGGTTTCTTCTCCAGTGGCATATTTGGGATATGAGTTATGCATATGGATATGCAGGTGTGATCCTATTGAGGATAAAGTATTGTTTCTAGTCTCTTGTTACATTGCTATTTCTGCTTTCAGATCCTCTAAGTGAATTTTCAAAATATGCAAAAGAACTTCAAGCATTCCGCAAAACTTGTACTAGTTAAAAAGATTTTTATGACATTACATAGATAAGACTGACACGTAACTTAGAGGAGATAGTATAAATCAAGTTCCTACATAAATTCTCAACTCTCTCTACAAGTCATCAATGTAGCTTGTAATATCTTCGCCTTAAATTGTATTTTGCTCCCATTTCCTAAGTTTACCTAGGTTTACTCAGCTAATACATACATCCATAATCAATTGCAGCATGTGCGAAGGCAAGGAAGGAAACAATAGTAGATCATTTTCATTTCTAATGGATTCCATTTTTCCCGATATCAATGGAGTGTCTTTCCCACCACGCTCAACTCCTTCCTTCTTCCTCTATGTGTGAATCGACAAAGAGTGCATAAATTGTAGGCCATGTCATAAGTCCATCTTCATTGTTTTTTACCCGATGTCCACATGAGCACGTAGAGCAGAAAAGAAAATCACAGAAGATCTACCCGCCCTCCTTTGTTTCTGGGTCATGGTCCCCTTCTTTAGCTTGATCATTCCTTCTTCTTCCTCGCCTCCTGACCAAAATAGCATTTTTGGTCAGGAGGCGAGGAAGAAAGAAGGTGGTCACACTTTAAATATTGAAGAGACTCTACAGGAGGCTAAAAGCTTCTTTATGGATGTTTTCTCTGGTACTCCCAAGTGGGGGGAGGACATCCGGAGGGCCAGAGCTACTATTGCTCTAAAAAGGAAAAAAATGATTCCTGAAAGCCTGGTTCCCATCCTGGACCTGCCCCTCACTGCCGGTGAGATCAAAGAAACCATTTATAAATTGAAACCCTGTAAGTCTCCGGGATTTGATGGATTGCCAAATGAATTCTTCATACTTCTATGTGATTTTCTTACTCCTTATATTCTCTTGGTGTGGGAAGAGGCTTCTAGCAAAGGATTTCTCCCTTGTCACATAAACACTGGTGTAATCAGACTCATTCACAAAAGGGGAAATAAAGATGACCTCAATAATTGGAGACCTATCACTTGCCTCAACACCATCTACAAGATTATAGCTTCCACCATAGCCAGAAGACTCAGTCCCATGATGAAACACTTTATCCTCCCTGAGCAAAAAGGATTCATCAAAGGTAGATACATCCTTGATGCTATCATTTCTCTTTGGGAAGGCATAGACAATGCTAAAGACCTGGGCCAAAATTTTTATTTCTTCAAGATTGACTTTGACAAGGCTTATGATAGAATTGAATGGGATTTTATTCTCCAATCTCTTCAAGACTTGGGAGCTGGCAGAAGACTCATCAAAAATATTAGCACTCTTTTTGGCAATGCTTGTTCTAGAGTTTCCATCAATGGCCACATATCTGATCCCTTTACTCTTAGGAGATCCATACGACAAGGTTGTCCTCTTGCTCCCTTGCTCTTTACTATTGCTACTGATGCTTTAGGTTGGCTTGTTAAAGATGCTATGAACAATGGTACTATAAAAGGTATCAATGTGATTAACTCCCCTTCCCCTCTTGGGCTTCAAATGTTTGCTGATGATACTAATGTTATGCTAAATGCTGATGATCTTTCTGTGAACAAATTCCTGGAATGTTTAGAGATTTTTTGTCTTGCTAGTGGTTCCAAAGTTAACCATTCCAAAACTGGATTTAAAGCTTCTAATGATTATACTCCTGAATGTGTTTCTAGACTTGGATGCAGCATTATCAAAGATGGAGATATTTTTAGATTGTTGGGGATTCCCATGGGTTTTCAGATTTCTTTTGCTCAAAGGTGGGATTGGGTGGTTGAAAGGTTTAAAAAACACTTGACATACTGGTATGATACTAATAGCTCCCTCCCTCATAGAACTTTTGTTCTAAATCATTACATTCTTCCAAAATTGGTCTATTTCCTGGCTTGTTGGTCTCCTTCTAATAAGCAACTTGGACAGGTTATCAGTCTAGCCAGGAACTTCCTATGGGGAAGCAAGCCTGATAAAAAAAAAAGTCCCCAAAGTGGCCTGGAAAGTGTGCTGTCTCCCTAAACATCAAGGTGGATTGGGAATTATTAATCCTGTGAAAATGGCAGACAACTTGGCTTCTAAATGGATTCTGAGATGTATTGATTGTAATGATGTTTGGGCCTGTCTTCTGAAAAGAAATACTGCTAGATTCTGTCTTTCTGACTACAGGGCCTGGAAAAATCTCAACCTTTGGGACATTATAACTTCCCCTCATCCCATCACCCCTTTTGGTAGTCCCTTAGTCTGCAGAATATGGAGGGCCTAGTTCAAAGCTAAAAACTCTTTTAAACTCACCAATGAACTTGCCTGTTCTCTTCAATTTTATTTGCAGGAGTCTCCATGGTTGGGTTGGCTTGCTTACTGTGAAAAAAACAGCCTGTCAATCAAGCAACACAAATGCCACAAAGCTGGAATTACTACTTGGAACAACTACATGTGTGGAGCTAGGGTAAGGACTGCACAAGAAATCTTTTCTAGCACTAATCTATCTATTTCTTGCTTGCAGGTAATTCAAAAGCACAGAATCTTGCTGATGGAAAAGAAGGACAGGTGGCATAGGAAAACAGTTGATCTGGTGGATGTTGCTAATGTCATCTTCAAACAGTTCAAACATGATAGAGGCTCTGCTGATCAAATCCTGAAGAAGCTCAACTCTAGATGGTAGGTGAATTGGTCTACACACCAGTGGTCTTACAGATTCAAAGCCCTGTGGGCCTTTCCAGATTGCAGCAAACATTCTTTTCTTCAATGGAGGATGTTACACCATGGCCTCTGGACTAGTAATAAAATCAGGAAAATTTATAATAGTGGTGGATCCTGTATATTTTGTGGCCTTGTGGAGGATGTTTCACACCTCTTCCTTGAATGTCACCATGCTAAAAACTTTTGGTCTGTTGTGGAGAAGTATCTGCTAGTGAATGGTCTCCCCAAACTTAGTAAAATGGAAGTTATTCTTGGCTGCTGTAATCACTTGGATATTTTGATGTGGAATATTTGGAGGGGCTACATTCTTTGGTACATTTGGCTCAGTAGGAATGAGGCTACATTTGGTAGCAGAAAAAGGAACTACCTTATGACTTTGCCTGTTATTCTGAAAAATGCTTCTCTGTCCTGTATTAGGAGAATCAGAGATGCTTCTTGTAATAACTATGATGTCTTCAAGATTTTGTCTGAAAATTCTCCCTCTAGATGGAAAAAATTGTTAGCTGAACAGTACTCTTGTAAAAGGCTAGACATGTACTACTACTTGTAAATTGTCCTCTGGGACAGGTGTCTCCTGCCCAAGGCACTTTGTATATGGCCACCATTAATTTAAATTTTCCTTGTTTCTTCAAAAAAAAAAAAAGCATTTTTGTGGTACTAGAACCACAATCTTTTTCCCTAGGTATAGTGAAATCGGAGGTGACATCATACAAAGATCCTTACTCTTCCTCCATGCACATGATTTCTATTCTTATATATTCCCAATTTCATGCACATACGTACTTAAAATAAGCTCACACATATATGAGATGTATACATTTTCAAATTCACCCGTGCATACACAAATCACTTTTAAATCACATCCACACATATTTTTTCTGGGTTTAAATGTTCACATACACATTAAATAACTTATATTTTTGGCACACATATAAGCGCATGTACTTATGCACATTCAACACTCATAAGCACATACACACATAGTTCATTACGCTCGAATGGACATACACATATTAACATATATATTTTGAATGCGCATACATGACCATACATCCATGCACATGCACATCTACATACACACATTTATGCTTCTTGAGTAACCCAAACAAACATTTATTTTCAAGTCCAAATGACCATTCAAGAAGTCAATCAGTTATTACTTGCCTTCAATGAGGATGAATGTTACCAAAATGTATCACACATCAATATGCAATAAAGAACTCTTTTGTGGATAGAGATCACCGAGCATGACCAAATTGAGATCATCCATCTCACTTATCCATTGCTTGCCCATTTCACCTCCTCATGAATCCTGACCACACCATGCTAACTGTATGCTACTAATATTATCACAATAGATGGTTATAGGCTTTTGCACTTCAACACCTAAATCTGCAAGTAGCATCTCTAGCCATGATGCCTCACATGCTGCCATTGCAACACCTCTATACTCAGCCTCTGTACTCGACAAAGCAACAATGGGTTGCATCTTACTGCTCCATGTAATAGCTGCACTCCTAAGTGAGAATAGAAAATTACTAGTAGATTTTCTATCTCGACTGCTCCCAGCCCAATCTACATGACTGTATCCGTGAACTTGCAAATCTACACCACCTTCATAAAACAATGCATAATCCAAAGTAGCACTCACATAATGTAGAGTGCACCTCAAAGCATCCAAATGTGGCTTACTGGGAACCTACATAAATTGAATTTCAAGTCGAATAGTGTAGCTTAGATCAGGCCTTGTAATTGTGATATATATCAAGCTTCCAACAATTTTATAGTACATAGTAGCATTTTCCAATGCTTCACTTGACGTAGTATCCAATTTCAAATTCTCATCTAATGGCATAGAAATTGGCTTGCAATAAGCCATACCATGCTTTTGCAACAAAATTTTATAGTACATAGTAGCATTTTCCAATGCTTCACTTGATGTAGTATCCAACTTCAAATTCTGATCTAATGGCATAAAAATTGGCTTCCAATCAGCAATACTATGCTTTTGCAACACTTTCAAGGCATATTGCCTTTGTGACATGCCCAAGAAATAGCATGACACACCAAGATCTTTCATGTCAAATTCCCGCATAAGAAGTTGCTTTACCTCTTTAATGCTTTCTTCATTATCACCACCTACAATCAAGTCATCAACATAAATAGCCACAATTGTGATGCCATCATCACCCTTCCTTGCATATGGTGAATGATCTACATCACACATAGAAAACCCAATGGTGATTAAGTAATCAACAATCCTTGCATGCCATTCACGAGGAGCTTTCTTCAGTCTATACAAAGCCTTTTGCAGCTTGCAAACATATTCTAAGTGCTTTGAATCTTACATATCCTTGTGGTTGGTCCATGTATACTTCTTCCTATAACTCACCATATAGGAAGGCATTCTTCACATCTAGCTTATGCAAAAGCCCATCCTTTTGTTGTAGCTAATGCAATAAGTGTTTTGACAGTAGACATTTTGGCTACAGGGCTAAATGTTTTTGCATAATCAATTCCATATGTTTGTGCATATCCTTTTGTTACCAATCGTGTTTTCTACCTTCTTATGCTACCATCAGCATTGTGCTTTACCTTGTAAACCCAGTTGCATCCCATGGGTTTTTTTCCTTGTGGCAATGGAGCTAGCTTCCATGTTTTGTTTCCATAAAGTCCAACCATCTCCTTTTTTTCAATCTGCATTTCCATTTCCATCTTCAAAATAAGAAGATTCATCATCTTGTATTACCTTGGTCATGTAGGCACAATGACGAGCCATGTAACTGTCATACTTCAATCGTTGCACTGAATTCTACATCCTCCCATATCTTCTTGGTCCTGGATCACTTCTTCTTGTATCATCTACATGTGCCTTTCTTACTCTTGGAGTCTTCACAGAGGGCAATCTAAGTTCCTCATCAAGACTCTTTTATTAATCTCTTGAATCCCCATCAACGTCTTCAAAACCTGCTGTTGGGGGATTCTTGGACAAGAAGGAGTTTGAGGGTTTGTAGGAGAAAAGGAAAAGACAAGAAGAGAAAATACACCCTAGAAGCCTCTGCCAATTGATTACACTAAGACAAATACAATGTTGAAGCACAATACAAGCCAATACTTCTGTGCAAAATCCCACAGAGTGCTCAATTACAAATTACCAAATACCCAAAGTCTTCTTGTTGCCGGCCTCCTCTGCACCAGACCTCCACCTGCTTCAAGCTTACCTTTGTGCACACCTTGCACCAAGCTTCCACTAAGGGGGAGGAATGAATACCTGCTGTCGGCACGCGCACACTGCAAGGAGACCTTGAGGTCCTTGGGGGACTAGCTTCGCACTCTCTGCACAATCCCTTAGTCACTCTCCATGCACTCCTTCAACTCTACTTCTCTGCATCGCACACTGGTGACTCTTGCACTTCCCTCTCTTGCTTCACTTAGACTATGCTTCTTTTGCTTACACTAGAATGGTCCAAGAATAGTCCTTGCCTTGATTTTAGTGTGTCGATTCACACACGCTCCTAACTGCAAGAGTATCTTGGTGCTCACTTTGATGTCCCAAGATTAAGTGGCAGCCAATGACTCCCTGTTTTGTCCTGTAGTGACTTTAGACTAAAACCAAAAATTTTAATTGGGGGGCCATACTTTCACTTTTGCGTACGTTGCCGCTTCACATACCTTCACATTTTCCTTTTAACTCTTCAAATGTGCACATAAGGGAGGGTTCACGTGAACCTTCCAAAACACTTTAAAAACACTTTGAACCTTAGGGAAATTAGAGAAATACCTCTGCAAGCTGCAACCCACTTTCTCCAATTTACCCTTTGTTGACAATTAATTGTGCACTACCTGTGCACTTTGACACCTGCACTTTAGCACTTTGACTCTGCACCTATTGACTTTCACCTTGACCTTGTTGGCTTTGACCAATTTGACTTTCACCTTTTGACTTTGATTGTAGTTGACTTTGACTACAGTTGACTTTGACCATATGACTTTTATGGGCTCAACAATTGCCCACCACCTAATGTGCTCTCCGTCCCAGAGAGCTACAGCCAAAACTCTGAGCATATCGGACACCATGAGAATGGAGCTGCAAAATCTTGAAGAGGACATCTGAGCAGCAACCAATTCCACCAGAACAAGCACCAGAGAAGAACCGAAAGTGGGATTTGTTTTTTGGAAAAGCAAAGGGGGGCAATGGGAGGGTAGAAAGGAGGTGGAGGGGAGGGCTGAGGGGCGGAGATGGAAGGGATTGGGAGGGTTAAGGATGTGGCTGGGCAGATTGGTAAAGGGAGGGATTGGGGGTATGATGATGGGGTCTGGAGAGGGTTAAAATGATCAAACAGTAGAGCTAGAGAGGGTGTATATGAGACATTATGAAACATAAGGTAAGAGAAGGTGAGAATAGACCATGTGGACAATGTGGGGAATTAAAACCATGTGATAAATGTGCTTAAAACATGTGGGTTTGACCAAAAGTCAGAGAAAATGTGGGAATTTGGAAAAATAAAGCCAAAAATTGAGTCCAGAGGTGCAGAAAAACATGAAAATGACTCCAGATTTGAGAAAAATGGCCATCCGAGGCACGATCCAAAGCCGAAAGCTTTGAGCCATGAAAAAATAAAAAAATAGATTTTTATATACAATAAAATATAAAAAGAAATAAAATAAAATAAAAGGACCTCCTTTTTTTTTGGTAACGCCTTTGCGAGTCAAAATAATAATAAAATAAAAATAAAAACAAAAATAAAATATAAAAATCATAAATAAATGAAAAAGAAAAGAAAATAAAAAATAATGAAATAAAATGAAATAAAAAAATAAAGAAATAAAAAAATAAAAAATAAGTGGGGGGGGGACGGGGGGGGGGGGAGGGGTTGTCAGAACGGGGGGTGGGGGGGGGGGGGGGGGGGAGGGTTGTCAGAACGGGGGGTGGGGGGGAGGGTTGTCAGAACGGGGGGCGGGGGGGGGGAGGGGGGGTTGTCAAAATGGGGGGCGGGGGGGCGGGGGGGGGGGGGGGGGTTTGTCAGAACAGGGGAGGGGGGTTTTTTTTTTTATTAATTTGGGAAAAAACAAAACGCCTGGGGGGGGATTGTCAGAACGGGGGGCGGGGGGTTATCAGAACGGGGGCGGGGGGGAGGGGGTTGTTAGAACGGGGGGCGGGGGGGGGTTTGTCAGAATGGGGGGGGGGGTTAATTTGGGAGAAAACAAAATGCATGGGGGCTTTCTTTTTATAATAAATTATGCAAAAAAATTGAAGAAAAATACATTAAAAATCCAAAAAAATTGGCAAAAAAAATCCAAAAAATCTTCAAAAAATTCTGAAAAAATTTCCAACAGGTGTAGGCCAGTTTTTTTACTCAAACCCACAGAGAGCTTCCTTTATTCCTCCAATTTGGCAAGAAAAAGACACTTGAACAAGGAGAAAAATGCTAGAAAATTTCTAAAAAATGCTTGAAAATTTTCAAAAACAATTCCTAAAAATTCCAAAAAATTGTACCTTTGCAAAGTTTATGAAATGGTTGCTAAACCTGCTAAAAACTCAAGAAACAAGCATGAAATGGACAAAGAAAACTACTAAAACTTAAGCAAAAATGAAAAGAGAGAGCTATGTACAACCTGGAGAAATTTTGCAGGTTCCAGGTAATCCGGAAATCTTCACTTTTGTTGATGATAGGCCTTGAGCCTTGTTTTGTTGACTCAGAGAAACTCCTCCATAATCTCCAATTGTACTGCACTTCATTGGTTTTGTCTTCTCATTGGGCACACTGCTCCTCTGATAGGGGTACCCTAAATCCTTCATTAGAATGTTATCTCCTCCAGCAACTTCATGACTTAATCTGTAAAATTTTATTTTTACTATTCCAGCTACTTCATCCAATGGAACCCTCTGTTTCCAAATACTGGCAGGTACACCTTCCACATTCTTGTAAAGCCCTGCACTTGCTATCATAAGAATTGACATAACATATGATAGCCATACCAGTATCCATAAAAAAGAGGCCATTGACATATGAATTGGAGTAGCTTCATCACTGCTACATATAAGGGCTTTGCTTTTCTTCTCTTTGCTATTGTCTTTGACTGGGACTGTTTCAACCTGAGTGATTTCCTCTTTTTCTTCATATGCTTCTTCTCTACTTGAGTTTGGAAAAATTCCATAGCAGGAAGATGGGTCTTCTGCATGGAGCCAAGCCAACATGTTTTCATCTTCATATAAATCTGCTCCTTCAAATAGATCTGCTTCTAGGTTGTCCACCCCTTCTTCTTCCATACAAATACCAATTGTTTGCATCATGCTAGTATTTCTCTGATTGTCTGGTCCTTCTTCTAAAAGTATCTGCTGCAACACTTTTTCCGCTTGCTTTACCCACATTGTGTCCATGCCCCAGTCGTACAGCACATTGGCATGCCTTAACCAAGGTCTCCCAATTAACAGAGGGAAACTTCCCTCTACCTGTGGCAGCCTTAAAACAACAAAGTCCAAGTTAAAGATGGTACCTTGTATCTTGACTGGGACTCCAGGGACCACTCCCATAGGCCTTACTATGCTTTGGTCTGCCATTGTTACAGTGAAGTTGGCAGGTCTTGAAGGGTATAGTCCAATCTTTTTCATGGTATATTCAGGCATCAAGTTAATGCCAGAACAACAATCCACAATAACTCCTTGAAACTCATGAACTTTGATAGAGACTGTTAGCCGAGGGCTCTTGTAATCTTTGAGGGGTGCTTCCCCTACATTTTTATCTTTATGCATAACAGCAGCCTTTGCCACTAAACTTGTTGTGGACATTTCGTCAATTATCTACAAGAGTTCTGACCTGAACTTCCCATCCATTTTTATTAAATAAAAAATATTAACCTCCTTTTTCATGGACTTGAGTAGTCTGGAAGCTTCTGATTCCTTAAGAGCCTGGGCTCCATTTGACTTATCAAAATCCTCATGAGCCCTGTTGAATGCATGTCCAATAGCATCACTGGTACTTATGAAATTTTCTTTTTGCCTTGTGTCTGCACATGTGGTGGCTTTGTTCTCAGACACACTTTTGTCTTTGTTTAATCCATTAATCATTGATTCTTGACCTATGTCCACTGGAGCCTTCCCCTTGCTTCTTGTCTGCACTGTAAAAGATTCAAGTTCTTCTAACTGCACCACCCTGGAAGATGGTGATGGCACCTTGGCTTTATTTACCATCTCTTCTTTGCACACAGAAATCATTTGAATGTGGGGCCTAGATGTAGAAGCTTGGTTCTTAGGAACAATTAGTATAGTGGTCCCTAGCCTCTGGGCAGTTCCTGCAAGGAGGGGCATTTTCTAGGAGACTGCACCTACTCTGATAGTGCCCACATTCTCCACATCTGAAACAAATAGTTGGCCTCCTTGGCCCACTTCCAAAGTTATCCCTCTATCTAGGGTTATAAGTGTTACCTTGATTGGATGCAACTGCCATCACATTTGCTGGTGGTAGGGGTCCTCCTTGTGTCCTGTATGTTGTTGCAGGTATTCCCCTGGATTGGCATTCATGGGCCTCATGAACAACTTTCCTACATAATTGGCAAGTCACACTTAATAGAGGATATTCACTTACTATATGACCTTGCTTGTTGCACATGGAACACCCAAGTCCACTCTTGATGCCACCCCCTTTGAGTTCCTGCAGCTCCTGTCGCAGCTGAGCAAATTCCTCTGCTTGGGCCTCCTCCTCCTTTTGGAGCTTTAGTGCTTCAATCTCCCTTCTCAACTGAGCAACAACATTCTCCTCCTTTTTGTAGGGCTTATTCCTTTTTAAGCCCTCCAGCTCCTTCCTTAGCTGGATCATTGGATCCTCCAATTCTGTGGAATATGGTGATTGAGAAGAAGTAGCCCCATATTGTTGCCTTATCTGCTCTAGTCATGTAGCCGTGTTGATGAACTCCTCTATGGAGGTTGTAGGTAACCCTAATTCCTTTATTTTGCATTGGGTGGCCACTAGTAGGGGCTTGGCTAACCATTTCTTAACAAAAAAATCATGTGGTGGATCTGGCAATTTAGCCATTAGTGTCTTGGCCCTAGTCACAAACTCTGGGAACTTTTCACCTGGACCCAATCTCAAATTTTCTAGTTCTTCTATGATAATCTCTGCAGTATTCCCATGCTGGAATTGATTTTTAAATGCATCTTTCATCAAATCCCAAGTTGTAAAATGGTTCTTAGCAAATTAGCTGAACCATTTATCTGCTAATCCCTCTAATGTGGCAGGGAAAAGTATCAAAAAGGCATCCTCCCTGTCCATTAAGCCTCTAGTCTTACATAGTGCTAAAAACCTTCTAATGTGGTCATTCGGGTCCTCCTGAGCTAGGCCTTTGAAAGAAGAAACTTTATATTTAATCTTGAGAGTAAGGTTTCCAAGACTACCTGTCCCGCCATGCTCTTTATTGATGAGGTTGAAGATAGTGGACTGGGGGAACTTCTAACAACCTTCCTTCTTGTTTGCTTGCAGGTGACCCTCAATGTTTGGGACCGGGTTGCGGTCATGAGCAGCTCATAGTCCACTTAATATGAAACACTTGATAAGAATATTTACCTCTTGGTTAATGAAGTAGCACTGTAGTACTGTCGACACTTGATCTCTTCTATACTTTGCACTTGGTTTCTTCTAAGCTCAAATTTCCTTGGAGGTCCCACCGGGCGTGCCAAATTTTGTTGGGGGATTCTTGAAAAAGAAGGAGTTTGAGGGTTTGTAGGAGAAAAGGAAAAGACAAGAAGAGAAAATACACCCTGGAAGCCTCTGCCGATTGATTACACTAAGACAAATACAATGTTGAAGCACAATACAAGCCAATACTTCCGTGCAAAATCCCACAAAGTGTTCAATTACAAATTACCAAATACCCAAAGTCTTCTTGCTGCCGGCCTCCTCTGCACCAGACCTCCACCTCCTTCAAGCTTACCCTTGTGCACACCTTGCACCAAGCTTCCACTAAGGGGAAGGAATGAATACCTGCTGTCGGCACACGCTGTCGGAGAGATCCTCTCTCCCTTCATTGATAAGTAATGAAAAAAAAAATTATTGAAAAATTTTCTTCCAATATGGATATATATATATACTCTCAAAAATATATTTTATATGAGCTTATGATTTGACCAAATCAACTCTTGAGTATTTGCAGGTTGAAGAAGGTGGAAATGTGCATTTGTATTCATTTGATTCCTTGAAATATGACTTGTTTAAATAACCTATGTATAATTATTTTGTGCATGATTATGAGAGTATGTCTAAGCACTTAAATGTGTGTTGATATAGAAGGAGAAGCGGGCGTGCATCTAGAAGGGGGAAGCATGCACAATTCTGGAGGGGAATCAGAATGACTTCCTCTCGCCCCTTCTTGTCGTGTTTGGGGGACAAGAAGATTTTTATACGTCACGGGAAGGATCAACCGGCAAGATTTAGCGCAGTCGGTGTGAAGCAAAAAGAAAAAGGAAATGACTTAATAAGAGTCGCATAGGAGACCAAACCTGAAGAGTGGATTGAATTCATATGATTCGTTTTGATTTATCTTGAGCGTATGTTCTTTTAAGATTACTAAAAGCTTGCTCCATCGTACATAAAGTTGATGATAGAATTTGACTAAAGAGCATTGGTATGAGTTTTAAACATATTGATTGTCCTTATTTTCTAATGATCTTTCAATGTCAAAGCATGCAATTAATTCACAAACGCTGGAATTGATTTTATGTTACATTCTGCTATCTTCTTTGCAATTCTTTTGGATTCTTCAAGGCATGACAATTAACTTTGAGATACAAAAAGGGTAGTAACTGTTCTAGAAATTTTGTATGACCAAAGACCGAAGGAAATGAACAAAGTTGTAGAACTCTTACAAGGAAATTACAATTGACGTATTAATGTGCTTGAAATTGACAAACTCTTTGAGCTTTTTGCTATTACCTGAGATTGCTCCAAGCACCAGGCGTGCGCCGTATTTCTGGCGGTTGGCATGATCCATCGACCGTCGCTTTCGCGCCGACATATTGGTGAACCCGACGTGAACAACGGCATTGCGACTGAGGTACATCGGACGGGAAACAAATTCCAGGTATTTATACCTGAATTCTTCTTGCTTGCACATAGTTTAACGAAAATGAAATCTAATGTAGAAAACCTTTTGCATGATATGGAATCACGATTAGTGTCCTCTATAGATTTAAAGCTTAATTCTAAGTTTGAGTCCTTAAACTCGTTTCTTTCAATCTTAACTACAGTAGTATCTGATTTTAATGCAAATCTTAAATCAATAGATACTCAATTTGATCACGAGTTTAGGAATTTAGAAGGAATTCTTCATTATGAACTGTCAAATTTGAATGAGCATATGGAAACATTAGCAAATCATGTAAAAGAAATTTCATCATTCAAAACTATTGGTCATGGCATTGCAAGTTTAAAAGAGAACATTGAAAGGTTAAACAATAAAATACAAGAAAGTGCTACATGTGAATGCAAAGATAAATATCAAGTACGAGTTCAAAGTAGATCTATGTCTTCTATTGACCAAAACACTTTAACCGATCATAGAAGAGTCATTCCTAGCCCTTTATATCAAAGACCAAAGAGAACTGTAAGATGTTTCTGGTGTGACCAACTAGGTCATACTTATGGGAATTGTATGGCCTATGAGAAAGCATGTAGCCAACAATTGGTACTAGAAAGTGAACAGAAAATATGTGATTATCAAACACAATTACCTTTGAGATTAAACTTAGGTCAAGGAGGGATGAAAGAGTACTTTGATCGAACAAAATTTAGTCGTAAAACTAAACTTCAGAAACAATGGCAACCTAAGAGTCATGATGAGAAAAGTAATGTATGTCAACTACATTCTATGAACACCAAGATTGTGATTAAATGTGAATGCTTGGATAATGATCAAACCTTTCTTAAACCTAAATCTATGAGTAACATTAATATTCAAACTATATTTAAGGATCAAGATACATTGAAAAAGTTTAAGAAAGAAGATGTAAGGATAAAAGATGATGAAAATGAACAATCAATTGATGGAAATAAAGACATACATGCGGTTAAAACAGAACCTAAAGTCATAGAAAATGATAATAAATGTGACCAAAATAAAAATGATGAAAGAATAGTACAAACATCTGAAGATGAAAATCTTCAAATTCAATTAGAACATGACAAGAATATGGGAAAATGGGTACAAGAAGCCTTATGGAAGATTGAAAATAATATCAAAAACTCATCTAAAGTTAAGAAAAAGGAGAAGAAGTTTAGAGAATAGTTTTATTGTGATGGAATTGTTTATTGAAGACAAAACTTTTCAAGTTTTGATATTGCTTGCTTTATATATGCCTGTTTTCCTAAAGTTGAGAAACATATACCTAAATTGTTTTGTTTTATGAAGTTTTATGCTTGGAAAAGCTAGCTTATGATAAAGTTTTATATTATGCTTTGATGAACTTATGATTTTCTTTCTTTCACAACTAGGAAGAAATCTATTATGATAAACAATTATGAAGAACAATATTATAATGAAATGATGAATATTTTGAATAAAATGTTTTTGTCTACAACAAATATGATGATTATATTATACTATGAACATTATGATTTTTTTCTGAAATTTATGAACTTTGTTTCAAAGGTTGAAAAAGCTAATGTGAAATTTATGAATTTATGAATTTATGAATTTTGTTTATGAATTACCCACTATGACTTCTTATGATGAAATTTATGACATGATGAAGATGAATATGATAGAATATATGCATTTCTATTTGCAAGATAAATGATAATGAAGATTCTTGTTTTGTAGTTTCTACTTTATGATTGCTTACAGGTCCTGAAGATGAATTGATCAAAGCAATTGAAGATTTTATGCCAAAAGTTCTGATGAACTTAAAGAGAGCTGAAGATGGAGTTAATCTAGATCAGGTGAAAAAGTTCTAAACCTGATTTATGTTTTAATTTATTATGAAAGTTCATGCATTATCATAATAAGAGATGTACATTCTTCAGATAGGTTAAGAAACTTCTTAAAATTATGAAAAGTAGAAATTACACTGAAGTAGGAACGTGCTTGAAGAGAAGATAGGGATTAGAGACCTATGGCTCTCATATGAATAGTTGAAGGAACCCTTAACTTGCAACTCCTAGTAGAAGTAGGCTTGTTTTATATAGGTAAGATTCCTTAAATCTGACCCATTTTACTAAAGAGATCCTAGTTCCCACTTTAGCTTACCTCTAGATCCTTTGCTCTGATTAGGGGTTAAGCCTTTCCCCTTCATCAAAAAGGTTGCGAAGAAAAATTGAAAGCAGTACATTAATGGTTGCTGCATATGAAAAGAGAAAGAATGACAAAAAGAAAAATTATGATGAAAAAAGAGATAAAAGAAAAATCAAATGATTTCAATAAATCGGTTGTGGTCTTGAAATCACTTCTGAATTGAAAAGCGGGCTATATAAGGCGGATGTATGCTAGAGGGGAGTTAGTTTTTTGTATCTTAATGAAGTGGCTAGGAGATGAGGATAGAAGGCTTATATAACATATGCGTTACTTATGAACAGAGTTAATAGAAGAGTTAGTACGAACACTATTTGAATGATGTCTATAGTTTCTTTCTAAAACCTGTTTTCCAACTCATGCATTGAACGAAAAGGTTGAAATTCAAGCTTACATAATTTTATAAGTTTTCTTTGCTATCAGAAGATGTACTAATGATAGAAGCATTCTTTTTTAGACTATTTGCATTTGAGTTATGAATAATTTTCAAAAGAATTTGATACTGCTTCCTATTGAACTGCAGGTTGGCCCATCGAGGGCGACGTCCAGGTTTGGTGGGGGTGAATGTCGGAGAGATCCTCTCTCCCTTCATTGATAAGTAATGAAAGAAAAATTTATTGAAAAGTTTTCTTCCAATATGGATATATATAAACTCTCAAAAATATATCTTATATGAGCTTATGATTTGACCAAATCAACTCTTGAGTATTTGCAGGTTGAAGAAGATGGAAATGTGCATTTGTACTCATTTGATTCCTTGAAATATGACTTGTTTAAATAACCTATGTATAATTATTTTGTGCATGATTATGAGAGTATGTCTAAGCACTTAAATGTGTGTTGATATAGAAGGAGAAGCGGGCGTGCATCTAGAAGGGGGAAGCATGCACAATTCTGGAGGGGAATCAGAATGACTTCCTCTCGCCCCGTCTTGTCGTGTTCGAGGGACAAGAAGATTTTTATACGTCACGGGAAGGATCAACCGGCAAGATTTAGCGCAGTCGGTGTGAAGCAAAAAGAAAAAGGAAACGACTTAATAAGAGGACTTGAAGCTAGAAGAGGACGCTATGTACGTGGCTGTGCTGAGGATCAGAGAAAAAGAAGAGGGGAATTTAACGACTGCTCCATAGCGGATGGAAAGAGGCTTTACTGCTTCAGATGAAGATGAAGGAGTGCATGATATCTTTTTGTGGTCTCTGTTGGATTTTCTTGGAAGGCGTTTCAAGCGACATGGGAAGTCGTGCAAGAACCGTGCTCTGTTGATGTTAGAGGTAAAATCGAAACAAAAAATATGGTGCTCTGGTTTCTTCACAATGATCATTTATTATAACTCTGCAGCGAAGTGTTAAAGTTGGATGTAAGTTTTCAATTCAGGACTGACAGTAATCGTTTCTACATTCCTGCGCCTCATGGGTTTTTCTTCTTCGCTGTTTAAAAATAGATTTGTTTTGCTTATTGCATCTCTGTGGATTACGTAAACAATCAGAGACTAGTTGACTTAAATTTTTGTTCATCTAAACGAATTTTCTGCTCACAAGCTGAAGAGATTTATACTGTTGTCATACAGATTTTCTTTTTTTTGTTTTTGTTGTACGTTTGATAGCCATGAATACGTCGTTATAAATAGCTCATCGCTTCTGTTCATTTTCCATGATTTATACAATTCGTCGTGAAGGGATAATATGTTCATGTTAAATTACATGTACAGGTCGATACCCAGAACAGTTGCAATTTGTCCGATTGCATCATGAGTTAAAGAATATCCGCATGTTGTTTCATGCTCACTGTCAACTTTGCGTTTCCTTTCTTACAGAAAATATGTGTTATATTTTTCTCCCAACAAATGTTTGGTGTTGTCTATCTTTTTTGATGTTGAGCATTAATCGACTGCAATCTAGCACTATCAAGAGAACAACATTAAATGAACTGCACTATCTGAAATACTTGTTCGCTTGAAAGAGATGAGCAATCTTTTTATCCTGCACTTTTATTTCATGCTGAGTCTCTCTGTTCAATGACCAAAATCATATGACTTTGCACCATTTTGCTTTGTTGTTTGCGATGGAAATTAAGTGACTTCTTTTTAGCCAGGAAAAGAACTGCGGTATGAATAGATTCAATCCTCTCAAAATAATGTGAATTACTATTCTTGGAATTAAGGAACCATAGGGTAGATATTCTGCACTTGTAGTTTTGTGATCGGAAGCTTCTTTGCGCAAAGACATAGGAACAACTGGAAACTATGCTGAAGCTACCCATGACTTATGAACCCTTGATAAATGCTTCAGAATATCGGAATATGGTTTCCATTTCATTACACGATTGCTCCTGAAAAACTTTTCATATGAGGTTCTATGATTGTTTGTTAGAATTCCATCTAGAACAGTGCTCTCAGTTTCGTACTCTGCCTCTATGACATGTGAATCTAATTTCATGCGGTACCATGTTATTGTATATTGCATATTGTTTGAGCATTGTTGAGATTCAAAGAGATGAAAAGTGACTGAGAAACGGAGGTGCCAAGTGTGTGATGGTCAAATGTGCCCACTTATTACCTATCACCTTCATGCCTTCTTGAACTGGTACCAAGCTCCAAGTATGGTTTTCATCAAGTGCTTTGAGCTCTTCCTTCATTGCCTCTTTCCATTCCTTGCAATCCTTAGCTTCTTCATAACTAGTTGGTTCTTTGTCCTTGATTACCTGAGTCATGTATGCATAATGCTTTGCAATGAAATTATCATATGTTAACCTTTGTACTGGATATCTTACTCTTGAAGACCTTCTTTCACTTCCTTTTGGTGTGGTTGCCATCTTCTTTCTTTGTTTAGCCACTCCTAGAGTTTGAACTTCTTCTATCTCTTCATCTTCCAACATGCTCTCGTCCACATAGCTTCCTTCTTCAACTGAAATCTTCTCTTTGCCTTTGACTTTGCTTTCTTCAGAGCTGGTCTCTCTTTCCCTAAGCCTTCCACTCCATGGTGAGGGTGTCCTTGTGTTGCATGAGTTGCTTGGACCACTCAAATCCATGCTTTCTTGAACTCTATCATCATTCTTCAAATCTATAATGTCTTCAACCTGCAATGGACTTGTGCATGCATACCAAGGCTTCAACTCATCAAAGACAACATCCCTACTTACCTTCAGCTCCTTGGTGATGGGATTATAGCATTTATACCCCTTTTGTTCCATAGAATATCCCAAAAAAATACACCTTTCAGATTTGGCATCTAACTTTGACCTCAACTCTTGAGGTACATGTACATAGCATATACAACCAAAGATTCTAAGATGTGAAATGCAAGGTTTTCTTCCACTCCATGCTTCCTCAGGGGTTAGATGATGTATACCTGATGTAGGACATCTATTCATGATGTATGTGGCTGTATATGTAGCCTCTCCCCAATAACAATGCGACATATTCATTTCATTGAGCATACACCTTGCTACTTCTGCTATGTGTCTGTTCTTTCTCTCTGCTACCCCATTTTGTTGAGGGGTATACCTGCATGTAAATTGCCTTTTGATGCCATTGACCTGCAAAAATTCAGAAAATTCATGGGAGAAATACTCTCCCCCTCCATCGGATCTCAAAGTTTTGATAAACTTGCCAGATTCCTTCTCCACCTGTGCTTTGAATTTCTTGAAGTAGTGGAACACATCTGATTTGTTTCTAATGCAATACAACCACACTTTTCTTGAAAAGTCATCAATGAAGGTTACAAAATACCTATTTCTAGCAAGGGATGCTTCTCTTGTTGGACCCCAAAAATCCGTGTGAATGAGATCTAAAACATTTGCACTTACATAGGTACTCTTCTTGAAGGGCAGCCTTGATTGTTTTCCTTGTTGGCAAGCTACACAAATTTCATGCAACATTTTAGATGTAAAATTTGGTAGGCCTCTTACCAAGCTCCTCCTTTGCATGTCCTTGAGCTTTTGTAGGTTGATGTGACCTATTCGTTTATGCCATAGATCCAAATCTACTATCCTCTTGTCTCCATATGTGACATACATTGAATGGTGTGGCTGATTTATGTCCATTGTGAACATTCTCCCTTGCTTTTTTCCTTTTGCTATGATCTTGAAACCTGCCCTTGGATCCTCAACAAAACATCCTCTTTCATTGAACCTAACTTGATAGCCTTTTTCTACCATTTGGCCTACCGAAATCAAGTTTTTGGTAATAGTAGGGACATGTAATACCTCTGATAAGCACTTTGCTCTTTGATTTCCTTCCAAACTGATATCTCCCACATGTTGAATGATATGCTCTGAGTTATCACCTGTTTCCACATGCCCTTGATGCTTTGGGACCTGCAAATTACTAAAAGACTCCTTTCGACATGACATATGATTGCTACATCCACTGTCTACATACCATACATCTTCACTAGCTTGAGTTGTATCTTCACCATACCTCATGGCAAGTAAATAATCATCCCCTTGGTTGGATGATGTGCTTGCATAATTACCTTGCCCTCTATAATTGTTGTTGTTGCTTTGATTACCTTGTCTTTGAGCTCTATGATAGCATTCATTTGCAAAATGACCGGGCTTACCGCATACAAAGCATCCATTTGAAGTGGCTTGTCCTCTTCCACCAAATCTTGCACCTCTTCCTCTATTTGTGGCTCTTCCACCTCTTTGACCTGCATTTTCTTGTTGTCCTTGACCTCCTTGGTTGCTTTGATATCTTCCTCTTCCTCTTGTAGCACCTCGGTTGTGTCTTCCTCTTCCTCTACCTGCATACAACAATTGCCCTTGGCTATCCTTGGCATTATGACCACCAAGGTTCATCTCCTCTGTCACCATGAGAGTGATTAGTTGATCAAAATCAGGAAGAGAGTCCCTTACATACACTGAAGTTGTGAAAGCCCTCCATTTTTCATCATCCCTAAGTCCATTTAGGGTGTGGGCGACAAGATCGTCATCATCTAGGGCACAACCGATTGACCCTAGTGCATTTGCAAGCTCTTTAACCTTTAATATGTAATCATTAGCACCTTGAGAGGGGCTTTTCCTAAGATTATTTAGCTCATTCTTGAGCTGAATTTTTCTAGCTTTTGTGGAGGTTGAATACAATCTCTCCAAGCACTCCCACACCTTCTTCAATGTATCCAAATCTTGAATATGCCCTACCATAGAGTTGCTAATATGCTGAGATAAAATGAAAATGACCCTTTTGTCCCTTTCATCCCACTCTCTTACTGCTCTTCTCTGATCATTGGTTGGATTTACCTCATCTATGTAGGGTTTTGGCTCTCCACCACTCACAAGTCCCCACAAACCTTTCCCCATCAAAAAATTGCTTATTCTAAATCGCCATGGTTGGTAGTTTCCTTTTTCGAGCTTCTCAATCTAAGCATTGAGATCAGCCATGGTGCCTCTAACTCTTTTGAACCTCCCCCTTGATGCAATGAAGTTGAAAAGGATGGCTTTTACCTCAAAAAATAGAGCTACTCCTCTTGATGAAGCTTCGTCTTTGATTTGATGATGTATTTGCTTCCCCTTGTTGTTGACATGCCCGTTCTTTGCTTCCTTCCTTCAAACTTTGATGAAGTCTTTACTTCACTTCAGTAGCTTCTTCTTCTCTCTTTGATACTCCCATTATAGCTCTGATACCACTGTTGGAGGATAAACACTCCTATGTGCACAACAAAAGCAAATGAACCCTCCTAGGATCCTGAAATTTTTCAGACATAGGCTCTGTATTTTTTCCGTTTCTCTGAGTATATGCAGAGATTGAAAATGAAATTTTGCAGGCATAAACTAGACTTTAAGCGCTTTCAAATGAGAGTAAAATCACTCCATTTGGATACTGGATGATGCCTCAACTAGCTGCAACAAAACAGATAACTTGATCTCTTCACCGAGTATGAGCTAACTAGACAGACACTATTCTGGACATTTCTCTGCACATGTGCAGGCACTGAACCTGAGACTTATAGCAGACAAAGTAGAACTTATAAGCTTTCCAACAAGACAAAAATCATTGCAAATGGATTCCGGATGAAGGAGAAACAACAATTACAAGACTGGGGGGTCTGCCAAAAACATCTAGATAGATAGAGTGTGTAAAAGTGAAATTTCTGCAAAATATGCAGAGAACAGCTAGTAGGGGGTGTGCTTAAGCAAGGGGGCAGCTTGGGCACATATTTCCACGACTCTAAGTCATAATACAACTCATTAGAGGTTTTAAAGACCACCTACTAACCTCTTTAACCAATCAAAAAACATATACATGTCAAAAGTGAGGTCCAATCACATCAAGAGGTGAGCTAAATCTTCTCTAATCAACTTCTTTCCATTATGGGCATAATTGGATGCCTCAAACTCGTGGAAATCAGCCTCCTTTGATTGTGGATGATGTGGAAGGTTCAATTTGGGGCATGTTCCCACACTCTTGAGCTTGAAAAACTTTCAACATAGCTTTGGCACAAAAAGACAATATATCCTAGACAAACACTGTGATAGTGCCTTCAAAGGTCGAAACAAGATCAGATCACAATTTCGGCACCATAGAGCCAAGATGTTTTGATCTCTAAAACACCTGTGAGTATGCTTACCAAATTTCATGCAATTCTGATACTGCAATCAAAGAGATGTAGAAACCGCCCTAAATGAAGCTGCGACCTACTCTGATACCAATTGTTGGAGTTAGATATCTTTGGAAGCACGTGAACAACACAAGTTAATAGCTTAAAATAGCATCTTGATGAAGCCTCTACATCCCAACCACCCCTTAGTTATAACAATCTCATTCAAACTCGCATTCTCAATCACACTGTCATTCTCACTCTCACTGGTAATTCTTTGATTTTTGACCTCTTCATGCTAAACTCCACAAATCATGTTCAAAATAGAGTTTATCATTCGCCAAGAGATTGTGTGATCCAGACAACATAGAAAACGTTGGCTCTTCCTATGTTGCATGCAAAACTTTTGCAAAAGCATGCATTTGTAGTAGTTGATGGAGAGTGTTAATCTCCAAAAGAACAACCTACTCTTGAAATTAGAGCACCTCTATATCAAGATTAAGTCAAAACCTTCACCAATTTAGAGGATCAATACTCAATTATAAGGATTTTGGAAAATCTATGAAGAGGATGATTCTATAGAAAGTCTGCTGCACATATCTTTCTCATTGACTAAGCGAATGTGTAAAGTTTTTGATAAAACTTTGCACAAGGTGTCGGCTAAAAATTGTGCACCTCCTCCAAGTTGAATTACTCAAAAAGATTCAGTATAACTTGAGAAATGAACTCAACAAGTTACCTATATCCAAAACTGTCTCCCTGTAGAGTCGACTTTGACACCTGTAACTTCTAAGACATGGTTCTCCAAAACTAGAACCCGTTTAAGCAAATTCTTTTAGCCACAAGTAGCTTACCTTCCAACTTAAAGATTAAGTGCTTACTTGCTCAAAACTTTAAACTATAGAAGGAGAACTGATCAAAACATTGACTTCGAATTTTGTGCCTGTTTCAGGAACTAGTGAACACTTCTTCACATATGAATGTTCCTACACATAATTCTCACAGCCTGATCACAATTAGGCTCTCAAACTTTAACCATAGACTCATTAACTATGAACTTAGACATCTACAAAAGGATTCTTGAAATGATCAAGCACAGACGGAGAATGCACAGAAATATCGGGCGCAACTTCTCTTCATTTCTGACAGAAATTACATCTGGATGAGAGAACTATTCTAATCTCTTCATAAGTGTCTAATGACTTCTAAATCTTCTCAATTCTAATGCTCTAGATTCTCTCATCTCGTGTCTCGACATTTTCCAAGTATATATATAGACAAAAATTTACAAACTTATGACTATTCAAAAGTATAAGTGACCTATATATGAACTAATGTACATATGTGTACATATCTTTCAACTCCTGAATGTAAACTTCTTCCATGCTTCATAACTTGATCTTGTCTTCATTCTTTAACTTCCAAAACTTCAATTGTTGATTGCTCTGCACCAACAGCTCCCCCTCAATCATCAATTGAGGTTTTCTCTATCTTCTTTATGCCTGCCATATCTTTGAATCTCTGTAGCTTTGGTCCATCCAAGCTTTTGGTAAGCATATCAGCTATTTGATCTTTAGTTGAAGTATGTATGACTTCAATCTCTTTTTCCATTACCTTCTCTCTTAGAAAGTGATACTGAATCTCAATGTGTTTAGTCCTTGCATGAAACACATGATTAGCAGCTAAATACAATGAACTCATGTTATCTCCATAAATGATAGGTGTACTCTGTATGGTGTCAAAACTCTTCATCAGAGTCTTAAGCCATATCACTTCCTTTGCAGCTTCAACCATGCCTTTGTACTCAGCTTCTGTAGATGATAAAGCAACTGTGTGTTGCTTTTTTGAACACCAAGAGATTAACTTATCTCCCACATAACACATGTATCCATAAGTTGACTTTCTATCATCTGGATTACCTGCCCAATCTGCATCACTATATATTTTGATGTTTGTATCTGATTTAAAACCATAATACAAACCCTCTTTGAGTGTACCCTTAATGTACCTCAACACTCTTTGACCTACAATCCAATGTTCTTTCCTAGGACAATGCATGAATTGGGACAAAACTCCAACTGCATATGATAAATCAGGCCTAGTTAAAGTAGCATAGATAAGACTACCAACCAAACTCTGATATAGCTTCATATCCTTGAATTCTTCTCCACCATATCTGCTCAATTTGTGATTTACCTCCATTGGAGTAGGTGCTACCCTGCAATCATTCATTTTAAACTTGATTAACAAGGTTCTCAAATACCTTTCTTGAGTCACATACACTCCATGTTGAGTGTATGAAATCTCCATGCCCAAGAAATATGACAAGTCTCCTAAATTACTGATTTTGAACTCTTTCTCCATATGCTTCTTTAGGCTTTGAATGCATTTCTCATCTGTACCTGTAAGAATTATATCATCAACATATATGCACATGTATATGAACCCATCATCACTTGCTTTAAGAAGCAAACTACTATCTGCTTTTGATACTTGAAATCCAAGTTCTTTCAAGAACTTTACAAGTCTATAGTTCCATGCCCTTGGGGCCTGCTTCAAGCCATACAAAGCTCTCTTGAGCTTACACACATGATCTGGATACCTTCCATCTCTGAATCCTTGAGGTTGCTCCATGAAAACATCATCTGAAATGTAACCATTCAAGAAAGCATTCTTCACATGTAATTGACATAATTTCCAACCTTTACATGCAGCTATAGCTATGATTGTCCTGATGGTTGTCATCTTTGCCACATGACTATAAGTCTCATCATAATCAATACCATATGTTTGAGCAAACCCTTTCACAAACAAGTCTAGCTTTATACCTAGACACACTTCCATCTGCAAACCTCTTTGTCTTGTAGACCCATTTGCATCCAATGATCTTCTGGCTATTTGGTTTAGGAACTAATTCCCAAGTCTGGTTCTCCATCAATGCATCATATTCTTCCTGCATAGCTTTCTCCCAATTTTCCTTACCTTTTGCCACTTCATATGTAGAAGGGTCTTCATCTGCCTTTATCATGTAAGCATAATCTTTGGTAGCCAAAGAAGAAGTGTCATAGCTATACCTTGTAGGTTGCCACTTGTGTCTTGATGACCTTCTGAGTTCTCCACTCCTTGAAGTTTCTGTTTCATCACACTCAGGATCAAATCTTGGCATTTCTTCCACTTCAACCTGCACTTCATTATTCTCCTCTTCATCAAATATCTGAATCTTTGATTTACCTTTCCTTTGACTTTCAACTTCTTCATCACCCGTATTAATATTGATTATACCTGCATACCAAGTACCTTGCTCATCATATGTAACATCTTTTGATACAAGAAATTGTTTTGTGGATGGATTCCACAACCTATATCCCATCTGCTTATCATCATAACCAATAAACACAAACTTTTTAGCTTTAGGTTCCAATTTGTGTCTTAATTGTGATGGCACATATGCATATGCCAAACATCCAAATACTTTGCAATGATCTAAGGTAGGTATCTTACCCCACCATGCCTCATATGGTGTCATACCCTGCAAGGCTTTACATGGTAACCTATTGACCAAATAAGTAGCTGTATTTACAGCCTCAGCCCACAAATAATTAGGGCAATTTTTCTCCTTCATCATTGATCTTGCAAACTCAACAAGAGTTCTATTTCTTCTCTCTACTACACCATTTTGTTGAGGAGAGTACCTGCAAGTAATTTCCCTTTTTATACCTGCATTACACAAGTAATCACTGAACTCATTAGAGAAATACTCTCCCCCTCCATCTGACCTTAGTCTCTTCAATTTATGACCTGTAATTCTTTTTGCATATGCATGATAGTGTTTAAATGTATTAAACACTTCTGACTTATCTTTGATCACATAGATAGTGATCCATCTGGTAGCATCATCAACATAAATCACATAGTATCTTGAACCATTGATACTGAAATCGTTTGAAGGTCCCCACACATCTGTGTGTACCAACTCAAGCTTCTCTGAATACATAAAACCATGTCCTTTCAAGTCTTTGTAACTCCAGGCGAACACATCCCTATATTCATGCAATAGGGCAAGTAACTCTTCTTCTTCTCATTCGATTCGTCAAATCATGCCCTATGTATGTACATTTCTCTTCTTCTCCTTCTATGGAGACTATGATTTTTTTGGTTTTCTCTCGATTGTCATATACCTCTCCAACATTAGTTTTTCTCTTGGGCATTCGTACCATGATTCGTCTATCTTCTATTTCATACTTCTTGAAATTATTGGAAACCTCAAACAAAGATTCTTTTGCCTCGGACAAGGTTTCTTTCTTCTTTCTTTTCTTTCCTTCACTTTTGGCAGTCACTTGTGTGGCTAACGTCACATCATTCATAATTTCTTCGTATCTCTGAGGGTGAGTTTCTACTTCGTAGAAATATTCTTCATCTGATGCAAAGGGAGGGTCCATTATAATTGACTCTAGATCAAAGTCACTTGCTGTAGCTCAAGTGTAAGCACCACCTCCTTTACTTGTCAATGCGCGGAGACGTGAGGACCGGTATGATGACCACGAGCAAATGAAGGCACAAGTGTTGGATGTGATGGCTGGGTACAATCAGAAGATCAAGTTGGTGCTGCTAGACCTGCTTCACACCTGCCCTCTTTTCTCTTCAGATATGGTTAGAAGACTCCTTGAGCTTCCAAATGACACCAAGAAACTATATATGTGCTTTACAAAATGATTGAGTAATGACCAAATCAAAACAGATGATTTTGAACCTTCACAACTCCAAAAAACTTTCTATTCCTGTATTGACACCTGCTCAGTCCTAAGCTCAGTGTGTCCAGCACACTTGCAATTGGTTTAATTCCTTCTGGGAGTATTAAATTAACTTAACAAGCTACCATTAGCAAGTTAAATCACTCCAAATAACAAACTATACACTGAGCATGATCTTTAGCAAAATCAGGGACACCCCCGATTTTTTAGGAACAACACAGAAATATACCAGTGATCACTTCGAGAGCGATTTCTCCCAATTGGCTGAATAGAATGACATGAAATTTTGTAGTGTTGTAGAATGCTTTGAGCTGGTTCCAATGAGCCCTGGATCATCAAATTTGGTTCAGTAGATCTTGAGATATGCCCTGTTGAAGTTGACAGACTTTGAGGTGAATGACTCAGAAAACACAGAGTTAAGAACTATGAGTATATGTATTGAATCTATCAAATGTACATTCCCATTGGCATGTAAAGTGATGCCCAATGGTACTCAGAGGTGTAGGCTTCAATAGTAGCTCTCACACACTCACTAATTTGCTTGGATTAGCCTCGGGGAGTGAGCTCTCTGCCCGCGACTTTTACATTGACTTTTATAGGAGTTTAAAGTGAGTTTGAATTTCAAATTCAAATATAGGCTCCCTCAAATCTCTCATCTAATCACATGGAGATATTCTCTCCATTCATAACTTCTAATTTCCACGACTTTTGAATGTAGGTGAGATTACAAGAAGTCATATTGACTTTTTACATAAAGTAAAATGTAACTAAACATAGGCATGTGTTCCTATGGTCTTCCTTCAAATGAAGTCTTCATGAATTACTCCAAGCTCTTGTGAAACCTTCAAGGTTGATATCCAATGCTCTTCAAGGTACAAGACAAAGCCAAGTGTTAAGGCTTGTTTTGCACCAACAGCTCCCCCTCAAGCCAAACACTTGCTTGAGTCTTCATCTTTAGTCTTCAATGATATCCTGCAATCCTATCATGGATTTAAACCTGCATAGCTTGCTCCCATCCAAAGATTTTGTAAGCAAATCTGCACATTGAATATTAGTGGACACATATGATAATTGGATTTCCTTGCTAAGTAATTTCTCCCTCACATAGTGGTAATGCACCTCTATGTGTTTTGTCCTAGCATGATACACAGGATTAGCTGCTAGGTGAAGTGAACTTGTGTTATCTCCAAATATGATAGGTGGCCTTGTATATAGACCCAATTCTGAGTATAGTAGCTTCAACCATATGGCTTCTTGAGTGGCATTGGCTAGCCCTCTGTACTCTGCCTCAGTAGATGATAGGGCTACTGTGGGTTGTTTCTTGGATGACCAAGAAATTGGTTTATCACCTGCAAAGCATATGTAACCAGATGTACTCCTTCTGTCATCCTTGCAACCTGCCCAATCTGCATCTGAGTATACCTTGATGTCAATGTCTGATGAATATGGATAATACAAACCATGATTTTGTGTTCCCTTTAGGTACTTTACTATCTTCTTGGCTGCCTCCAAATGTGGTACTCTTGGTTTATGCATAAATTGGCTAAGTACACTAACACCATATGATATATCAATCCTGGTTAAGGTAGCATAATTGAGACTACCTACCAAACTTTGATAACCTGTAATATCCTTGAGTTCTTCTCCTTCATGTGCACTGAGTTTGTGGTTGACCTCCATAGGAATGTTTGAGACTTTAGCTTCCTGCAAATTAAACTTCTTGACCATGTCCTGAATGTACTTCTTCTGAGTAATGAATATACCTGAATTTGTGTAGACCAATTCAAGCCCTAGGAAGTACTTCAATAATCCAAGATCATTGATCTTGAATTCCTTCATCATTTGACCTTTGATGTGTCTAATTCCTTGAACATCATTTCCTGTAATAATGATGTCATCAACATAGACACACAAGTATATTACCTCTGAATTGTTCTTCTTTATAAACAATGAAGTATCTGCTTTACTCATCACAAATCCTTGATCCAAGAGATAGGTTGTCAACCTATAATTCCATGCTCTAGGTGCGTGCTTCAATCCATACAGAGCCTTCTTCAATTTACACACATGATTTACTTTATTGGGATCCTCATAGCCAGGTGGTTGTGACATGTAGACCTCTTCAGATATCCATCCATTCAAGAATGCATTCTTTACATCCAATTGGTGCATGTTCCAATTCTTGGATGCAGCTACACTCACCATAATTCTGATAGTTGGCATCTTGGCCACAGGAGAAAATGTCTCCTCATAATCAATGCCTTGGGTTTGTGCAAAACCCTTGGCTACCAACCTAGCTTTGTACCTGCTTATTGTACCATCTGAGTTCCTTTTGAGTTTGTAGATCCATCTGGATCCTATCACCTTCATGGAGTCCTTCTTGGGTACCAAGTCCCAAGTATCACTCTCCTTGAGAGCCTCCATTTCTTCATCCATTGCTTCCTTCCATTCTGGTTTATTAATGGCTTCCTCAAATGTACCTGGTTCTTCACTTAAGATATCCTTTGCAAGATATACAGAGTGCTTGGTTACAAGTGAAGTATCATACCCATACCTAATTGGTTTCTTCTTTTCTCTTGAAGATCTCCTCATAGCTTGAGTTGAGGATTCTGGATTGTCTTCAAGTTGCTTCATCTTCATCTTCCCTTTGGATTTCCAAGCCTTGAATTCTTCAATGTTGATGGTGTCTTCATCATCTGAACTTGTGTCCTCATTCTGAGTTGGTTCTTGCCTGACAAGCTTTGGAAAGTCTTCTTCCATATCATAAGGTAGGCTAACTTTCCTGCACTCATTATCATACCATGAATCATTTTCATCAAAGATGACATCTCTGCTTACCTTGAAGCCTTTATTTGAGGGGTTATAGAACCTGTATCCTTTCTGATTCAAATCATAACCAATAAAGATACACTTTTCAGCCTTAGGGTCTAGCTTTCCCCTTACCTGTGAGGGAATATGCACATATGCAACACACCCAAAGATCTTGCAATGATCCAGAGATGGTCTCTTACCATGCCAAGCCTCATAGGGTGTCATTCCATCAAGTGTCTTTGATGGCAACCTGTTGATTAAGTATGTGGCAGTAGATACACTCTCTGCCCAAAGATAATTTGGTAATTTTTTCTCATTAAGCATAGACCTAGTTGTCTCCACAATGAGTCTATTTCTCCTTTCAGCTACCCCATTTTGTTCAGGTGAGTACCTTGTGGTAATCTCCCTCTTGATGCCTCTTTCCTGCAAGAACTCTTCAAAGTCATTGGAGAAGTATTCTCCACCACCATCTGACCTTAGCCTCTTCAAATGTCTACCTGTTTGATTCTCAACTAATGCAAGATACCTTTTGAAACAATTAAATACTTCATCTTTATGTTTCATGAAGTACAAGACAGTCCATCTGCTATAATCATCTATAAAAGATACATAGTACCTTGATCCAGATATGGATGGCTCCTTGCTTGGTCCCCAAACATCTGTATGCACCAATTCCAAGTAGTCTTCATGCATAAAACCTTTTTTGGTATATGGCAATCTGTGTGACTTACCAAATTGACAAGCCCCACACTTGTATATCATGTGTTGCTTGGATACATTAGGTATCCCAAGCACACATTGATCCCTACTCATTTGCTTTATGGTCCTCTCTCCAATGTGACCTAATCTCTTGTGCCACATCTCCAATTCTGATAGAGTTTGGTCCTTGTAGTTGTATAATGCAATGTTCTTAGTATCCTCAAGTTCAAAAGTAAATAGTCTACCTGATTTCTCTCCCTTGGCTATCCTTCTGAATCCATGTCTTGGATCCTCCACATATGCACCATGTTGAGTGAACCTGACCTGCAGACCTTTTTCAACAATCTGACCTACACTCATCAGATTCTTGGTGATTGTTGGAACATACAATACTCTGCTTAGCAAATTGTGATTACCATCACTTGTTTTGACATTACCTACTTTAACCACTGAATGTTTAGTGTCATCACCTGTCTGCACTTGGTGCTTGCCTTTAGGTTCTTCCAAATCAGAGAGTAAGGCAACATTCCCAGCTACATGGTTAGAGCAACCTGAGTCAATATAGAACAAATGATCATCATTGATACCTGATTTAGATGTCATGTTCATAATCAACAAGGAATCATCTTGATCCTCTGCATAATTGTTGTAATCCTTTCTGTTCCTGTATCCTCCTTGATAATTGCCATTGTGATTGTAGCTATTGTTGTAGTTATTGTTGTAATTATTGTTGTAACCATGGTAGCCTTGAGATTGATTGAATCTGCCTCTGCCTTGAGAGTATCCTCCTCTTTGGTGACCTCTTCCTCTTTGATTCTTGTAGTTCTTGTAGCATTCATCTGTAGTATGGTTAGACAAGCCACAAATATTGCATGGAGATTGATTATAGGGTCTCCCCCTACCTGACTTACCTCCTCTGCCCCTACCTCTAGATGATCTACCTCTCCCTGCATAGTTTGCTTGGGAGGTGGATCCTTCTTCATCAACTTTCTTACTTTTACCCTTGTCTTTAGACTTCTTATCTGTATATAGGGCAGAGGGATTGTTACCTTTTGATTGCTCTCCATTCTTTGTGATCTTTGCTTCATGTGTGAATAGTTGTCCAATCAGAGTTGTTAGATCAGGTGCTTGGATGTCCATGTACAAGTCCATTGCAGTGGTAAAGCTTTCCCACTTGTCATCTGCTTTGAGTCCATTGATCACTTGTCTGACTATTTGCTCTTCTTCAATTTCTTCTCCAACACTTGCAAGTTGATCTGCAATGTCTTTGACCTTGGTGACAAAATCTGAGACACATTGTTTTGATTGCTTCCTAAGAGTTGTAAACTCAATCCATAGCTGATTCTTTCTGGCCCTTGTGCTTGATGAGAAGTATGTTGACAAGGTTTCCCAAGTCTCTTGGGAAGTCTTACAGTTCCTAACATGAGGTAGAAGGAAATCAGAGATAGAGTTTAGAAGATATGACCTTGCCAAAGCATCTTTAGCACACCATTGATTAAGTCTCTCATGCTCATCCTTTGTAGGTAGGCCTCTGGTTTTGAATGAGGGCAACTCCTCATCTCCTGATATGTATCCATACAAGATTCTCCCTTGTAGATAAGTCTTCATTCTTAATGACCATGCCTGGTAGTTATTCCTATCCAATTTGTCAATGAAGGAAGGGAAACCATCACCCATGATTACCTTATTTGCTCTGATACCACTGTTGGATGTGATGGCTGGGTACAATCAGAAGATCAAGTTGGTGCTGCTAGACCTGCTTCACACCTGCCCTCTTTTCTCTTCAGATATGGTTAGAAGACTCCTTGAGCTTCCAAATGACACCAAGAAACTATATATGTGCTTTACAAAATGATTGAGTAATGACCAAATCAAAACAGATGATTTTGAACCTTCACAACTCCAAAAAACTTTCTATTCCTGTATTGACACCTGCTCAGTCCTAAGCTCAGTGTGTCCAGCACACTTGCAATTGGTTTAATTCCTTCTGGGAGTATTAAATTAACTTAACAAGCTACCATTAGCAAGTTAAATCACTCCAAATAACAAACTATACACTGAGCATGATCTTTAGCAAAATCAGGGACACCCCCGATTTTTTAGGAACAACACAGAAATATACCAGTGATCACTTCGAGAGCGATTTCTCCCAATTGGCTGAATAGAATGACATGAAATTTTGTAGTGTTGTAGAATGCTTTGAGCTGGTTCCAATGAGCCCTGGATCATCAAATTTGGTTCAGTAGATCTTGAGATATGCCCTGTTGAAGTTGACAGACTTTGAGGTGAATGACTCAGAAAACACAGAGTTAAGAACTATGAGTATATGTATTGAATCTATCAAATGTACATTCCCATTGGCATGTAAAGTGATGCCCAATGGTACTCAGAGGTGTAGGCTTCAATAGTAGCTCTCACACACTCACTAATTTGCTTGGATTAGCCTCGGGGAGTGAGCTCTCTGCCCGCGACTTTTACATTGACTTTTATAGGAGTTTAAAGTGAGTTTGAATTTCAAATTCAAATATAGGCTCCCTCAAATCTCTCATCTAATCACATGGAGATATTCTCTCCATTCATAACTTCTAATTTCCACGACTTTTGAATGTAGGTGAGATTACAAGAAGTCATATTGACTTTTTACATAAAGTAAAATGTAACTAAACATAGGCATGTGTTCCTATGGTCTTCCTTCAAATGAAGTCTTCATGAATTACTCCAAGCTCTTGTGAAACCTTCAAGGTTGATATCCAATGCTCTTCAAGGTACAAGACAAAGCCAAGTGTTAAGGCTTGTTTTGCACCAACAACAAGTGCGTGAGTGAAAGCACACAAACATGCACACACATACACACACACGCGCACAAAGTAAGATCAAAGAGAGGAACAATGGAAAGCTTAGATTGCAAAAGAGTTCTCTTACCAAAGTTCTATTCTCTAACAAGCTAACCCCAAAAATGAGCTCTCTAGCTCTTTTTATAGTTTTTTGACTAGTTTTGGCCCTGTCCAGACCTAGTGTCCGGCCTAGTTAAAAGTTAGGTTCCAGGGCTTATTTGAGGGCTCAAACGAAGTCTAAAAATTATGAAAATTGGTACGATGGTACTTCTAATACTCCTCAAGCTCAAGGACTCCTCGGCTTGAACAAAATGGAGTTACTAAAAATAGATAATGGTATTTAAAATGGTTTTTAGTGATGAAAATCACTATTTTTGTAGGGATTCTTCTGAAAATTTTACATACACTTCTTGGAGCTCCCTACTTGCTCCCTTTCCTTGTGTGTCCACCTTTTGATGTGCTTCCATGCTTTGTCCTTGACTTTGAGCTTCAACACTTGCGTCCTCGAATGCATCAGTGCTACGTTCACATTCTTCTATAATTGAATCACACATGATTGGCTCTATTGTCAAGACTGAAATGTCATAACCATCTTCATCATAGTGGGGTGACCATTGTTCTTCATTGATGGCTACATCCATTGTTGCAAGTATTTCTGCCCAACCATGAGGCTCAAACTCTTTGTTTGGAAATACTATAGGTGTGTAAGCTAGGTCTTGAAGGTTTTGTGGATGTTGTTTTGAACCTAAAGTTCTGGCTTCAAATCATTCTTCCTCTTGTTTGGCTACTTTACACATCCATAGATGAGTATCCTCATGCAACCATGAGGGGTCTGACTCCAATGAGTGTACTGACTCTGTTTCTATCTGTATTTTATGGATGGTGTTCCATTGTATTGGGGGTACATCTCGATGTGAATAGTCTTTAAGATTGACTTTATTAGTTACTCCTAAATGTTGCAAGTACAAAGAATTAGTTCCCCAATCTTGTACGATTTGCAACTGACGCATGAATGGTCATCCTAAAATAATCTCATACGCATGATTTTTTCCCAAAATCACAAATGGCAAAGGTATGCTCGAATTCTACACCACAAGTGGTGAGAGAAATGCCTTCTAGTAAGCCTAATGGCTTTTCTATATGTCCATCAGCCATTTGTAACTTCATCCGGGTGGGTCTTAATGTTGCCTTACCCCAACGTTTCCACACAGCAATCATAGCGATGGCTACTCCGGCTGTTGAATCTAAGATGGCTTTGGTGGTGTAGCCTTGATGGGTTATTGGAAGATAAGTGTTACCTTCCTCTCCTTCGCTTACATCTCCAATTCTTTCTACAGGTATCTCTAGTACCTTCTTATGCGATCCTGTTTGTGAGGGAGTAGTAGCAAGCTCAGGGAATTGATTTGCTACATGTTTCCACAATTCTAGTTTAAACTTCAACAATTCCTCTAGAGTGAGATGACACTGAACTTGGGTGTTCTTTATCACTTCCGTGTTTCTAGGGATTACTGATTCTTCATTCCTCACTATTATCGTGGGTGCTCTTATGCTAATAGACTTGGCTTCCCAAGGTCCTATGAATTGAGGTAATTCTTGCAAAGAATTGGATTCAAAACCTGTGTGTTCACTTAGTTTCTCTTCCTCTACCTCATCGTAGATAGAGGGAATGTCTTGGGGAAATTGTTCTTGCAAGTCATCTATTTCTTGAATAGGAGGATGGGTTCCTTGTTCTTTTCTCCACTTATCTTCTTGGATTTCTCTTAGAAATTCATGTGAGTATTTATGTATGGAAGTCAGATTGTCTTCTGCTTCTGTATTGGGTACTTGAGACAGGGATGGTGCATTCTTTTCCTGTGTCTCTGAGGCAATAGGGTTCCTATGTTGATTCTTTTTCTCCTTGCTATCGATCAAGTATTCTAGCCTCTCCAGTAGTCCTTGAAACTATAATTCAGGTTTTGCCATGTTATTCCAATTAAGATAATGAGAGGCTTCAAACATAGTTTGTGCTAATTCTACCATCTTCATGCAAAGTTTAGTCCTCTCAATTTCTATGTCTGCTCTCGGATAGTTCTTACTCATTTCAGCTCTAGGGTCCTTTAAGTCTATCTTGATATGCACAAAGCATCATATCTAGGTTTTTTGGTATGGGTTCCGCTAAAACTGATCCTGATCTCTGAGTTGGGTTCTTCTTATTAGATTCTTGAGAGGTCAATTTTAGGATTTTGGCTCTCGATTCCTTTAAATTTCCTTCTAACTCAGTTATCTTTTTACTCCACTTTCTCTTAATCCTTTCTCTAGAATCTTTCCAAGATTTTGTCTTTTTATTGCTAGACTCTCCAATTTCACTAGTTCTGGCTATTTTCTGAGCGTTATGCTGTTGATTTTGTAAGAGCACATGGACTCTTATTATAGCTTGGATAGGCACGTATGTAGGGTTGGATCCATCCGTGTTATGCACAATACCTATCACTTTGATGGGTGTCACATTTGAAGCATTCGTGGGGTTCTTGGGACAATATTTTATGACATGCTTTTTGCCACAATCGGTGCAAAAGCCTTGTATGTTATAGTATTGTGACTGTCCTGCTATCGAAGGATGTGGACAATCCTTTATGAAATGATCTCCTTGGCACCTAAAGCATGGTCCTCTAGGGCCCGGTGGTCTTTGCTGTCTCAATTGGGGTCCTGGGTTCGGGTTTGTGTACATCACATTAGCGTAATCGAGCTCCCAATTGGGTTCCAATGGTGGACTATCGTATTGATATGTTTCCACATGTTCTAGTGACTCTGTGTAATATACGGGTGGACTATCTACGTGAGTAGAGTCAAAACTGGTTGAGTTCAGGTCACTCTCCGTGATTAAGGGTGATGAAGGCCCTAAAGCCCTACTGAGGTTTTCTTCTGTAGTAGCGTATTTGACTGAGATGACATTAGCTGGTGGGGGTGGCTGCTGAGCTAAAATAGGTTGAGGTCTATGTTGAGCCTCATAAGGATAGTTCTGAGGAGGCCTATAGTAATGAGGCTGAGTATTATATATTGGCCTTGATACCTACCTCGTTGTGCGTATGCTTGCGGGTAGTTCTGCCTTACTACTTGTTTGTTGTATGGGCAGTCTCGAGCTATATGATTCGTGTATCATCTCTCAATTGTACAATATTGGCCACTAGGGTTGGCTTGCGGTTGTGTTGCATTAGGACACACATTTGCCATATGATCACCACCATAGGTGTAAAAACGCTTGTTTGTTGTTAACCTAGGCATCTGTTTACTAGAAACTCCTAGTTTTTGGGCCACTTTTTCTACTAGGTCTTCTATCGAGCTAGACAGTTTCGAGGATGCTAGAGATGAACAATCTGAGTCCTTGTAGACCTTTGAGAGTTCCAACTCGTCTCCTAAGTTGTCTTCAATGTCTATACAAATTCTTACACATTGATCTAGCGTTCTGGGTTCCTTCAATTATACATAGGAGCGTAGTTTAGAGCTCAAGAGGCCATCTAAAAACAATGACACTTGCTTGGCCTATGAGGGTAGCTCTTGCATCGGACATCTCTCCACATATTGTCTAAACCTACGTCCTGCAAGTCTAACTGTTTCCTAAGGGGTCTGTTTAAAACTATGTATTAACGAAGACGTATCATGCTTGATTCCACTTTTAGAGAATTCTGTGATAAATGATTCTAAAAAGTGATGGATATCTCTAAATTGCCTTTGTTGCAATGGTTGGAACCAAGTTGAAGTCGTGTTCTTTAACGTTAGTCCAAATGCATTGTATTGCGTAAACATGTCTTCTACTTGCTCTGCTTGTAGCACTTGCTTAAATTCTGCAACATGATGATAGGGATCTCCTGTCCCATCAAAGTAGTTTTTCATGGACTTTACTAATTGAGTGGGTCATAGTATTCTGGCGTGTTCACGTGGTCTAGGTAGAGGAAAATCATCTTTACCACCTGGTATTCTAGGTTCTCTTTGTCTTTCCACTCTATCTGTGTCCATGGTGGTTCTATTTCTTCCTAAGGGATGAGTGAAACTTACTTCCAGTCTCTCTTTGTTTTTTTCTCTTTGTGTACCATGGGCTGAGGATGTTCCAGCACCCTGATGTCTTGTGTTTCCATTTGTTCAAGATGGAGGGAATACTAAATCACCTCTCCATGTATAGGTATTTCTTGCATGATCTGACACCACAAATACTCTTTCTGAAGTCTCATCCAGGTATACAACCTTTCCAGGTGTATCCAGGTCCTTGAATTTGTAGATCATGATGGAGCCTACCTCACTAGGTTGTTCCATTTTGTATCTCCAAAATGCTTCATCAGTTTCCTTATTTGCAAACAACTCTATGCTTCTATTATCTTGAGGGATCCACTCTAGAATTAGTACTCTTGTTAGTAGAGATTTTCCTCTAGGTGTCCTGGGTTCTTCTCCTACTAGTTCTTTTCCTTGGGCTTTAGCTTCCGTCTCTAGGTAAATTACTCCACTCATTGGTATTATTTGGCTGAGTACTTATGATGTACATTGTCCCTTCTTTGTCTATGTATGTGTCTCTCTCAAACTTCACCACTGGATGTTCCAATCCAATGGGTTGATCAAGGTTATGGATTTGCACCACTTGTCTTTGCAAACCATCCTCATAGATGGGAGCACCTAAGCGGTTGGTTCGGAGAAATTCTAATTGAGTTATATAGGGTCCTTGACGTCTTTCCAAATATGCTATGTTTGACCCTCCTTCTGGTCTTTCAGTGCTAAATGCCATTTCCGATTCACTAGTATCTGAGCTCAACTCGTAGGGATAGCTATTCAATTGTTGAGCCCATGAATGTGCAGTAGTCCCTACACTTGCTTCTGATGATCTAAGGCTTCATCGGTCTCACTTACCTATATGCTTGCCTGATCTAAGGTTCATGAATTTACTTCCTCTGACCGTTAATGTTCCTTGTTTTTATTTACTTGATTCTTTTTAACTTCCTTTAGATTCTTGTCTTGATGTATACATTAGAAATCGACTTTCTGTGGCACTTTTGAGTTCTCGTTTCGTCAAACTTTAATTCTTTCCTTTAGGTTTTCTTATCGCACCCCTTTACTTTAGTGTTGAACTTGAAAAATTAAGTCTCTTGAACTTGATTGTTCCTATCGTCTTTAATCCACAATGCTACCATTTAGCCTAAGCTAATAATTGACTTAGGGGGTTGAGTATTCTTCCAACCTTGAGTCAACTACTTTGGTTGCTCTGATGCCCAAGAAGTCGCACTTCCCAAGCCCTGCGTTCTTCACTGGCTTTCTTCACTGCCTTGCTTTCCTTGTCCTTGATAGCCCTTGCTAGCCATGTAAAAATTCAATGTTCAGACCACTTCTTAAATGGATGCTCAAACACTTTAGTATATACACCTTTTAAGTCCCTTAACCTTGGCCCAAATTTTCAATGCCCCTTGGCTTGCTAGTCCCACAATGGTCAACCTCAAATTATCTTATCTAAAAATCAACGTCTTCTTTTTGAAAAAATAGTTGAGGTCACGTAGTACTCGTAAAGATATTTCTAACGAGCTATAAAGCTCAAAAAGCAGACTTCGGATGAAAAAGATATGAGCGTTCAGGCCCTGGGGGTAAAAACTGACAATTAGGTTTTTCCTCACTTATGAGCTAATGGATCTCCAGTGAGCTTAATCACCCAAAAATTTGCTTAAAATAGCCCCAAATTTTCCCAAAAAATCAAACCCTAAAAATTGCATTTGGGTTGGACAATCACGATGGTTTGGGACCGTCGTGATGGCTCTGGTGAACCGTAGCGATGGCGTGGTACAATCGCGATGGTCCAAAGGTGCGAGGTGTTGCAATGGCCTAAAGTGAACCGTCGCGATGGTCTAAAGTGAACAATCACGATGGCATTAATCAATGGTCAACGTAACCGTCGTGATGGCGTGAGCCCGTCGTGATGGTCATGGGGCTCGATGGCTTGAGTTAATTGCGATGGTGCAATTTCGAGGCGTCGCGATGGCGTACCTTGTGTCATCGCGATGGCGTACCTGGTGTCGTCGCGATGGCGTGGCAAGTGAACAATCGCGATGGTCTGGCTTGACACATGGCAGGATTGTTGCGATGACGTAAGCCAATCGTGATGGCGTGGGGTCAACGGGATCGTCGCGATGGCTCAAGTGAACCATTGTGATGGTGTGAGATCGTCGCGATGGTCCGGCCAAGCTGTCGTGATGGCATGAGCCAATCGTGATGGTGTGACACAATCGCGATGCCTATCGCGATGGTCCACCAAATCACTGATTTTGCAAATGCAACCTTGGATTCCTATGTGCACAAGGATCACCTATACGGTGGTGAACTCGCTTACCTCAAATTCCGAGTTTGGTAGACCATCGTGATGGTTTGACACACATGATAGATTTCTGACAGAAAGTGATTTTTTACCTTTTGGAAACTTTTTTGATGCTCTGGAGCATTGTGTTAAAAATAAAGAAGTAAGCTCGTATATATTTTTCCAAAAAGGATTATCTTCAAGTAGAAGGAAAATACAAAAATGAAAAATAGAATCATTTACTTCAGCAAGTAGTGGAGGCCAAAAGAGAATCATTCAAAAGAGAATCAAATCCAAAAACTGAACTGTAAGAGGAGTGGCTGTCCAAAGTAGTGGAGAAATGATGGAGAAGAGCTCTCAAACTCATCATGAGAGTTTTTGGTCACTTGGCTATAAAAGAGGCAAGGGAAGACACTCAAGGATAGAGGAAGAAGGCATGGAAGCCCCCTTGTAGCTACTTCATTTGTCTTGAGTCATTTCGTTCAGTTCACTCTCATAGAGTATGTCCAGCCGCACACCCATTTCTGGGTAGTCTACTTGTGAGAGTCATATCTCTCAATATATGTACCAATTTTAGTGTTTAAACATTCGTTGGAAAGCTTGTCATGAGCACTTCCACTATCTAAAACAGGTTTATGAAATTCTTTATGTTCTGTGAGTTATTCAGTTTTTGGTGAAGTCCAATTTTTAGCCTAACTGAGTGGATAGGTAGCCTGTTTTGTATCAACGAGTTGCCAACCCAAATCTACTCCAAATTCAGTGTTTGATAGATCATTTTAAAGCTATAGGTGTCTACTTTGAGTGACCAAAGAGTCAAGTTCATTGCATTTTTGAGTTGGTACCAGTTCTCATTTGAAGGTTCAACTATTGGCAAGAGTCTTGATCCTCAGAAGGTCTTCTACACTTTCCGCTACGATTAAGAGAGGAATTCTCCAACAATTGGTATCAGAGCATTGGATTTTGAAGAGGTAAAGCATTGGAATTGAAGTGAAGCAAAGGAGAAGCTAAAAATCAAGGGGGAGCTTCATAAAGTCAAGGAAGAGTGCCACACAATACTTAAGGTAAACTTCAATCTTGGAAGTTTTCAATGGATGATTTAGGAAAACAAGTTGAGAAGTTAGATAGTGGAGATGATCCACAACCGGTGGACCTTGAAGATCCCAACATTACTCCGGCACAAAGGAGACAATTTGCTGATTGGGAAGAGAGGAATCGAAGGGTGATGTTCCTCATCTCACAAGTTATTTCTAACACTATGATTGGTCATGTGCAAAGCTTAGAAATAGCCAACAAAGTTTGGGAAGCATTGGAGAAGGTGTATGCTACCTCAATAAGGTCTCGGAGGATGCAACTCAAGAACGAGCTCAACAACATGAAGAAAAGATCAAACCAAAGCATTAGTGAGTATACATTGAGAATCAAGGAGCTTCGAGATCAGCTAGCATCAGTTGGATGCAAGATAGAAGAGGAAGACATCGTCCAAATAGCCCTCAATGGCTTGAGGAGTGAAGACAAGTGGAAGCCCCTCATCACAAACATTCTTTATAGAGACCCTCTACCAACATTCGACGAGATTATACCAAATCTTGTGGCTGAAGAGGTAGCTCAACAAGGATAAGGCAACAAAGGTAAGGACAACCATAGTCAAATGTTATATGCAGGAAGAGGTAGAGGAAGGAACTCAAGAGGAGGCTTGAGAGGAAGAGGAAGAAGCTACAATAACACAAATTTCAGCCAACACAACTCGGAGGACAACAAGGACAACTCAAATGACAACACACATGGAAGAGGTCGAGGAAGAAATAGAGGAAGAGGTTGAGGTTCATACAATCCTCATAAAGGTATAACATGTTATCATTGTGGTAAAATAGGACATTATGCAAATGATTGTTGGCAAAAGAATGGAAGGCTGAATGAATGTGAGTACATCAAGTGAAGGAGACAAGCAAATCATGCTTGCCATGAAGCATGACTACAACAACTCGAGAAGTGATGACCAAAAATGGTTCATAGATTCAGGTTGCAGCAACCATATGACATGCCAAGGAGATTTATTCACAAAGCTACAAGCTCCAAGTGGAAAAGGATGTGTGGAGACCGGCGATGAAACTCAACACGCGATTGAGCATGTTGGAGATATCAAGCTTGGAGATAGAAAGGTATTGGCTGATGTTCTTCATGTTCCTACTATTGCAAAGAATTTGATTTCAGTAGGACAAATGGTAGAGAAAGGATATCATGTTATCTTCAATGAAAAGGCTGCTTTATAAAGAATCCAAAAGAAGGATTCAAGATCATTGCTCAAGGAAGGAAAGAAGGTAGGATATTCACCTTGGACATTCAACAACCACATGGAAAGGTGATGTATATTTAGTTTGGAAACAAGAGGATTGCTGAAATCGATTTGTGGCACAAAAGGTTTGTACATATCAACATTCCCAAGCTCAAGGACATGAGCAACCATGAAGTGGTAAGAGGTCTTCCAAGATTCAATGATGTTGGACTACATGAGTTTTGTGAAGCATGCCAACTAGGAAAGCAAACTCGACAACCATTCAAGAAGAGCAACTATGTGGCAAGGAATGTCCTCAACTTGATACACATGGATGTATGGGGACCATCACAACAACCATCAGTGGCTATTAATAGATATTTTGTCACTTTTATCGATGATCATTCAAGAAAAGTATGGATGTTTTGCATAAAACAAAAATAAGATAAGTTCTCCATGTTCAAGAGATTTAAAGCACAGGTAGAAAAGGAAACAGGACGCTACATAAAGACCTTGAGGTCCGATGTAGGAGGAGAATATTTCTCCAAAGAATTTTTAGATTTTCTTTATGAAAATGGCATCAAGAGACAATTTACATGTAGGTACACGCCTCAACAAAATGGAATAGCTGAAAGGAAAAATCGACATATCATAGAAGTTGCAAGATGCATGCTCAACGAGATGAAGATGCCATTAAACTATTGGGCTGAAGCAACTAGTATGGCCGTTTATTTGATGAACAAGTGCAGAACAGCTGGAATGCATAATCTAACTCTCGAGGAGGTTTATTCCGGTAAGAAACCTGACCTTACACATCTCAAAGTTTTTGGATGTGTGTGTTATGTTCACATCCCTCAAGAACTAAGGACAAAGATGGAGGCAAAGTCCGAAAAATGTATTTTTATTGGATATTCATCGGAGCAAAAGGGATATAGGTGCTACAATCCGGTGAAAAAGGAGGTACGAGTCTCACGAGATGTGTTATTTGATGAGCTAAGACCATGGTTTGGAGACAAAGGGAAAGAGAAGATTCTTGAAGAAGATTGTGAAGATGATGGAGGTGCTGTCCAAGAAGAATTTCAGCAAACAAGCACTCAAATGTCAAGTCCAAAAGCTTCTACATCACTTGGAGAAAGCTCAACATGGAAAGCGAGACTAAGGAGTCATTCCTCATCACCAACATCATGTTATGAAAGATCTAAAGCTGAAACTCCTGCCCAAAATAGTGATTCAAATGCAAGTGAAGAAGAGTATGAAGAGGTGATCACACCAAAGGTAAAGTTGAACCGGTTGAAGAAGCAATATTCAAAAGAAAATTAGAGGTCTTCGAGAGCAAGGTATCCAATTCAAAGGCTGAGCTATGATAGTTTTATTGCAAAGCATCTTGCATATATGACACAGGTGGTCAAAGACAAAGAACCGGATGCATATGAAGAAGCATGTACACAAAAAGAATGGCAAGAAGCTATGCAAGAAGAGATAAAAGCTCTCAAGGATAATCACACATGGGAGCTAGTTCCAAAGGCTAAAGGTATGAAGATTGTTCCACATAAATGGGTGTTTAAAATAAAGAGAAATGATGATGGTTCTCTAGCTAGGCATAAAGCTAGACTAGTGGCAAAAGGATTCAAGCAAACTCACGGCATCGACTATGAAGAGACTTTCAACCCGGTTGCAAAGATGGGAACAATTAGAACCTTGATTGGAGTGAGTGCAGCAAGGAGATGGCCATTGTACCAACTTGACATAAAAATGCTTTTCTCAATGGTGAACTTCAAGAAGAGGTATACATGAGTCAACCGATTGGATTTGAAGATAGAAAGCATCCAGATTTTGTTTGTAGATTGAAGAAAGCTTTGTATGGGCTGAAGCAAGCACCACGTGCTTGGAATCAAAGATTGGTCGAGTACCTCACAAGGTGTGGGTATAGTCCAAGTAATGGAGATCCCTCTCTCTACATGAAGAAAGAAGAAGGAAAGCAAGTATATATTTGCATATACGTTGATGATCTCATCATAACAGGAAGTAATGTTACAAGAATACAAGAGATCAAAAGGAAACTCGGTAAGGAGTTTAAAATTTCAGATCTTGGTGAGCTGAAATACTTTTTAGGCATTGAGATAGTCTATGGGAAAGATGGCATCTACTTGATGCAAAGAAAGTACTTGTTGGATGTTCTTTTCAGATTTGGAATGAGTGAATGCAAACCACTCACTCAACCTATGGACACAAATGTGAAGCTATGCTCAAGTGATGGAGAGAAGTTACATGATGTAACTACATACAAGAGTATTATAGGTTCCTTGATCTATGCTACGATCACAAGACCACATTTGTGTTATATTGTTGGAGTTCTTTCTCAATTTATGCAAGCTCCTACAAGTGAACATTTAAATTCAGCCAAACAAGTGCTAAGATATGTGAAATTGTCAATCATGAATTGTTTTATAGATATGATAAAGAATTGCAGGTAAAGGGCTTCAATGATGCTGATTGGGCTGGTTCGAAGGAAGATAGAAGATCCACTTCAGGTTATGTGTTTATGATAGGTAGCAAACCTATCACATGGAGCTCAAAGAAGCAACCTACTGTTGCACTATCATCTATAGAAGCTGAATATAGAGGTTTAGCCTTTGCAACTTGTGAAGCTATGTGGATTAAGAAGCTCTTGGTTGATCTTGATGTGCAAGTGGAGACCATTCCAATTTATGGTGACAGCATGTCAAGCATTCACTTGACAAACAATCCAATGTTTCATGCACGAAGCAAGCACATAGAAGTGCATTATCATTATGTTCGAGAAAAAGTTTTGAGCAAGGATGTGGATATAAAGTTCATTGGAACTAATGACCAGGTTGTAGACATGTTTACAAAGTCCTTAGATGCTTCTAAGCTAAAGAGGTTCAAGGATGACATCAACTTGTAGGATATGGCTGAAGGTGCAAGCTCACATGTGAGCTTGAGGGGGAGTGTTAAAAATAAAGAAGTAAGATCATATATATTTTTGAAAAAAGGATTTTCTTCAAGTAGAATGAAAATACAAAAATGAAAAATAGAAGCATTTACTTCAGCAAGTAGTGGAGGCCAAAAGAGAATCAAATCCAAAAATTGAACTGTAAAAGCAGTGGTTGTCCAAAGTAGTGGAGAAATGATGGAGAAGAGCTCTCAAACTCATCATGAGAGTTTTTGGTCACTTGGCTATAAAAGAGGCAAGGGAAGACACTCAAGCATAGAGGAAGAAGGCATGAAGCCCCCTTGTAGCTACTTCATTTGTCTTGAGTCATTTCGTTCAGTTCACTCTCATAGAGTATGTCCAGCCGCACACCCATTTCTGGGTAGTCTACTTGTGAGAGTCATATCTCTCAATATATGTATCCAATTTTAGTGTTTAAATATTCGTTGGAAAGCTTGTCTCGAGTACATCCTCTATCTAAAAGTTTTTGAAATTCTTTATGCTCTATGAGTTATTCAATTTTTAATGAAGTCCAATTTTCAGCCTCACTGAGTGGAAAGGTAGCATGTTTTGTATCAATGATTTGCCAACCCAAATCTATTCCAAATTGAGTATTTGATAGCTCATTTTAAAGCTGTAGGTTTCTATTTGGAGTGACAAAAGTTTCAAGTTCATTGCATTTTTCAGTTGGTACCAGTTTTCATTTGAAGGTTCAGCTGTTGGCAAGAGTCTTGATCCTGAGAAGGTCTTCTACACTTTTCGCTGCGATTAAGAGAGGAATTCTCCAACACATTGTATCTGCAAGAAAGCTCAAAAACACAAAAGCACATGCAAGCACAAAAGCTCTCTCTCTCTCTCTCGCATGCACAAATGAGGGGAAATGAGGAGAATTGGTGGATATGGTGAATTTTCTGATTTTTTTTTGGAGTGGAAGAAGATGATGCGTTGGTGAAGAGGGAGTGTAGGGGAGGTGAAAAACACCAAAAACTAATTAAAAACAATAACAAAAACTGAAATTTTTACCTTCCAATGCCACTTCTTGCTATACTCTTACCATCACACATTTCTCCTAGACTCGTTCCCCGGCAACGATGCCAAATTTGGTGTTGCTCTAACACAATGGTGAAAACCACGTTAAGAAGCTCCACCTCCTTAATGTCAATTCCCAGAAGAGATAGGAGTGATATGAAGATCGTGAATGTGAGATGAAGTGAAAGTGAAGGTGAGAAGCATAGTGATGCACACACACATACACACACACAATGAAGAGATAATGGAAGGTAGGAAAATAGACTCTATTACTCAAGATCTCAATTACAAGCTCAAAATAGCTCTAAGTTCTCTCTACTCATATAAGATAACCTCAAAAATGAGCTCTCTAGCTCTTTTTGTAGATTCTAGACTAGTTTTGATCGGTTTCACATCTAGCGACCACCATAGTTAAAAAATAGGTTCTACGTGCTATTTGAAAGGGTAAACGATGTCTAAAAATAACCAGAATTGGTAGGCTCGTTCTACCTAAGCTCCTCAAGCTCGAGGACTCCTGAGCTTGCACAAAATGGAGCTATGAATTACAAAAAGGGTTTTTCTATGTTACATATGGTACAAAAGTGATGAAAATCACTATTGGCAGTTTTGGAAAAGTAATTTAAAACATATTTTTTTGAAAAAATAATTCGACTGGCTCCCTGCTACTTCGTTGTGCTCTGTCTTCACATGCTTCCTCGATGTCTGTGCCTCTAGCTACTACCAACAGAGGCCAAAGAAGTCTCTGAATGGAAGTGTGGCTCTAACAATACTGATATACCATGTATTAGGCATTCAGGAATACCTCAAAGAAATGCCTTCATCACCTGAAATGGCGAGGTATATGAAGCCATCCACAGTATCGAGAAAGAGGAAAGGAGTCAAGGTAACCAATGAAGTAGGAACAAGCTCTCAACCAATGATGAGAGGTGCAAAGAGATTGTGAGAAGCATTGAAGGCAGAAGAAGCAACTCGTTCATCAAAGAGGGCGCATAGACTTTCGAGAACCAAAGTTGAACAATCCACTCCTGTCACTGAAGAGGAATTGAAAGAGGCCATGGAGGAAACTCACAAATACTTGGATGGTTAGTTCAATATGCCGGCCCAAGGGCATCATTATCTTCAAGCCCAAACAGTATCTATGCCAGGAAAGAGACTTACAAAGCTCCACAAATATAGAGAAATGGGATTAGTCAACTTCAACTTTTCTTCTAAAGACCAAGAGGAAGGTGAACCATCACCTATGAATGTGGACATTAGGAGTCGATCAAATGATGATTATAAATGGGATGAAATAAATCAAGTCAAGGATTCGCTTGAAGTAGAAAGAAAAAAGCATATGCAACACTCAGATATGGACAAAAAGACGAGACAAAAGAGAAAGAGGATGTACACATATTAAAGATGAATGACACTATGAAGCTTCAAGTCACAGAAACTTATCTTGACGATCAGGCTACAAGGAAGATTCCAAAGGAAGAGAAAGTACAAGAAGAAATGGAGGCACAAGAACCATTCACCCCTATAAGGATAGTAGCAGAGCCTTCACCTCTGCATGTAACATTTCAAGGAAGTGCTACAAAATCTACTCCACATAAAGAGGAAGAACCTCAAATCGAGCTATAAAATTAGAGAACCACATAAGGAGATGGTACATGTGGAAAAAGTTAAAGATGTACAAATTGGTGAAGAACCAAAAGCTTGGCTCGATGTGGACGTGGCATAGCTAAATCTATTGGTGAAACAAATGATCCAGACAGCCATGGATACACAACAACAACTCATGGAAGCAGATAGCCATTATGAAAGAGCTCTCATGGAAAGAAATCAGTTCAAGGAACTAAATTACAAGCTATCTGCTAGGGTATTGCATGCTCAACGGGCAATCAGAACTAAAGAACAGGAAACAAAAGAAGCTATGGGAAGATGTAACATATTCATTGAAGAAAATCAGAAGATGCAAGATCACCTTAAAGAGCTTCAAAGTAGGTATGAGACTAGTGAAGCCGAGAAGTTATGCTTGTCAAATAGATGCAAAATTTTAGAAGATCAAATAAAAGTATATATGGATGAGGCAAATAACTTGAGAAACACAAATAAAGAATTGATGAATGCAATTTTGCTTAATCAACGTACCGAGGTGCCAGAAAGTCAATAGAGTGATACATAAGAATTAAAAGCTCAGATAGCTAAGTATGAAGATCAGCTAAAGCAAGAGAGAGTGCTAAGAGAAGACTGAGAAAGGAAATACATGTATGACACAAATGAATTAAGGAAGAGATGGAAAGCAGTTGAAGCTCACTATATTGAACAATGCAATGAAGATGCGGACCAAATGGTAATATTGGGAGAAATCAAGAAACAATGTGACAAAGAGCTTATAGTAGCAAGGGAACAACTAAAAGAAAAAGATGAACTAATAAAAAGCCTCCAAGATCAAATCACAAGGCAACATAATATGGGGACACGAGTAATTCAAAGCTCCCAAGTGGCTACTCTAGAGACTGAGATACGTCCTCCTTCTCCCCCCATACATAGTTCTCCAATACATAGGAAGAAGCGGAGAAGGGCACTAATAAGTAGACATAGACTATTGTAGAAGTAAGCCAAAATGAAAGGGCACTAATGGTGTCCCAACTTGCAGAACACTTTGAAGATCAAGTCATGAAAGTAATGAAAGAAGCTAAGATCAAAAGCAAGAATTTAGAGCAAATTTTGAAGCCTTTCAGTGTAGAATATGGCCTATTGAAAGAAGAAACCATGCAATATATTAAGAGGACTACAAAAAAAGAACCAGATCAAGACTTATAGTTCAAAATAGATACATTCTCATATACACAAGAAGAATTTGACAAAGCAGATCCGATCTGGAGACGGAAATTTTTGGAAAATAATTCAACTCTATGGGTGCATGGGAGTCTCCACCATACTTACTACAAGTAAACTTCCCATCGCTTTTGAACCACTGTAGTGTGTGTGTGTGATCTTTGAGGAGTTGTGGAGTAGGTGTTGGTGGTTCCCACCATTCACTATCTTGCTCATAACTTGAAGTACATTTGTCAAATTTGACACCATTAGATGTGTCTTATCAAGAGCTTGAAAACATACCTACTATTGACCATATTTGGAGTTCCGAGCTGAGAGCAAACTTTGAACTTTTTCTTACTATTGTAACATGTATCATGACATGCATTTTTAGAGAGTTAGTGAGTTAAAGAGGTAGCTGAGATAGGTCATATGCCTTGTAGCATTGATACTTCACTTACCATCATGTGTGCACATGTCTTCATACACTTGGTACATCTAATCTCTTGGATTGATAATTAAATGTGTACTAATCCACCACTATAGGCACTTATGGGGTGATTGAGGTACAGTCTCATCGCCACAAGTCCCTAAGGCTTATGAGTTAGATACACACACTTATAAAACAAGTTTTACCTTGATGAGGGTTGTTCTTCCCTTTGCCATTTTTGTTGTTCCTTGAAGATGATGCCTTGCTATCTCCTTCTAAATTTGAATCTTCTTCCTTGAACTTCTTCCACTTTCTTTTTCCTCCTTTTCCCTTCTTGCCACTCTTGCCTTTGCCTTTGCTAGCATATAGGACCTAAGCGTGACCATCCTTCTTGGATGTATCTCCTATGGAAACCTCTTTTGCCACTAGGTGTGGGATCAACTCCTCAAGAGTTGGTAGAGGATCTCTATACAAGATGGTAGTAATGAGGGGTTTCCACTTGTCTTCCCCTCTCAACCCATTGAGAGTAATTTACACAAGGTCTTCCTCCTCTACTTTGCAGCCAATGGATGCCAATTTCTCCCTCAACGCTTTCACTCTCAAGGTTTAGTCAACTATAAATTGACCACTACCCTTCTTCAAAAAATGGATTTCATTCTTAAGCTACATCTTTCTGCTTCTTATGGAAGTGGCATGTATCTTCTTTAAGGCCTCCAAACATCTCTAGCATGATCAAACTTTGATATATGATCAATCATAGTGATAGAGATTACATGTGATATGTAGAAGATAGCTCTCCTATTCCTTTCCTCCTAGTCCTTCAACATCTTCAATTCTTGATTGGTGATTTTTGGATCTTTGGGATCCACATTAGGTTTATGTTCATCTCCACACACAATAGGCCATAAAACGTTGCTCACGAGGTAGTTCATGACTCTGAACCTCTATGGCTGATAGTTGTCTTTGTCAAACATCTCCACTTTATGACCTAGATGTGCCATAATGAATGGGAAATTAGGATTACATTGAAATGTATCTCTTAGCATTGATGTCCAAGCTTTTATGTCCTTCTCCTAGATTCTTCAAAGGATGTTTCCTACTTTGATACCAACTGATGGAATTTAATCCCTCATATTTGCACAATAGAAGTGAAATGAACCCAATGCCTAGGTCCATTCATAAACCTTTTTTGCTACCCTATAGAAAAACTCTCCTTCACCTACCTTACACTACTCCAGATCACCTAAGCTTTTAGAAAAAATTAGTATGGTTTATAATATTTCCACTAAGATATAGAAAACCTCAAATGGATTCATTTAGGTGAGTCAACAACTCTGTACAAAATAGACTATGCAGAGATCTAGGATATGCAAAAATTAGGGTTATTGAGATACACCAATTTCTCTACACATAAAGCTGATTTCAAGAACCCCTCTTAGGGAACCTACAACACATATATAATCTAGAGAATGCACTTTAAGACTCTTGAATTGGATATGTACACAAAGAGTTACAACTATTACAATCATACTATGTATATAGCTACAAGGGACTAGAGGGGGTGTGGGCTTGATAACTCCTTCTCTGTGCATGTAACACCTTGCTCTCTGTTTTTCCTAGCTTGAACTAATGCATTTCAACTCCTTGATCCCTGGATGACACTCTCCTTGAGTCTCCTTGAGTATATGTCTCGTAATCTTCAATGGCCTACAAGAGTTCCATGCATTTGATGACTCTTCACCATCTTTTAGAGCTTTTAGATGCCTATCATGACTTTTCCACCACCTTAGGATTACCTTGCCTTACCTTGCTTGACCTTGAGACCACCGTTAGTGATCTAAGTCATGCATTTTGTATTAAGGTTTTTGACCTCTTTATCCACCTAGAGCTTGCATAGTTCACATTTTCAACATTCTGCTGCAATCCACCAATACTATTAACTCCACTTGTTTCTAGTTGATATTTCAACATCTGGTTGCTTTGGAAAACATTTTTTATGGACAGATGTGTTGCTCTTCTAAAGTCACATAGTCCAATATAAGAACAATCACCTTCAGAATGCAACAGTATGATGCCTACATGCAGATCATTATGCAAAATATTATAAGTGCATAGGATTGACAGTGTTTGTAAAAATCCATTCATTAACTTCGAAATATTTTTCTTCACTGTTGTTGTATCCCCTTGTGTGTCTTTGATACTTGTGCTTCATGGTATGTTTAAATACTCTTTTTACATTTTCTCTATCCACATGTCCAAGGTACCACCATTCCACAATCTGAAAATGAGGCATGGACTTTTACTATGATGTCTAGCTAATGCAAGTGGACTGATTATTCCAATATGCATAATGGATAATATGGTGTTCTCATTCATTGCTTCATTCTCTCATGTTTGGAAGTCACCATCATGTAATTTGAATAATTTTTTTGAAAAAATCCATTGAGGAACCTTGGGTGGATTATTATGACTTTATGGACAATTCCATATTCTCCTTCCCCCACAGGAGCTACATCATCGAAATGAATAGATGAATATGGGAACAAATAGGTTATTGGATTTTTGATCTCCGATATTCACATGTATATGTTTTGCACATGGATCTATTGTTGTTGCTATCATTGGTCTCTCTTCCTATTCAGTAGTTTCAGGTCTCACTCTCTTTCCTCTCTTCATCGTTTGGTAATGTAAATTAAAAAAATTTGATTTTATCAATAAATCCTGCTATTTTTGTGATATCCAATGCCAATGATTTGTTATATTCCAGAGATGTACATGCCTACAGGAATGAGAAGTTCCTCGCTCAGGGGATAGCCATGGCCAAGAGCTAGAGAGTTCATACAAGCTACCCACTTGTGATGGTCAGATGAGTAGAGGGACCTTATAGAGAACTCTAGATGGTGACTAGGCAAGGGATATAAATAGTTGGGAGGTGAATCTTAGGTATTTCATTCTCCACTTCTCACAATTGGTATCAGAGCTTAGAGAGACTCTTGGGAAATCTTGTAACCATCTTTTCTCATGCATTTTTCTCTCTTCTTTGGGATTGATGGGCATGAAGATGGTGAGGAATGAGTTTCTCAAGGGGTTACACAAATATTAAGAGCCTTTTTCCATGCATCGATGCCTTCATATGCACATTATTTAGCTCCGCTTTGAGGTAAGAGCATTTCCGTCGAAATTTCAAAGTTTGTTTTCTCTTTGTTTCTTTTTTCTTTCACACATGGGTCCACAACAACATGTGGAACATTGAATTCTGCACATTTTTATATTTGAAAAGGGGGGGGGGGGGGGGGTTGATCTCTGATGCCCAAGGAGATACTGTTTCCAGAAATTATGCACCACATTCAACTATGGATTCATAAAGAGAAAGAGGAAAGGTTCATGAACTCAAACACACACACATAGGATTGCATATGCATGCACACACTCACCCACACACTCATGTTTGCACATATGATGACACACATAAACTGATATTATTATGAATGTACATATGCATTTTATTATGCATCTATACATGTTTGAGATAGAAATAAATAAGGAGAGAGTAAGAGAAGAAAAAAAGAAAGAAAGTAGAGAAAGAGAGAGACATACATTCATAGACACACATGTATATAGATAGTTAAATATAGAAATATACTTATACACACTTTTATGTGAAAGATAGAGATGCATATGCACTTTTTCTTCATGTTTGCATGCATACAAGCATTCAAATATGTATCTATGCATGTATATGTGCATTCAATCTACATACATACATACATGCATAAATACATACATACATACATGCATAAATACCCATGTGCATTCAATCTACATACATACATGCATAAATACCCATGTGAATGCATATTCGTGTAGATACATGGAATAACATGCATGTGAGTTTATGTATCTTGATTGATATGCAAACAATTATATATATACATGCACAAACATGATAAATTATGCATTTGCATGCAACTATGCACATACATTCACGTATGCACTTTGATGCATGGGTAGTTACCCACATGTTTGAGTTCATGCATAACTTCCTACTCCAAGCTCCGATTAGAGAGTTTTAAATTGCTATAGAATCCACGCTTCAAGAGATTTTCAATGCATGGCTGGAAGTTCTATTTGGATTAGTTTTAGATTCATTTGAGGGCATTTAGTTTGCTGATTTATAAAAAAAAAGAAGTGTTTCCAATATACCTACATTTACAAATTTATCAATAACTTGTCATATAATGACCAAATCATGAAATTTAACTTCAACTAGAATCCACACATAAAGAGCTATCGTTTGAGTGGTTATACACCATATTTTAACACCTACAACCTATCTCTACATAATTTTTTTGTTGGTTATTGACTAACAAGGGGTGCTTTTGAAATGAAATTTTTGGTCAATTTTTATGCTTATCACTTTTTAATCATATGGAAAGTCGCTTAGGAATTGAATGCATTACCTATTGCATCTTTATTTTCATGATTGCATTTACTTATGTTCTTTAACAAAAGCATGCATATGTTTCCTCTTGTGTTTTTCGACTTTGTTTTGCAAGTGTGGAAGGAAGAAGAAATCAATGTAAAAAAAATATTACTATCATGAGGGCATGTAGTGCCCAACAACATATTTTGTGCATATTTATTTATTCCACGTCATGAAGCAAAGAAAAAGTGGCTTGCTCACCACTAGGATTATACTTTTTACCAATTATGTATTTTTGTTTTATTTCCATTTTGCTAGGGAGGTGCTACCCAAATTTTTGTAACCGTATGGCATTATATGCCATGAAAAGAACTAGAGAGATAAATTGAGGGAGGTATTCTTATGTATGTTTTTAAAATAGTAGCATTAATAGATGCGCATGAAGTAATTTAGTACGTATAAAGATGGATGCATGCATACATACTTAGATTTTAGAATTTGTCTCCATAATTAGAAGATATTCTAAAAGTGTCAGTGCATTGTTTTTAGGCTCTCCTAAGCATAGGTGTAGCAGAGATAGAATGATGCATTTAAATGAGTATTTGATTGAGCTTCAAGTTAAAATTTTGTGAAACCAAACTAGATCATTAAGAAAATGAAATTTTGAGCTTTTTGCAACCGTCTAAGGACTTCAGGAAGGTGACCTTGTACATTTCTAGAGTTGATAATCAAGTGTTCAACCCTTCCAATGAAATGGTAATAAAACTCTGAGAAAATGTCGAAGTTGAGTGCTTTTTGAGCCTAAGAAAAGCATGAGAGAATGTATAAAAGGCTTTAAAATTTCATAGGTTTCTCATGAGTAAAAACTAGTTAAATGTAAGCTTTACTTTTATGCTCTTGAAAATTGTTTCTGTAGGAAATATTTTTGAAAGGAAAAGATTTTCCACAAGTTTTTATGATATTTTTTTGATATGGTGTGATAACCATGAGCTATCCATTTTATTTATCATTGGTTTATGGTGACTTGTCTCAGTAGGACAAAGGAGATGTTTTCAAAATTTTCAAACATATATCTCATGCCATGAGAGCATGGAACAGGAGAGCTTTGGTAGTGGTTTTCATTCCATATCAAAATGGAATTGATACAAGTCACATTAATTGATATTTGATGCATGTTGCATCCTTTACAAATCTACTAGAGTTAATTTATCCCACCATTTCTCATTTCTCAACTCAAGAAGACTTGATACTATAGATAGTTCTCAGTGGTAGAGTCACAAGAATGACTGTCCTTTCCACAGATGGAAGGAAACACAAAGACTTTAGGAACACTTCATGATTTCATGTTTATTATATATGGTTGTGAGCACTCATATGTTCATTCATATAATGCTTAAAGACATTCTTGACTTTAATCTCATGCACACATCTATGTGGGGTACAAAGTTTGGTGGTATGGGACATCAAACATTGTATTCTACCTAGGTGTCAGACAGATGGTGTGGGAGAGAAGTATTCGAGATTGTAGTTTTTATGATTTGGAGTTCATTCATATTATCTTCTAATTATTGCAAAATAGAGGGGCGATTGAGACAATCATGTTGTATGTGATCGCAAACAAGGCAACTGGCCTAGAAGCAAAAAGGTAAGATTTGTATGTAAGAATCATGAATATGCAATTGTATTAAGAAGAAATTCATAGAGTATGTGCTATTGTTGGAATTTGAGGTCAAGCTAGGGTAAAAAGCCTCCTGAAGAGGGAGAAAAGTGCCCTAATGGTCCTAGTGTGTTCACACACATCACAACCTAACTATATCAACAAATTCCTCCTAGGAGTGATGTAGTGAACAAGGAGTTGGCACTCATGTTTAAGGAACTGCCAAGCAATGTGGAATCAATCCATTGAAGGAAGTAAGCCCAAAGCTTTGCAAAAAGCTTTAAACTTCTCCCTAGGTAGAGCCTTTATGAAAAGGTCTCCAATGTTCTCCTATGTGGGCACATATGCCAAAATGATCTCTCCAACAGAGAACCTCTCCCGAATGGTGGTGGCAGAAGATAGACCAACACCCAAATCAGCCATAAGCATTTGAGCCACACACACTCAACAATCATTGTGAAAGTTACCCTATACTAGGCCTCACAACTAGAAGTGGCCATAGTAGGCTGCTTCTTGCTCAACCAAGATATGCATGATCTACCAAGTATGAAGCAAAAACCACTAGTGGACACACAAGTGTCATAGCAATCAGCCTAGTTAGAGTCAAAAAAAGCATGCAAATCTAACGGTAGTGATATCCAGCCTAGGGATCAAATAGTCCAAGTAGTTGGGTACCACTCAAATAGCGAAAGGTACACTTAACCACTTGCCAATGCTTGACACATGTGCAATGCATAAACCTGCTCATTTGTGAGATAGCAAACTGATTATCTATTTGAGTAATGCATAAGTAAATCAAGCATCCAACAACTTGCTGATAGAGAATAGCATAAAATTCATTTCCAGCATCATGAAGACTCCATAGGAGTGGCAATAGGTTTGCAGACTTCAAGGCCAAAAACGCTACAATAATGTTTCAATATATTTCTTTTGACACAAAGATATTTTGTCATCAACTTGCATAATTTGAATGCCCAAATAATGATGCAAATGCCCCGAATCGGACAACTCAAATGAGGCATATAAATCAGCCTTAAAATTAGCAATATGCTTCTCATGAGGACTATTGAGGTAGCATGTCATCAACATAGACAACAATGATCAGAAGCACATCATTTGCATGTTTAACATATAAGGTGCTCTCAGTTGGATTCTTCTCAAAATCATGTGCAATTAGGTAGGCATGTATCTTTTCATACCAACACATGGTGCTTGCTTCAAACCATATAATGCATGTTTCAACCTGCACACTTTGTTTTCATGCCTTTTCTACACAAACCACGAGGTTGGAAAAACATACACTTCTTCATACAAATCACCATTTGGAAATTCAGTTTTAATGTCCAAGTGATGTACGTTCCAACCATGATGATTTGCAAGTGCACACATGCTATGAACAGTAATCATTCGACATGTAGGAGCAAAGATCTCATCGAAATCAATGACTCTTTGTTGAGCATAACCCTTTGTAACAATCCTAGAATTACACATGGCAATTGTTCCATCAAACTTACACTTCAGCTTGTATAGTCACTTAGTGCTAATGGCCTTCTTGCCAAGAGGTGAATCGCATGAATACCAAATACCATTTTTCATAATAGCATCATATTTTGATTGCATAGCAACCATCCAGTTTTTAGAATTTTGTGATTCATCAAACAAAACATTCTCATTCTTATTACAAAGACTCGAGGCAGCCATAACATAGAAATCTGATGCAAAAGAAGCACTATGATAGATTGAATGAGTACAAATTGATAGAGGTACATCTAATTTTCTATCTCACAAAGTCTATACTAGCCATTTAGGCATAGTTTTTGCCTCCTTTATCTCAATTCCCTCATCAATAAGTGCATCATGTAAACTTGCATCATAAATGGAATGATCTACATCATCATGTGAAACCTGTAAAGGCTGAGAAATTGCAGCATTTGGAATGGAACTAGACATTAGGAAAAATATGAGCCTTGCATGGGCCTTGTAAGGATTCCTAATTTTTAGGCATTAAAATGCTTAATCTAGTGGATTAGGGAGGCACAAAATACCACTGGTGGTATTTTTAAATAAAATAGTATTTGGAACCTTTTGTATTTTGAACTATAAAATGAGAATTTTATGAGCCTTTGGATGCTTTAAATGGATGGCTAAGATTAATGTGCATGCTTCTCTAGAGAGAGAGTGTCATGAAGTTTGTGGGAGTTTTGGCTTCTTGTGCGCAAGCTTTTTGGTCACCCTTTGCAAAGTTTTAGGCCATCAGAAGGCTAGATCCAACATTCATCCACGATTGAGGATGATCTTCTCTCACGCATTATTCTCAACCGTCTGATTAGGAGTTCTTCCAAGGAAGGAGGATAAAAGGTGCCATTTGAATGTGCTCATTCAAATTGGGACGTTAGATTCATGATCAATCCAATGGCTATGAATGTAGGCATCCTCTACTTTTCAGAACTCAATAATTGCCACCCAATTCCATCTCCAATTCAATGATTCTTGTCAAAAGGCGCATTTTTGTAGCTAGATTGAATCTCAACCATTGAGGATCTTCCTCATCCAAGGGCCTAAATGCAAGGATGCCTTGACTTTTGGCACTCAACCTCATCCCTTGGATCTTTGAGCCAATCGAAGGGTTACAATTCATTTGCAAAGCTTTCAAAACCATTCAAGCAACCAAAACCACTTCTTATAGATGGTTTTATCCTCTTTGACGACACAAAAACAAGGGAAGCCTATGCCTAGCCTATGTGATTAAGGGACTAGACTATGTCCACCACTCCCCTCTCATTGTTCCATCCTTAATCACTCCTTAATCCAAAAGGCCCATGCAAGGTTCATTTTTTTCTCTAATGACTATCCACCTCTAAAAAGAGGCGGCAAAGTATCATACATGACTTTGGAGCTAATCGATGTCTCCTTGGTACATGAAAGTAATGGATGAATAGCATCTTCCACAAAAATAGCGCCATGGCTAACCAAAATGCATTTATTCTATGGATGATACAGACAATAGCCTTTGCTTTCAGAACTGTACCCGAGAAAAATACATTTCATTACTTTATCATCCAATTTCTTGTGTTGTCGTTCAGGCACTAATGCATATGCTAAACAACCAAGGACATGCAGGTGAGCAACAGATGGCTTGTGACTGTGCCTAGCCTCATATGGAGTGATAGACTGCAATGCTTTAGTGGGACACCTGTTAGCTACATATGCTACACACATAACAACCTCAAGCTAGAAACTATGTGGTAAAGCCTGACTCTTGACCATACACCTCGCCATCTCCATTAGTGACTTGTTCTTCCTTTCAACAACTCCATTCTATTGAGGTGTATACAACATTATCCCACATTCAATGAGAAACACATTAAAATGAGAAGAGATATCCCCCCCCCATTTGATCAGAATAGAGGGTGCCCATTTTACATGTTGACAAATTTTTAGCCAAAACCAGAAACTATTTGAAGCACAGAAAAACTTCAGACTTTTCTTTCATTGGATATACCCATGCACGCCTAGAAAAATCATCAATGAAAGTCACAAAGGAAAGATAGTTCCCAAAAGAAGGTGTTTTCATAGGACCACAAACATCACTATGAAGAAGCTGCAATTTCAGAGTAGCTCATACTAAACCATCTTTTGGGAAGGAGGAATGTTGAATTTTCCCCAAAATATAGCCTTCATAGACATGTTTACTAGATGCTGGGCAGAGGGGACACCATTTCAGATTTCTACAAGCATGGCAAACTAGCAAAATTCAATGACCAAAGCATGCATGAAAAGCCTTTGCATCTAACATAGCCTAAGAATCATGTACTACACATGCTAAATTATTCACAAATTTTTCATATTCTATTAGCTTATACAAAGCACAAAATAAAATGCCAAAAGCAATAATAACATCTCCATTTAATATATCATGAACTTTAGATGAGTGATCAACAAATTTCACAAGCAAGCCAAAAAAAACACCTTCTCTCAATAGATCCATGATCTCTTTGTACCATTCAAATGAACCTTGTATTTTAAACAATGAGACATCAGAGAAATCATTAGGAATCCTCACCTTTGGGGTTTTCAAGAGGTACTTCTTGACATGTGTTCTATGAATACATGAAGCATCTTGGGCAAATAGGGATCTTGAAGTTCAACTCTTGGAATAGTAGAAGCCATCTCCATATCCTTCCTCTGATGTGTGGCTTGTTGAGCTCGTACTTCATGGCTTGATGATTAAAAATTATCATGGACTTTACCCTTAGTAGGTAGTTTCATGATTTTTGCAAGGAAACTAATATAGCTAAAGCTTCCCTCTCTATGGTGTTGTAATTTTTCTCTACTTTATACAACAATCACTTCGCAAAATATATACGCCGATCTTCCTTTCATCCTCATCAAGTTGTGCCAAGATTTCTCCCACCACCTTCAGGCTAACATTGACATGTGCATGGAAAGGTTTGTCCCAATCAGGAGAGCTTAGTATAGGAGCCTCAGTCAAGCATGCTTTTAGATTCTCAAATCCATGCTCCTCTTCATTTTCCCATTGGAAGGGGGTGGCCAATATCATTACTCTAGATAAAGGTTTGGTGATGTCTACGTACATTTGGATGAATCTCCTATGGTAGTCTGTGTGTCCCAAGAAGGCTTGAACTTTTTTCCTACATCTTAGTCTATGCATTTTAAGAATGGCCATAATTTTGTCACGATCAAGGGCCATGCCTTTTAGAGAGACCAACGCCCTAGAAGGGTGGCCTTTGTGACAAGGAAATGACATTTGCTAGCATTCGATCTTAGGTTAGTCTTTTGACACCCCTTGAAGATGAGGGTGATCTGAGCCACTTGTTACTCAAAACTCTTGATTGGAGTGACTTCCCCTATTCTAAAAAACATGGAGATATTATTCGTAAATATCTACAAGGATCCTAATAGTAAATAGCCAAAAATGATAGAGATGGTTTTGCTGAAAGTGGATGGCACATGTCAAAGTCTAAAGGACATCTTGGTGTAGAAATATGCCCCCCTGGGTGTGAAAAATGTCATTTTTGGCCGATATTTTAGGTGTATATCAATTTGATTATATCTACTATGTCCATCCATGAAGTTTTATAGCAAGTGTCCAGGGCAATCTTCTACAACTTGCTCCAAAAATGGAGTAGGAAACTTGTCCAAAATAATGACTTTGTTAAGAGCCTAGAAATCCACACATACTCTAATCTTGTTTGATTGTTTATTGGGAGCAATTGCTATGGATGAGAGGTAGTCGGAATGCTCTATTGGAATGATAATTCCTACGGTCTCCATCTTATCTAGCTCTTTTGGTACTACCTTTGTGTATTTTAGGTTCAGATGGTATATTTTTCCTCAGATAGGCTTTGCATCTGGGATTAGTGGGATGCTATGAATCCCATTCTTGTTGGAATGCTTCCTACATCCCTCTAACTCAATGAAAAATTATATTTAAATCTATGTAAAAAGTTTGTAAATTGGTGGAGCAAGATGGGCTCCTCCCATAACCATGAGATCACTAGAACCGGTTTCCCTTCTCCATCATCTCCTAGGTCTATCTCATGCATGGCTAGACCTGCTTTGGCTTCTCGTGTTGACTCCCCTCCTTCCTCCCGCCCCTCCCTTCTAAGCGCCTTGAGGGCACAAATTGCTTGGATAGAGGTTTCCCACATTTCCCATTGTAGCCATCTAAGAGGTATCTCATCTAGGGGTAATCGCTCATCCCTTTCTTCCTCTATTGGGCTTGTTGTATCCCCATACATCTTCCTAAGCCTTTCTTCATCCTCCCTGTCTTCTCCTTCTTCCCTAGGTCCTTGCCATTCTTCTTTGGACCCTCTCTCTCCCCAATAAACCATGTCGCAGAAAGGGGGGTCCGCTCCCATCCAACTTAGGATATCTTCCTCTTCAAAAATTTTTCTCAACCCAAGAGAGGCAAGCTCATCCTCCTCCTCAAGTTCAACCCATGAGCTAGTTATGCCCATTCAGGTGAGGTTTAGGGCCTCTTCTAGCTGTAGTTACCTTACCTTTTCTTGTTCATTTATCCACATAACATTGTATGCCAAATCATGGATGACCTTCATGTGTGTTAGCCAAAGTTACCCCACGAGTATCAAGGAACCTCCTATTTTTTTCACAAGTCTAAGTATTACAAAATCCAAGATAAATCAAGATCCTTTGTATTGTTACTACAACTCCTTCCATTATTCCTACTGCTACACTGGACTCTATTCTGTCATCATTACAATAAATTGTGCCTCCTTTATTGGGCAGATTCCTTGCCCTCCCATCATGGTCTCTGGCATCATGATGATTCCCAATCTGCCATTTATAATGACTCCTAAGATCTCTTTTCCCCCTATGTTGACTATGATTCGTGGACTATGATAATCAGTCTAGGGTTTGGGTTATGAAGCAATTGTTTAGGGTCTAGAGTTCCTATGGAGCCAACAGTGCTTCGTATCTCACTTCTAAATATGGCATTGATGCACAATAACTCATATAATCTTACTTGGTGATATGTATTTCTCAGGATTTTGGTAACTGAGAGGCTTATCATTGTGGTAGGCTTAATTTGTTTTGGTGCCTTCCCACTAAGATTGTTGCACCATTTGATATGCATCTTTGTTGGAGATAGATGTTTGCGGAAGCACGCGAACAACACAAGGAAGAAGAAGAAGCTTGGAGCACAAACACACAATACTGAAGTACAAAGATGAGTAACCCATTAGGGCAATAGGCATATATACAAGCCGAGGGAAAAAACCTCCTAAAGAGGGAAAAAAGTGCCCCAGCGGTCCTAGTGTGTTCACACACATCACCACCTAAATATATCAACAAATCCCCCGTGGGAGTGATGAACAAGGAGCTCGCACTCATGTATAAGGAAGTGCCAAGCTATGTGGAAATCACTCCACAAAAGGAAGTAAGCCCAAAGCTTTGCGGAAAGCTTCAAACTTCTCCCTAGGCAGAGCCTTCGTGAAAAGGTCTGCAATGTTCTCCTACGTGGCACATATGACAAGCTAATCTCCCCAATAGAGAACCTCTCCCTGACATAATGATAATGCACCTCAATGTGCTTAGTGCGAGCATGGAACACAGGGTTCCTTGCAACTGCTAATGTGCTCTGACTGTCAGTGAAGATGGTGGTGGCAGAAGAGTGACCAACACCTAAATCAGCCATAAGGCGTCTAAGCCACACACACTCAATAGTAGCTGTGAAAGCTGCCCTATACTCAGCCTCAAAACTAGAAGTGGCCATAGTAGGATGCTTCTTGCTCAACCAAGATATACATGAGCTACCAAGCATGAAGCAAAAGCCACTAGTGGACACACGAGTGTCATAGCAACCAGCCCAATCAGAGTCAGAAAAAGCATGCAAATCTGGCGGTAGTGATCCCCCCTTGGGATAAAACAACCCAAGTAGCCAAGTACCACTCAAGTATCGAAAGATGTGCTTAACCACCTTCCAATGCTTGACTCCTGGGCAATGCATAAATCTGCTCATTTGTGAGACAGCAAACTGAATATCTGGCCGAGTAATGCATAAGTAAATCAAGCATCCAATAGCCTGCTAATAGAGAATAGCATCAAATGCATCTCCACCATCATGAAGACTCAATCGTAAACATGTCTCCATAGGAGTGGCAATAGGCTTATAGTCTTCAAGGCAAAAACACTGCAAAATAATGTGTCAATATATTTCGTTTGACACACAGCCATTCCACCATCAACTTACATAAACTGAATGCCCAAATAGTGATGCAAATGCCCCAAATCAGACATCTCAAATGAGGCATGCAAATCAGCCTTAAAATCAGCAATATGCTTCTCAATAGGACCAGTGAGTAGCATGTCGTCAACATAGACAACAATGATCAGAAGCACATCATTAGCACGCTTAATATATAAGGTTCTTTCAGTTGGACTGTTCTCAAAACCATGTGCAATCAGATAGGCATGTATCTTCTCATACCAAGCACATGGTACTTGCTTTAAACCATATAATGCCTTCTTTAACCTGCACACCTGGTTTTCATGTCCTTTCTGCACAAAGCGACGGGGTTGAAAAACATACACTTCTTCATGCAAGTCACCATTCAAAAATGTTGTTTTAAATTCCAACTGATGTACATTCCAACCATGATGGGCTCCAAGTGCACAAATGCTCCGAACAGTAGTCATATGGCATGTAGGTGCAAAGGTCTCATCAAAATCAATGCCTCTTTCCTACGCATAACCCTTTGCAACAAGCCTAGCCTTATACCTGTCAACTGTACCATCAGGTTTATGCTTCAACTTGTATACCCACTTAGTGCCAATGGCCTTCTTGCCAGGAGGCAAGTCACATAAAGACCAAGTACCATTCTTCATTATTGCATCATATTCAGATTGCATAGCAGCCATCAAATTTTCTGAATTTTGTGCTTCATCAAATGAAACTGGCTCATTCTCATCACAGAGACTAGATGCAGCCATAGCATAGCAATCTGATGCAAAAGAGGCACTATGAGAGCCTGATCGAGTATGATATGACAAAGGTGCATCTAATTTGTTGCCATGCAAGGTCTGCACCAGCCATTTTGGCATAGTTCTTACGTGCTCAATATCATCTCTCTCATCAATAAGTGCATCCTATAAATCTCCATCAGAAATGGAATGATCTGCATCATCACATGAAACTTGCAAAGGCGGAGAAGTTGCCTCATTAGGACCAGCACTAGACTGTCCACCTGTAAGAGGCATCAAAGTATCATACATGTCTTTGGAGCTAACAGATGTCCCTTAGTACATGAAAGCAATGGTTGAATAACATCTTCCACAAAAACAACATCACGGCTAACCAGAATGCGTTTGTTCTATGGATGATATAGACAATAGCCTTTACTTTCAAAACTGTACATAACAAAAATACATTTTACTGCTTTATCATCCAATTTTCTACGATGTTGTTCGGGCACTAATGCATATACCAATCAACCAAAAATATGCAGATGAGCAACAGATGGTTTGCGGTCATGCCAAGCCTCATATGGAGTGATAGACTATAACGCTTTAGTGGGACACCTGTTCAGTACATATGCTGCACACATGACAGCCTCAAGCCAGAAACTATGAGGTAAAGCCTACTCTTGACCATACACCTCGCCATCTCCATGAGAGACCTCTTCTTCCGTTCAATAACTCCATTCTGTTGAGGTGTATATGGCACTGTACGCTAGTGTTTTATCCCACATTCAGCGAGAAATGCATTAAAATCAGAAGACATATATTCCCCCCCTCGATCTGAACGGAGGGTGCCCATTTTACATGCTGAGAGATTTTCCGCTAGAACCAGAAATTTTTTTGAAGCACATGAACACTTCGGACTTTGCCTTCAATGGATATACCCATGCATGCTTGGAAAAATCATCAATGAAAGTCACGAAGTAAAGATAATTTCCAAAAGAGGGTGTTTGCATAGGACCACGGACATCACTATGTACAAGCTGCAATTTTTGTGTAGCCCGAACTGAACCATCTTTTGGAAAGGAGGAAGCTGCATTTTGCCCAAAATACAGCCTTCACAAATATGTTTTCCACGTGCCTCAAGTTTGGGCAAAGAGGACACCATTTCAGATTTCTGTAGGCGTAGCAAACTAGCAAAATTCAGATGACCAAAGCGTGCATGCCAAAGCTTTGTATCTGACATAGCCTGAGAATCATTTACTGCACATGCCAAATCATTTACAGATCTTTCATAGTCTATGAGCTTATACAGCCCACGACATAAAATGCTAGAAGCAATAATCACATCGCCATTTGATAGATCATGAATTGTACACCTGTCCTCAACAAATTTCACAACCAAGCCAAACTTGGCTAACGCAGAAACTGATAACAGGTTCTTTTTTATCCCTAGCACAAATAAAGCATCTGACAAAGTGAAAGAACTACCATCAGCAGTAGTCAAAATGATCTTACCAACTCCCATAGCAGGATAAGAGGAGTTGTTGGCACATGTAACAGTATTCCCTATAGGGGTAGGCTCGAGTGAAGAGAAGAAACTTTGCTACGAGGTAATATGTTTGGTTGCCCCACTGTCAAAATACTGGCAAACATCTGAGTCTACTGCAGACATGCACTGATCATGAGAAGATGGGTCGAAATTGTAGATAGTTGTAAACGCCCATTCTTCTTCCTGCACAAGATTTGCACACTCTATTTTTGGTGTAGAGGCCTCTGCAACAACCATTCTAGCCTCTTTCTTCTTTGCCTTTTTAGCAGCCAATTTTGGACAGTTCTTTATGATATGATCATTCCCTTTACAGTACTTACAAAACAATTTCTGCTTTTCTGATTTCTTCTCATCTTTATCTTCCTTCTTCAAATATGCAGAATTAGCATATTTCTACTTACTAGTTGAAGAGCTCCATTTTCCTTTGCCCTTCTGACTAGCCAGGAAAGCTTGATCTGCAACTCGCATAATGGACCTGTTTTGCCTAGACTGATCTTCATGCAATAGAACAGAGACTAACTCCTCAAATGATAAGGCATTTGGATTGCCTTTCATCATCAATCGAAGAGTAGAAGCAAAACTCTAATATGAATCAGGAAGACCAGTCAGAACAGTCTACACAAGTGAGCTATCTGGTATAACCTCATTAGCAGAAATCAACTGTTCCTTCAAGTCTTTGATCTTGGTTAGGAAACTGTCCATAGAATCACCTTCATTCGTGTGCTCACTCTTCAACTATTTTTGAAGGTAAGCAACACGAGCCTCGTTCCTAGCTTGGTACAATTTGGTAAGTGTATCCAAGCATCCTTAGCTATTTTGCAAGAGCGAATGTGAGGAATAATGGCATGTTTGACAGATAAAGCTATCAATGCATGTGCCTGGGCATCTCTGTCTCCCAGCGAATCTGCTATGTAGTAGGTGTAGCAGAAACAATAGCACGAATAGGAATCTATGGAATATCATCTTCGACACCATCTTCATCAGCTCCAGCACCTGTATTTGCAGTACCTATAGTTAGAGGTGTAACAAAACGTCTTTCAACACCTTGCACAATGTTCCACAATCCTTTTGCAAGCAATACATGTAGCATCATATAAGCCCATAATGGGTAGTTGGTACCATCCAACTTATCCTCATCCAACATATGGAATACATCACTGCTTTTAGCCATGGTCGGTGACTAAAATACCTTGATGCAAAAAATTGACTATATCTCATAAAATTGAACAGAATTACCCTGACGAATTCTGCTAGACCTGTAGTAGACTTTGAGACGCTTATACTGGCGAACAGAAACTAGTATATACCTTTGGCACAAAAAGGCAAAATAGCCTACAGAAGCACTGTGATAATGTGTTCGGAGGCCAAAACGAGCTCAGATCTCTAAAACACCCAGAGTATGCTCACCAAATTTCGTGCGAATCTGACACTGCAAATGGAGGAGTGTCGACGATGCCCTAGATGAAGCGACGACCTGCTCTGATACCAATTGTTGGAAATAGATGTCTGGGGAAGCACGCGAACAGCACAAGGAAGAAGAAGAAGCTTGGAGCACAAACACACAATACTGAATGTATTACTAGAGAATGTACAAAGATGAGTAGCCCATTAGGGCAATAGGCGTATATACAAGCCGGGGAAAAAAACCTCCTAAGAGGGAAAAAAGTGCCCCGGTGGTCCTAGTGTGTTCACACACATCACTACCTAAATATATCAACAATCTTCAATCGTCCTCTCTTTCCCTAGTTCTTCCTTTGTGTTTGAACATAATCCAGAGGTCGACTCGCTACTAGCATGTTTGGTATTTTGCATTCCCCTTCTTGCCTTTTTTGTTGACTTCTTATCTTTGTCTATTGAGGTGGTTTCGTTGGTTTCTACATCCTTCCTCCTTGAAGTCCCATGGTCCACCCTCGCTTCTTGTGCTTCCTCTTTAATCTGCCACCAATCATTTATCAAATCTTGTGATTGAGACACCTATCTCACATCACGTCCTAACTACATTTCACCATCATCACCTCGTCTCCTTTGCCCTTGTCTCCACCACTTGGGCTCTGGTCCAAACTGCTAATGGGAAAATTTCCCAAAGGCACACTACTTGAGTAGTTGGCAGTTGTTGTATTGTATTCACCATAGGTAGCTATTCTATGAAAAATCTAAAGACATTATTCGTGGTGTTTGGTGTAGTCATAGCATTCTTTGGGCAATTTCTAGTGTAATGGTCTTGTGATTCGAGACATTTGGAGCAAGGCAATGCATTCTCTGGAAGTAGAGAGCGAGTATGTACATGGCCATAATCACCACACTTGAAGCATACAATAGGCCATCTAAGCCTATTTTCAAACATTGCGGCCTGATTACCCATGTTATTTTGCATTCCAATGTTAGTAGGGGTAGCATAAAAAGCAAGAGCTACTAGAATGTTACCCTAAATGTGCCTTGGAGTGTCATTGGTTAGGTCATTGGCACCATAAGTGGTGATTGTTGACTCCATTGTCCCCAATATGCCTGTTTGAGGATTTGCCACCCCCTTCAAGTAGTAATAGTGTCTAGCCACGTGGTCCCATGTTAGAAGTGTCAACAAACAAGAAGATCAAAGCAAGGATCTGGAAACAGCAAGGAGAAGGAAACAATATGTAGAAGTGGCAAAGAATAGGCATTATCATTTTTTTCATAAATTATTATTTCCAACCAAAAGTAATTTTCATCACTACACCAAAATTGTAAATCCTGTTTTTGATAGTTCGAACTCCATTTTGTACAAGCAGAGGAGTCCTCGAGCTTGAGGAGTATTAGAAGTACCTTTGTATTTCATAATTTTTAGACTATATTTGGGCCCTCAAATAATCCATGGAAGCTATTTTTTTTACTAGGCTTGACACTAGGTCTAGACAGAGCCAAAGCTAGTAAACAACTAGCTAAAGAGCTAAAAAGCTCATTTTTTAGGTTAGCTTGTTAGACAATAGAGCTTTTGTAAAAGAGATCTTTGATAATTGATAACACTCCATTGTTCCTCTCTTTGTTCTTGCCTTGTGTGCACGTGTGTGTGTGGGTATGTGTGTGGATGCTAGTGTTCTTCTCACTCATGCACTTGTACCTTCACTTGCTCATGGTCACCATACCAGTCCTCACGTCTCCATGGATTGACATTTATAAGGTGGATCTCCTCAAATTGGCACTCACCATTGTGCTAGAGTGACACCAAATTTGGTGCCATTGCCAGGGAGAGAGCTTTGAGGACGAACATTTGATGGTAAGATGTATAGTTGTGACATTGGAGTCATAGGTAATTTCTTTACTTTTCACTTTTTTCTTACTTTCTTCATCATCATCCTCACCATCTCCCACCTCCATCTCCATCTTTACTGAATTTTCAGCTTTTTGTTCATATCCCCTTCCCCACTTCATTTTCCTCATTCCACTTTTGAGAGAGAGCAAGGGAGAGCTATTGCGTGTTCTTTTTTTGTGTGTTTTTGATCTTTTGCTGTAGGTTTCAGCTCTATTATGATCTCTAGGAGCTTACACAGGTATGATAGACCGCTACACAGGTCTCGAGATGATGACCACTATTTGTCACAATAGACAAAGAAAGTTGGTATTTCTTGTTTTCATGCATGGCACGACAAACTACACCACTAAAGCATTCCAAATCACTAGAAACATCATAAAAATTTGTGTTTTCAGGGTCTTTCGTGATAGATCAAAACCACGATAGACATTGCCTATTGCAATAGACACCATCTATCATGAGAGACTCGCCTATCATGACAAACCAAAACCACGATAGATGATAGACGTTGTCTGTCACTACAGACACCCATCTATCGGGACAAACACCTATCTATCATGACAAGCCAAAACCACGATAGACGATAGTCACCATCTATGGTGACAGACATCCCTCTATTGTGGTAGACACCCATCTATCGCAATAGACACCATTTATCATGACAAAAACCCATCTATTGTGACAGAACAAAACCAAGATAGACGATAGACACCATCTATCCTGACAGACACCCATCTATCGAGACAAACCTCGTTTATCATGATAGGCATCGTCCATCATGACAAGCACTCTTCTATCACGATAGACACCCATCTATCTTGACAGACATCATCTATCACAATAGACACCTATCTATCATGATAGACCAAAACCACGATAGACGATAGACACCCGTCTATCACAATAAACACCCATCTATCATGGTAGACAACTATCTTTCACAATAGACAAGACCCCATGATAGATGGTACACATGATCTATCCCAACAGACACTCTATCATCAGAGACACCCATCTATCATGACATACACCGTCTATCGTGATAGATAATCAATTTTCACAAAAATGAAGATTGTACTTTTTTTTGAGTTTGAGGTTAATCTTGGGCATATTTACAAACTCTCTCACCTCCACAATTATGGATGCCATAGAAAAATACACCAATATCCTAAGAGATCCTTTTTGCCTATTTTAACCCCGAGAACCCTGAACAGACAACTTTTTCATACAGAATCCATTTTTTGAGCATCAGAGTGCATTGAAATTAGGAAATCAAGGGAGCTCTAGAGAATTCCTTGTCAGTACAAAGGGGGGAAAAAGGTTCTTTAAACAATTCTAAATCAAATTGTCTATCAATTGAAGTTAAAAGATTGAGCTAGGCTTGGAACTTTTACAAGATCATTAAGATCTCTTAGAGAGACCACAGCAAGGTGCTAGTGGGTGCTTGGGAACGCGTGCCCTAAGCATAGAAATGGAACCAAGGAGAATAAACTTGAGGTTGGAAGATTTCTAACCCCCCTCAGTCAATATCTAGCATAGGCTTAATGTGATTAGTGATTTTGATTGATTAGGGGCACGATCAGAACACTCAAGTTCTAAGAGCCTTTAAATTCTCAAGTTTAAGCATACATTAACTGCAATCAAGGGACAACTTAACGGAAAAAATTTTAATTTGATTGGATGAAGAACATCAAGTATGGAAAACCTAAGTGCTCTTGATGATGCATGTTTTAAACAAGGAAATACAGTCTAAAGAAATCAAAAGGAACAAGTGATTGATATCAAGGAATCAACAAGGTGGTTGTACAAGGGTAATTAGGCTAATCAATAGGGTATATGAAACTTAGATCACATAGACACCTAGGGAGAGATCGACAAAGTATTGGATCATTTCAGACTAGTGTGAACCATACAACTAGGTCGTGGGTCCAACAGCTCAATGATTATCCCTACATACTTACTTTGGAAATGAGTGATTCGAAGATGTCCTTTGACATGGAGCAACCGATAGGTAGTGGAAGCATAGCCTATTTATAGACACCAGAAGGTCCTTATAAGACATAGTTGGAATATATTAGGACCAACCGATTAGGTGCATCCATCTATTAGGATGGCCTACAGGGATCAATTGTCCAACTCAAAAAGCCTGATCCAGCCATAGGACTTGAACACCCAGTGGTTAAATTCAAAGAGGGTTCATATATTGTTAAGCAAGGAATCATGTACATGATTACCAACTTACCAGAGAGAGCAAATGAGTTTAGAAATGTCATTCTCAAGAATGAGATAGGAGACCTAGAGCAAGGAGACCTAGGATGAGAACCCAAGACTCCTCGAGGCAAGTCTGTCTTAATGAGAGTGATTACTCTAGAGTGGGTTCCCCAAGACAACAAAAGTATAGAACTGTTCTTGAGTAGAGAAATGGAGGAAGATTTTTGGATATTCAAGTCAAGTCAACTTAGCAAAATAAGTGGAATCACATCTATGAGTTCAAAGATCTGGAGATTCCAAGCAACGTTGTCTACCTAGATAACACATCGAAGAGAATGTTCTTGGTAACAGATCATGGTAGGCATGCATACACTTGGAAATGTGAATTGATTTTCCCTCCGCCAAGATCTAATGTTTCCCATTGCCACGAGTGAGTAGGATCATCCGAGAGGCATGAAACCTAGAGGGAAAGAGCTAGAGAGACAACTAAAGTGAGCTTTGCAAATCCCTTAAGAAGAGAGTGTCAGGATTAGATGCAGAAAGAATAGATCAGGAAAGACATAGAAATCTAAGACATCAAAGAGGCATGAATGAGTTTCCCTTGCCTAGGCTTAGAGATCACCCAAGAATCTTGATGCCTACCCAATTGGTAAAATCCATAAAGAAGTACTTCGATGGAACGGGAGATCCATACGATCATGTAGCAGAGTTTAGACAAGTGTTGAGAGTTGAACAAGTCAAGAACCTATTCACTCAATATAATGCCTTCAATGTAACTCTCAAGAACGCCAACTTGATGTGGTTTCAACCACTACATCAAGGTTAGTTCAGAAATATGGACTAGTTTCTAGAAGCATTCATTTCTAAATTCTCCAAAACTGGCATCAGACATAATACCTCATCACTGATATATAGCTTCAAGAAGACACCCCAAAAAACAATTGGACTAGCAGGAAGAAGAATTAGACAATACTTAGAGAGATGACATGTGCCAAAGCTACCCACACCAACCAAACAAGTGGCATTGTTCGTACATGGATTGTTGAGTGCTAAATTGAGATCCTACGTGTATCTAAAGGAATCGAGAACCATAGAGCAATGGGTACACATGTGCATAGACATTGAGGATAATCTAGGGGAGGAATTAGAGCTTTCCAAAATTTATAAAGATTTAGATAGCTCTACTAGCCTCATTTCTAAGCCATCTACATCTATTGAGGAATTCGCATGGAAGGTAGCTCGGAAGTTAGAGTCTCTAGAAAGCAAACACCTAGATTTGCCCCAGTAAAACAATGGTATACTTGTGGAGGAGGTCATATGGCAATGTGTGCCCAATCATGGCTCAACCATAACAGTCAATACTGCACCATAGATAGGAGGTATACTACCCACATGCTTTCACAGCGACTGTTGAGTGTGTGTGGCTCAAACGCCTTATGGCTGATTTTGGTGTTGGTCAGTCTTATGCCACCACCATCTTCATTGACAATCAGAGTGCATTGGCAATTGCGAGGAACTCTGTGTTCCATGCTCGCACTAAGCACATTGAGGTTCATTATCACTATGTCAAGGAGAGGTTCTCTCTTGGGGAGATCAACTTGGCATATGTGCCCACACAAGAGAACATTGCAGACCTTTTCATGAAGGCTCTACCTAGGGAGAAGTTTGAAGCTTTCCACAAAGCTTTGCACTTACTTCCTTTTGTGGAGTGATTTCCACATAGCTTGGCACTTCCTTATACATGAGTGCTAGCTCCTTGTTCACCACATCACTCCTAGGGGGGATTTGTTGATATATTTAGGTATTGATGTGTGTGAACACACAAGGACCACCGGGGCCCTTTTTTCCCTCTTTAGGAGGTTCCCCCCCCCCTTGTATATATGTCTATTGCCCTAGTGGGCTACTTATCTTTGTACATTCCCTAGTAATACATTCAGTATTTTGTGTTGTGCTCCAAGCTTCTTCTCCTTCCTTGTGCTATTTGCGTGCTTCCGAAGATGTCTATCTCCAACACTATGTACTTTGGAGCATCAAGGAGAAAGATCGATACAAAACAGATAGGTTTGCACATTGACCAGCTCAAAAAACTTACTATCTATGGATGAGACAATGAACTTCAAATGCTCATAGCGACCAGAGTGATTACAATTGGAAAAAATCATTTTACCGGATTGATACACATAGGGTTAAGTGTATATAATGAAAAAAAGTATAAGGAATAAGCAAAGTATGCTATAGGAATGAGTCAGACACTCAACTATGGTACCACCTATTTTTTAGGTATACGCAGAGATTGACCCCGAGACAAACAAACTGAGATATCTCCCAATCTACTAAACCAAATGCTTTGAAAATTTACAGGAATAAACTACACACTAATACCTTTCCAATGCCCCATCTTTCATCCAATTTCAAGTTCCGTAGATATAGAGAGAATAGCAACCTCTCCAAGCTTATTGTTGGCAAAGAAGATGATGCAGAGAAATGAAGAAGCAAGACAATGATGGTCACAAGTGTATGTATATTTCTTCCATGTATTTTACAAGTGTTTTGAAGTCCTTATTTAGACTCTAGAAGGGATCCATGACTTTTGCAAGTGGATTTTGAATTCAAATGAAGGTTAGAATGGTTGTTGGAGGAATCAATTCACTTTCCTACAATCTAGGAAAAGTGAAGATCTAGTTTGATCTACTTTTAGGTCATTGATTGATTGATTGAATGTAACTCAACCACCACATATTCGTGGAGCTTGGGCTCTCTCTTTCTACTTTTACATGTGTAAAGCTCAAGGATTTTACAATGTTAAAAGATCCATGAAAAATATTTTTTAAAAATAATACAATAAGTGAGCATAAGGAAAAAGAACTCTACAATGGATATTCCTTTGACATAATCCAAGCCATAGTTTTTGATGTAGATCAAATCCACCTCAAGCATAGTGTAAGCTTGATGTTCCAATAGCTCCATGTCAATATAAAATATGCTTGAGTCTTCATTCTCTAATAAGTTGAATATTTGTCACAAAAACTCATGGAACGTGGGCTCTCTCTTTCTACTTTTACATGTGTAAAGCTTAAGGCTTTTACAATGGTGAAAGATCCATGAAAATTCTTTTTTTAAAAAAATACAATAAGTGAGCATAAGAAAAAAGAACTCTCCAATGGATATTCCTTCCACATAATGCAATCCATAGTTTTTAATGTAGATCAAATCCACCTCAAGCATAGTGAAAGCTTGATGTTTCAACAAGTTAATTGTTCTTTTATAGATTTCTCTGATGTAATCTTATCTGACAAATATCATCATTAGGAATACTTCATTTTATTGAACTTTGAGATGTGATTGATCTGCTTAAGTCCTCTTCCTTTAGGTTTTGTCGCAACAATATCCTAACTTATGCTTGACATTGGGTAATTAGGGTTTCTTGCACTTGTATTGTTCCTAATGTAACCCTAATTAATGAATTCTACTAATCGCACGTAGCGTGTACTAGAAATCGACTAAGGGGGTTGAGAGTTCTTCCAACCTCAATTCTGATTCTTCATTGAATGCTCCTATGCCCAAGAAGATGTGCTCCTCGAGCCTTGCTTTGCTTTGGGTACCCTTGGATGGCTCTTAATGGACGTGTAAAAAATCCAAGTTTAGATCAAACTTTAACTTTAAGGGACAAACAAATTTGATTCATGTCTTTTTTCAAAGAACCCTTTTTCCCCTTTCTAATGATTGAAAACCTCTAGAGCCCCCTTGGTTTCCTAATCCCACTTGAAGATCAACTTCAAATTATCCTATTGTAGCTCAGTGATGAGTAGCACCTCCTTTAATGTCAATCTGGGAAGACGTGAGGATGGTATGAAGACCTCGAACAAGTGATGGCACAAGTGCGTGAGTGAGAAGCACACTAACATGCACACACATACACACACACACACACAAGGTAAGACAAAGAGAGTTTAAGCAATGGAGTTCTTTAGATTACTTCAAAAGTGCTCATACAAGTTCAAATCTATTACAAGCTAACCTCAAAAATGAGCTCTCTAGCTCTATTTATAGTTTTTGACTAGCTTTTGGCCCTGTCCAGACCTAGTGTCTGGCCTAGTTAAAAATTAGGTTCTAGGGCCTATTTGGAGGCTTAAACGAAGTCTAAAAATTATGAAAATTGGTACGATGCTACTTCTAATACTCCTCAAGCTCGAGGACTCCTCGGCTTGCACAAAATGGAGTTACAAAAAGGTGAAATGGTATTTACAATGATTTGTAGTGATGAGAATCACTCTTATGAAGATGTTGTTTTGGAAAAATTTGAATGGCCTACTTGCCAGATCTTCGTTGACTGCTTAGTCTGCTTGTGCCTTCTCTCCTCTCTGGCTCCCTTCTTTGGCTTCCTTGTCTTGTGAGTCCTTCGGTGCCTTGACTGCTGCCAACACCCCCCCCTCTCTCGCGTATGTCGTCTCTGACAGACCCTTGTCTAGCTGAGCATTGGACATAATATTGAACCACATCGGAAGCAAGGTGGTGTTCTTCTAATCGCAGCCCCCGTGCTAGGTCTGTTAACAATGCATCCCAATCCACTGGACCTGGGACGTCTGGATGGGGCACCCGCAATTGATATGAGTGGATGGTCCTCTCCATAGCGAATAGTTGGAGGAGATGTGAGGGCTTGGGTACAAATATTTCTGAGTGATATTCCCAGAAAAAAAACCTGTGATGAACATCTCCTCGAAGGTCTGCTTGAAGCATGCTGGGAGGTATTTTATTCTTGCATGCCAGGCATATACTACCTTTATTGAGGGGGTAGTGCTCATGTCATATACCAGGTCTTGGTTGCCTGCAATGAAGCCAATGCCTGAGAAGTGGGGGTCCTTGATGTTCTTGAATGTCCTGAATGTGATAAGCATTAATTCAAAGATTTTCATGCACATTTGTGCCATCACATCAGGTGTGTTCCGTAGTCGAAGGCTCCAGTGACGGATTATAGAAATCATATAAGCAATTGTGGGAGGTCCTTGTAGAGGTGCTAGATAGACATAATTTAACCACTTTGCACAGCCTTTGACGTTCTTTACAGCAATGGTAAACTCGGGCCACGTGCGTCTTCGGAGGACTGGAACATAACAAGGGTTGTATTTGATGAATAGCGGCATGTTGTTCCAGGTACAAACCATTTCAGGGTAAGTTTCTAAAAGTCATATCCGAGGTTTGCTGACCTCCTGGCATCGGCATAGGAACATATGGTTCCTCATACGACTCATCCACCTCAATGGGTATCAATTCATCTGGCTCTGATTCTATAACTAGAGAGGGTTGTCTTTCATATTCCAATAACTTCTTCTGCAATTCTGCCACCTGCTCTGTTAATGCCTTTACCTCCTTTGAAGTCGTGGGTGTCTTTATGACCTTGGGTTGTTCCTCCAATTCCCTGAGCTCGTGGCGTAGTGCATCCAGTTCCTTTTCCAAATCATCATGTGCTATCGGCATAGCTTTCCAGGATTGTCTTCATGGTATCTGAGGGGACTGCTTTAAACTACTCTGGGTCGATCTCGTGTGGGGAGCCTTCCATTGTAGCTTCTAGGTTTTCTTCGTTTTGCTTATGTAGATGCTTGTTCTCTTCAAGTGCGGTAGCCATGTGTTTTCTGAGTAGGGTCAAATTACGTCAGACTCATAGATTATCTGCTTGGTAGACTTCAAGTAAAGCTTCGAGTTGTTTGACGCCTAGCAATTGTGATGGTTGGGGTGTCTCTAGCAGGGTTTGATGGGCCTATTCGAGTGTGGTATAGCATTGATTGAGGTCAGCATTTTCATCTTCTATAGTTGTAAGCCGCCTCTAGAGTTGTTGGTGAGTCGTAGTTAGTTGACGATGACGGTCTTCGAGAGCCTGATACTCACTTTGTAGTTGGTACACACATTGACGCAACGTTGAAAACATATTATTTTCATTAAAGAATGCAGGGAAAGGAGAGGATGTCGGGGGAATGGGGAGGGGAAAGGGAGTCGTGAATGATGTGGAGTCAAGTGGTGAGGTGGGTGGAGGGGGTATGGGGGATTGAGGTTGCGTGGGGGGAGGGAGTGGTGCTGTGGCTGGTGATGTTTCCATGGTGTCAAACGTGTGTGTGACTGTGTAGATGGGGACAATGGGTGGGGTGGATGTGATGTTCATGAAAGTGTTGTGAAAGTGGGCATGGTAACTCCTCTGAATTGGATGCCGGGAGAGAGAGGAATTCCCATGACATATGTGGTAATGGCGGAAATGGGGGTGGTAGTGCCATGTGGTGAGGTGATTTGTGTAATGAGAGGTGAGGTGTGTGGTGAGAGTGGTTCCGCCTGATGTTCTTCAGTTTGTGTGTTATCTCTTGGTTCTGATACACTGATGTGAATTTGCTTGCCAGAGCACATGGGACAGGTAGGCACTCGTTTCTCAAAGCGATGAATATAAGCCATAGCTACATGAATGGCTTCATCTAAGCCTACCGCGTCTGCGTGTAGGTTTATTGATTCAATAAACATGTCATCCATGCCTTCCTCGGCTAACATTTGGCTCATGAACACCTTTCCTGTCTTGAGCGACAGTTTGTGTTGTTCTTGGACTCCCTTCATGGTTTCATACAATCTTTTTATTTGGGCCGAGTATGCTGGGGCACTTGCTAGTTCTGGAAGTTCGTCATATTCTTGATCATACTCCTCATTTGCTTCTTCTTCTTCTATCTCTTCTTCATCCTCTTCTACTTCTACCACTTCCGGTTGGGTCGGGGCTGAAGTTGTAGTAGTGGGTTGTGGTCCTTGGGTCTTCTCTGCTTCTGTCTCCAGGTGAGACTCATTGATCATGCGGGCAATTTCTTCATCTGTCAAATCGGCTAGGGTGTAGCCTTGTGGGAACTCCAAGTCCGATGGAATCGGAGGGAACACCAGATTGGGTCCTTCTGCACTTGGTCTAGGTAGGCGAATGCTAAATGGTCGAACACGTCACGTTTGTGGAGGGGTCACCTCTGGTGTGGTGGTGGCTCCCCTTGCTTGGGCACACGGTAATTGCACTCCCCCTCTCATTTTCTTCGATGGAGGATCCACCGTTGATAGCCGTCTTTGGAATTCTTGGGCCCTAGACCATACTAGTGCTCTTTGAATGGGCACGTCGTAAGCTAAGCACCTATAAATTATTTTTGTCAGAGCACAGCATCCATGAAGCACCTTCTTCTGTTTCTTATTTCATCGTTGATGGGCTAGGTGGATTTGATCGATGATCCAGTGTGGCATATTGATGGTGAGATTCTCTGTCTCTGCCAAGTACAAGCTGAACCAGATCTTTTTTGGTGGCATTGTGAAGCGTTCTTGGGCGGGGAAAGCGAAGTGCTGCATGATCGTTCGTAGGTGGAGAGCGATGGTTGGTGTCATTGCTACCATGTCCTTCAATTTGTTGAGATCCTTATGCTTCATCTTGCCTGGAATCATTGTTTCTTTCTCAGTGGGAATATGCATATCTTGCATGTTCAATGCTTCTCGTACTAGGTTGAGAGTGAGTTTGAATCTTTTGAGCTCATGGCCTGGTGTCAATGAGGGTAGCACGAAGGTACTATCACCTCCTTTAGCCCTGCTAGGGGTGATGGTACTGATAAAGTAGGAACAGCGCAGGAAATCTGGCTTAGGTAAATGTGCCTGGAAATAGCCATCCAAGCCCGCTTTGGTCCATACTGATCGCATTACATCTGCATTCTGATACTTCTCAAATTCACGGGTAAAGAAGTGATATCGTCCCCATTTGCCATAATATTAAACTCAAGTTCTGCCTCCCAAAAGTAGGTGCCGTCTTCCAATGGCCCTACAACATCACTGAACCAATGTGCGTGTTTCCCCACTTGAGAAGTGTGCCCCTGAAGCGGGTCCTGAATAGGAAGCACATGCACAGCTCTAAGTTCTTGAGGTCTCTCAGTGAGTTGTGGTTCCAGAAGGAGGGTTTCAATGTCCACTATCTGGGTGCTAGACCCTGCCTGGGAATTGGTGCCTCCGGTTTCTGCCATGTTACAGCTTGCTTGCTAGTTCTGTGAGAATATAGAAGCATGCGTTAACATTGTAAAGGACAAGGTAGAACAATTTTTGTCCCCATTACAACATTAACATGAAGTGAATGATGAGTTAGTGGATCAGTGAGTGCGCGATGATTGTGTGTGTTGTTAGTCCTATGAGCTAAGTGAAAAGATGCAGTTTGAGAATGATGTAGTTAGTAGGTGGAGATGAATGTACAAATGAGATCGAGAGGTTTATTACAAGCTTTGGGCTGCCAAACATAGTGAATGACTTTAGGTTTTGGTTTTGTGGAGACTCTGGAGGGCTTTATGAGGGTGTCTGCTTGGAAATGAGGCTTTATAGGGGCCCATTTGCAAGTGATTCCGCTCGTGCTCATGTGAAAATGTGCGTTTGTGTGTATTGAATGAGAGTGGGCATCGGCTCTTTGAGTGAGTGAACCCTGTTGTACATGGTGCGATTTGTGTGTGACTAGTTGAGCCCGCAAGCAAGCCTTAGGCACCCAAATTTGTCTTGATTGTGGGCCAGCCTTCATCGACTTCTTGGGTACCCAGATAGATTTCACTTTCATAGAAGAATTTCTGGAAGTCTTCTTATTAGTATCATGTCGTTAATCACTAATAGGAAGTTGAGCTAGTTGTTGTGGCTTGACCGCAATAGGACGCTCGCCTTTCCGCACCCACATTTGTTTTGGTGGCTGGGACACCTTGCTTTGTACTTTCTTTTGGCTTCGAGCATAAGTCGTCTGCTTCTTCTGCCTTTTACCTGTCTTTGATTGCTGCATCTCGATGGCCTTTGGAAAAGAAGGGAGTTCCATTGCATCCTTGACTTCTGTGTTGCGATAATCATCCCTCTGCATCACATAGTTTTGGAGAAGAATAGCATGGTCATCTTCATGTGTACTCGTGGAAGGACCAGGAGTGTGTGCCTTCCCTAGTTCCTTGAGTGCTCCATTGTCTAACTCAATTGTGATTCGACTCTGATTCACCCATACCTGAAGATGTCCACTTCTTAGGTTTAGGTTGACTGCATGAACATAGATCCAGTCTTGTCCCAAGACAAGAGGTTCAGTGAGATCCTCATCTTGACACACTAGTACATTAATTGTGAGTAAAATGTCTTGAAGGTAGAGGGGAAGTTTCACCTCGCCATGCAAGGGGTTTCCACGCCTCCCAACCCTATGAGGTATGCTTCCACAGGATTGACATCTAAGTTTAGTTCTTGACAGTAAGAAAGTTTAACAACACTAGTGGTTGCACCTGAGTGAATCAAGGCTCTTACAGTCCTTGCACTCGTTCCTTGTCCTATCTCTAAAGTTACAAAAGGACGTCAATCAACTATTCTATGAGAGCTAATACCTGAAACTTCACACATAGCCATGTGATATCCTGGTTGCACATAGTCATCTGTCCTAGGCTGATCTCTACCCTGTCTTCTCAATTTCATTCTTCGGATGCGTTCCAAAGCTTCTGCCTGTGCTTCTTCGCGAATTTGTTTTTCCTCTTCTTTACGTCTCTTTGTTGTATTGAGTCGATTTAACATCTCCTCGGTGAGGGGTTCTTGATATAGTTTGACTCTGCATCCACTTATGTAACTAGGGAGAACATCACCTTCGAGTGTAGCTAATTGGACTACTCCACTTGTGGATATCCTATTGATAATCATGGGTCCATAGCCACGCTTTTCTAGCTTCCTTGCATGTTGTTTCAGGGTATACACCAAAACTAAGTCTCCGGCCTTCAATCCTTTATCCTTAACATGGGCATCAAAGTACGCCTTCTGTCGTTTCTTAGCTGCATATATCCCTATGGCAGCCCTCAGTCTGGTTTCTCCTAATCGCTCAAGGTTGAATATTCTAGAGGAGAGCTCATGGCCCGTCCACTCATGCTCCTGTGCTACCTTTAGTGTAGGTATCAAGAAGTCCAATGGTAGCACTGCATTTTGGCCAAACACCATCTGAAAAGGAGTGGCTTAGAGTACCGTTTTATAGGCAACTCGGTATGCCCAAACAACATGGTGTAACTGTTTGTCCCAATCAGAGCGTTTATTATTCACCAATTTAGTCAACACATTGCATAGAATCTTATTTGTGCTTTTGGCTTGCCCATTAGCTTGTGGGTGATAGGGGGCAGACTTCTTGTGTACTACCAAGAACTCTTGGAGCAGATTTTCAATAACTTCATTCAAGAAGTGAGTCCCTCTATCACTGACTAGCTCTATAGGTAGCCCGTATCTAGTGAACACATTCTCAAATAAGAACTTAGCGGTCGTCTCAGCATCATTTTTTGTCGTAGCTTTTACCTCTACCGACTTCGTTAGATAGTTTGTGGCCACAATGATATATTCAGCATGTGAACCCTTAGCTGGGGGATTAATAGGACCAACAAAGTCTATTCCCCACTTAGAGAATGCACGCCCACCCATCATAGGTTTTGTTGGGGATGTAAGGGTCATGTGACCTTACCCCCATATTCATATATATACATCATATATAGAGCATTGCCTCACGAGAGTTCATTATGTGGGTTTCGAGGCTCCCACGCATATCCGCGCGTCGTTCCTCTCTTCTCTCTCCCTCCATCTCCTCCTTCCTCCTCTTGTTCTGCACACCAAAGCCCTTCATTGGTATCAGAGCATGTTGAAGGCTGGTGTGCAAGAAGCTTCAATGGAAGCTTAGGTGAGAAGAGGAGAAAGTGCAGGTCGGCATCTCTTGACAACTGTTCAGTATTTCGGTCATAACTCGAACTAGGAAGCTCGGATTGACGCGTTTTAAAGTTCTGTGTGTAGCTAACACAAAGAGCTACAACTTCGCAGAAGGGCGCAGAACCTAGTTCGGACGTCTGAAGTGCCGAAAATTCGAAAAACGCAGAGAATTGTAGAATACGAATCTACATTGAGTATGACAGCAAGTCGGTTTTTGTGTCATAACTTGAGTTCTACAACTCGGAATGTGATGATTCAACTTGCTGCTCGTAACTTGGAAAGATAGCTACAACTTTGTAGAAGAACTCAGATCCAGATTCTCAGTTTTAGCTTGCTGAAATTGCAGAATACAGAGCAGTACTGTTGCAAGTGAAATTGAAATTGACAGTAGGTGCTTGTTTTGAGCATAACTTTAGCTACGCACCTTTGATGGAGGTGTTCTTTATCTCGTTACATAGCCAAGAGTTAGATCTTGAAGTTTGCTGAAGACCAAAAGTTTAGATTCAGAGGCTATCACCACTGAAACAACAAAACACAGAGCAGTAGATTTTTATCAAACGAACCCTAATTGCACTTGGAGGTTGAATTTGCTTCTTCTTCGAGAGAGAATTTATGGTGTGCAAGCTCTTATTTTCAGAGCTTCAAGACATTGTACATGTATGATCATTGTGTTAGCTCCTCCATATGAGAGTAGAGCATGATCTTGTCACGTGTTTGGCATGTAAGATGACATTGTGGTATACTCTTTTTTGAGGTTTATGTCATCATGAGTTTGATCATGGATGTATAGTGGCATTGTGGTCTATATCTTGCTTATGCCACTTGGTTATGGATTTACTTTCCGGTTGCACATACTTTTATGAGAGTTGATTGTGGATCTTGGTTGGTACTTGTATCTTTTGTTTTCTTTGCAGGTACAGAATCCAGATTGGAGCCTCAGTTACACGTTTGTTTGTCACCATTATTAGCATTTGGTCATTGATTGATATCTATTTGCCAGTGTGATTCTTGGCATATGTGGATGGTGATTCCCACATGGTTTATTTGGTTCAGAGTCCGTTTTACAGAGGAGATGCTGTCGAAATTTCATCGGCTTTTATGCTAGAAGATAGCTCTAGTGGATCTTGAAGCTTGTGAGATAGCTTTGGATCATTGTTTATCTCCATTCATTTGGACTTGGTCACAGGTTATTTGTGATAGGTTGGACCAACTTACAGGATTCATTCTTGAGTGGGAGGTGCATCATCATTGTATTGGCGTGTATTGCCATTAGCTTTTTGGCACATGTAGTTGTTATTATCTTTGGTTGGATCAGTGACAGGTGGTGACAGATTACTCATTGTTCTTTTGATATTGGTTATATTGTTTGATTGCTCAGTTTACAGGGGATACTCTGTCGAATTTTTCCCAGGATTCTTTCATATCTACTTGATCAGTTTGGAGAGTTGGTGAGCAGGACTTATGCTCATGGTTTTATGTGCATGCTAGATGCATGATTATGTGACAGGTGGTTCACATGGTTTTTATTCTCCAGTGAGACATATGTGATGGGACTTATGCATATGGATATGCAGGTGTGGTCCTATTCAGGATAGAGTATTGTTTCTAGTCTCTTGTTATATTGTTAGTCTATTGGATTGCCAGCATGGTGTCTTTTCGATTCGATGGCATTGACTTTCCGAGATGGAAAGCTCGGATGTGGCATACATTGGTTCGTGCAGGGTTACATATGTATGTGCATAGAGATGCACAGAGGCCTCGTGACATGCCCGACCATTTATGGATGGATATGGATGCATTGGCCAGCTCCACTATCCGATTACAACTTGTGGATTCTATATATGAGTCTGTTATGTATGAGGAGACGAGTAGTGCATTATGGCAGAGACTACATGATATGTATGTGAGTCCATTGACTCATATGAGACATAGATCACATCGACGACTTCGATGTTGGCATTGTGGTCATGAGGGCCATATTCGACGACGTTGCTTCAGGCGGATGCAACGACGATGTCAGAGATATGCACGTGATGTAGATCAGGTAGTGGTTTCAGGAGATTCTATGGCAGTTGATTATGCTAGTGATGGAGATATCACTTTCTCCTATGGTTCATCTCAGGATTCCTCTTGTTCATTGGATAGCACACATATGGCTTGGTTGCTTGATGCATTAGCCAATTTTCATGTTACTCCACATCGTGAGTGGTTTTGTCGATTCTCAGGTGAGAGTCGTGGATGTGTGCACATGTCTGATGGTACGACATATGACATTGAGGGTGCAGGAGATGTATGCCTTATGCTACCTAGTAGAGCATCACTTATGCTTAGACACGTACGTTATGTACCTTCATTCCCTATGAGCTTGATTTCAGTTAGCCAGTTACAGGAGAACAGATGTTATGCATTCCTTGGTGAGCATCATTTTCAGTTGCAATTGGGACAGCTTATGCTTGTCAGAGGTGCCAAGGTTGGGCACAGGTATCCACTGCAGGTACTTCATGTGAGAGACAGTCTCGTCTCAGTGGGAGTTCAGCCTTATGTGCGATGTGAGACTCGTCATGTCTCATTTTGTCTACCTACACATATGTCTATTGATATTCATGATGCATATGTATGGCAGGATTCAGATGCTCAGATGGATGCACATGTAGAGCATGATATAGATGCTTATGATGCTTATGTTGAGCATGTTTGTTTTGATCATATGGATGCTCTTGTGGAGCACACTTTGGATGATCATTTGGATGCTTTAGAGCATGATGTGGATGCTCATGTAGCATTTTGTGTGGTAGAGCAGGATTGCTCTCATGGTACACAGTGTATGGTAGAGCATATTAGCTCTCAGGATGCACAGCTAGATATATCCTTGGTCGCATGCATGGCTGATTTAGATGTTGAGGAGTCAGCGATCATGCAATCATTCTTGGATTCGCTCATGCCAGATGTTGACACAGATATATCAGGACATGTTGGTCTTGATGATGGTGCTTTGGATGCCTTGGATATAGGCATGGCTGACATACTTAGGTTAGCCAGGATAGCACATGTTTCGTCAGCATTCGGGAGTCTGATATACGAGTTGTTATGCTTGAGACCAGATATTGCAGTTGCTATTGGAGCATTTGCACTTGGAGTTGTCAGTCGTTCGATGATTGACACAGGCATAGAGCGAGTGGGAGCTTTGCACGAACTTCATCAGTTCTTGCATCAGTTAGATGTGAGCTCGACTCTTATTGGTATGAGTCTAGAGCAGTTTGAGGTGCATGGATACACCTTGTTCGAGGCAGTTGGTGTAGGCTGATTTGGTATGGGTTGAGATCTGGACTCTTCCTGTACATTATTGTATAGTCCTACATCATTCTTTGTATATGTTACCACTTATGGTCACATTGAACCTTAAGTGGGAGATTGTTGGGGATGTAAGGGTCATGTGACCTTACCCCCATATTCATATATATACATCATATATAGAGCATTGCCTCACGAGAGTTCATTATGTGGGTTTCGAGGCTCCCACGCATATCCGCGCGTCGTTCCTCTCTTCTCTCTCCCTCCATCTCCTCCTTCCTCCTCTTGTTCTGCACACCAAAGCCCTTCAGGTTTCAGAGGCATCTCATCTTTGTGCATAGGATACTGAGTTCGCTGACAAACCTCACACCGTTTCACATAGGTATGTGCATCCATGTGAAGGGTTGTCCACCACAACCCTGCAAATAGGATTGCTCTAATCACCCGATCTGGTCCGAAATGTCCTCCTGCTACACCTTGGTGAGCAGTTTCCAAGATCTTTAAATATTCACTCTCATGGACACAGAGTCTGAGCTAACCATCTTTACCACGCTTGTATAGATTATCACCAATGAGTGAGTAATCTAGGGCTTCTTGTTCTAGACTTCTTTGTCTGGCCAATGTCATATCTTGTGGGAATGTTTTCGTCCTCAAGAAGGCTACTAATGGTTCACTCCAATCTGGCACTATGGTCACTTGATAAAGAGTGGCATGCTCCACGGGTGGTTTAGTGCAACAGATTGGGCATTCTTTACACATCTTATGTACATCAGCTTCCATAGTCGGCCAATGTACTCTGAATCTCCTTAGTATCTGTAAAGTTCTTTGCCTCGAATGGTGTTGCTCTAATGCACCTACATGTGCTGATTGCAACCATTTTGCGTACTCTTCCTCTTCCACACAACAAGCCAATATCCCTTTATCTGTTTGTCTGTACATGTTTCCTGCCATGATATGGTACTTCTAGGCTTTTACTACCTCCCTATCGTGAGTGTTTATGATTGGGTGGTTAGGCCCGTATGTCAATACTGGCACTAATGGCTTAGCCCACTGAGGTACAATTTCCAAATTAAACAAGTAAGCATCAGGAAGATCATCTGATACTCCTTGTGGGGCTTCTCCAGGTGTGAGCCTAGAGAGGTGGTCTGCTCTCAAGTGAGTCTTGCCTTTCCTCACCACGACCTCAAAGTCATATTCCATTAGCAAGAGAAACCATCTTACTAATCGGCCTGTATTGCATGGTTTGTTTACCAAGTACAATAATGCCTGATGATCATTAAAAATTTTAAACTTATTTGCAAGAAAATAATGTCTAAACTTTTTAACTGCATATATGATGCTTAATCCTTCTTGTTCAGTGGTGGTATAGTTCCGTTCAGCTGCATTTAGCTGTCTACTAGCATAGGCAATTGGAAGGTCCATATTACCTTCGCCCGTAGGTTGTACGAGTACACATCCAATAGCATAATTGGATGCATCCACGTGAACATGAAAGGGCTTATTCCAATCTGGTGTGGTCAAGATTGGTGCTGAACATAATCATCGTTTAAGCTCATTGAAGGAGTTTTCACATTCTTCAGTCCACTCAAAGTTAGTCAAAAGTCCATACAAAGGCTTTGCAATGATGGCATACATGTGTATGAAACGTCGGTAATATCCACAATGCCCCATGAAAGCTTGTACTTCCTTGACATTCTTTGGCCTAGGTAGCTCGGCAATAGCTCTAACTTTTTCCTCGTCTGTAGATATGCCATTCTTTGACACTATGTGTCCTAGAATCTTGCCCTGCCTGACCATGAAAACACACTTTTCTAGGTTCAAGCAGACTTGATATTCTCTACAATTGTCAAAGATGTGCCTGAGCTCAGGTATATGTGTTTGCCTAATGTTGGAATGTGCACAAAGATCATCAACATGGACTTCTAAATTCTTCCTCACGAATTCTTTAAATACATGGCACATCAATCTCTGAAAGGTTGCAGGTGCATTGGTAAGCCCAAATGGCATTACTCTAAAGGCAAATATGCCCCACTCTGTGGCAAAAGCCGTCTTATGCTGATCTTCTGGGGCTAAGGCTACCTGATTGTAGCCAGAAAATCCATCAAGGAAACTGTATACTTCCTTGCCTGCTACTCTCTCCAGTAGATGCTCAGTGATAGGAAGCGGATAGTTATCTCGGATTGTGGCTGCATTAACCTTCTTCAAGTTGATGCATACACGTAGCTTTCCATTCTTCTTGGGCACAACTACGATGGGGGATACCCACTCAGTGTGCTCAATTTTATAGATGAATCCAACATTGACCAAGCGATCTATCTCTTCTTTGATCTTGGCCGCATAATTATCATTGTATGTGTATGGTTTTTGCTTAGAAGGTTTGGCATCTGAGGTCATGGGGATAGTGTGTGAGCATATGTCAGGGTCCACACCTTTCAAGTCCTTGTAACTCCAAGCGAATACATCTCTGTATTCTCTTAGCAAGGCTATCAACTCATACTCCTCTTCTTTCGTCAGGTCATGCCCTATGTAAGTGCATATTTCTTCTCCTTCTTCTATGGCTACGACTATTTTCTTGGTGGTTTCTTCGTTGTCGTAGGCCTCTCCTGACTGTGCCTCGCATTTAGGCATTCTTATCATGACTCTCCTATCATCTATCTCATACTTTTTAAAGTTTTCAGGGACCTCAAACAAAGATTCTTCTTGCTCTGGTGTGATTTCTCTCTTCTTCCTTTTCTTTTCTTCATCCTTAGGGGTTACTTGTGTGGTTAATCTTATGTCATTTGTGAGCTCTCCATGTCTCTGAGGGTGAGCTTCTACTTCATAGAAGTATTCTTCATCTGATGCAAATGGTGGGTCCATAATGATTGACTCTAGATCGGAGTCACTTGCATCCTCAAATGCATCAGGGCTAGGTTCGCATTCTTCCAGAACCGAATATCCTACGATTGGTTCTATGGAGAAGACTGAAATGTCATAGCCATCCTCATCATAGTGGGGTGTCCATTGTTCCTCATTGATGGCTACGTCCATTGTTGCTAAAATTTCTACCCAACCGTGAGGTTCAAATTCTTCATCAGGAAATACTACAGGTGCATAGGCTGGGTCTTGAATTGATCTATGTGTTTCTTTCGCCCCTACCTCTCTGGCTTTCTCTCTCTTCTCTTCTTCTATTGCTACTTTACACATCCACAAGTGAGTATCTTCATGCATCCATGAGGATCCTGATCCTATGGAATGCACTGATTCTGTATCATCTTTTGCTCTATGGATGGGATTCCATTCGATAGGAGGGACATCTCTATGAGAGTAATCTTTGAGATTAACCTTGGTCGTGACACCTAAGCGTTGCCAGTACAAGGAATTGGTTCCCCAATCCTGTACCACTTGCAACTGTCGCATGAATGGTCTTCCCAAAATCATCTCATAGGCCTGGTTCTTGCTAAAGTCACAGATAGCAAATGTATGCTTGAACACTACACCACATGTAGTGAGAGTTATTCCTTCTGACAACCCTAAGGGTCTCTCTATGTGACCGTCAGCCATTTGCAATTTCATTCTCGTTGGCCTGAGTGCTGGCTTGCTCCAACACTTCCATAGAGAAGAGGTAGCGATAGCAACTCCTGCACCTGGGTCTAGAATTGCCTTGGTTGTGTACCCCTGATGGGTAATGGGAAGATAGGTGTTTCCTTCTTCACCTTCACTCATATCTCCTATCTTGTCTAGAGGAATTTCTGGCACTGTTCTATGAGAACCTACCTGGGATTGGGGTTTCACCACTTCTGGCACTTGGTTAGCTACATGTTTCCATAACTCTGGCCTAACTTTGAGTAGCTCTTCTAAAGTGAGGTTGCACTGCACTTTAGTGTTTTTCACTACCTTCGTATTCTTAGGTATGACTGAGTCTTCGTTTCTTACCATGACCGTGGGTGCTCTCATACAAGTAGACTTGGCTTCCCATGGGCCTGTGAAGTGGGGTAATTCCTGTAAAGAATTAGACTCAAAGTCTGATATCTCTTGACTTTGTGCACTCTCCTGCTCTCCATAAATGGAGGGAATATCTTCCGGGAATTGGTCATGTGCATCATCCACCAGTTCAATGGGAGGATGAACTTGACTCTCTTTTGCCCATTTCTCTTCTTGAATCTCCCGTAGGAATTCTGGTGTGTACCTATTCATAGAAGAAGAGGTGTTTGGTTCGGTGGAATTGGGCACATAAGCTTCCTGTGGGGGGGATGCTTCTTCTTTTACTTGCCTCATTTCTTCCTTGGTTTTTTTCTTCCTTGGTAGATCTTGCAATTATGCTCTCTAACTTCTCTAATAGTCCATCCAAGTGCAATTGTGTCTTAGCTAAGCCAGAGTAGTTGAAGAGTCCTTCATTCATATGCTCACTCTCCAATTGTTCTCAAAAGTAAGCAATACAAGCCTCATTTCTTACCTAGTATAAACTTGTAAGTCTATTCCAAGCATTTTTGTTGTCTTGCAAGAGCCAATGTGAGGAATAATAGCACATTTGATAGAAAAAGCTATGAATGTGTGTACCTAAGAAACTCTACCATCCCAATAAATTGTTTGTGTAGTAGTTGCAACTAGAACCACAACACAAACAAGAATTCAAAGATCATCATCTTCAACACCATGTACATCACCTTGAATAACTATATCCGTAGGTGTAGTAGGACATTCTCCCAAGAACATCTTGTAGGAATGGACATAATGAAAAGGATTGTTGTTGCAGATCCCAAAGTAGAACAATGGTGAACATACAAACATCAAGAAAGAATACCTATCTTAAATTATCAAGCAAGTTGATGAGGGAGTGATATTCATGCATGAGCTTGTGATGCATGAGAGTTTACATGCAACAAGTAAGAAGATGCATTAAATGTGTACACACACATGCACAACAAACAAGAACAAGGAATCGTGTAATAATGGAAACTTGGATTAGATCATGCCAAGATTACAACAAAAGCTCAATTCCTTACTAGTTTATAATTTTCTTACTAGTTTTAATTTACGTCTATTGATCAACATAGTTAAACATTAGGTCGCAAGATAGTTTTGGTGCTCAAATGATCTCTAAAAATGTGAAAAATGTGTGCATGCCTTTTTCTTGAGCTCCCCAATATTGAGGACTCCTCAGCTTGCAAAAGTGAGCTTGAATTCACAAAAATGGGTTTTTCTTACAAAATTTATGATGAAAATTTCTATTTTGGGATTGCATGGTGGGGAAAAATAAAAGGGAAAGCTCTTCAAGTGTTTCTTCTTCTTGTGTGTCTACTTGAACTTGGATGTGATTCTCCTCCTCTAACACTCCCCTCCCTCTCATGTTTGCCATCTTCAATAGACCCTTCTACGTGGATAGTATCAATGTAACTTTGTAGGTGATTAAGTGTTTTCATATGCTTGTCGATCCATATTTCATATGCCAAATCAATCTCTAAGCATTTCCATTTGATTGGGTGGGTAACTGTTAGTTTGAGAAATGCAAGCTCTTAAAATATTGCAATTGTTTCCAAGAAAATAAGTCTAGTGGGTTGGTTGAATTAGATATGAAGAACTTTGAATGATACTCCTAAAATCCATTTATGAATGGGTCTTGGAACACCTGTTTGTAGCACAAAGGCAGGAGTGAGATTCTATAATGCCATGTACAGAGTTGTTTTCGAGTTGGAGTTGTACTCAAGTCATAGTCTATATCATCATTTTTGAACTCAAAGTCTGGGACATTACAAATTGTTAGTACTACTCACATCATGTCAAAAATATGAAACATCATATAGCATGCGACATTGGGGAAATTGCCTACACAACCTTCCCACAACCTGAAAGTTTCAACCATTATGAGATCATGGGTTCATTTTGTGGTCACATAATAAAAGGGTAACTCGGCCATATGGTGCACTACTTGTTACTTTGCACTTGAATAAAGAAAGAAGTCCAATTGAGAAGACAAGGTATAAGTGCATAACATGGATTGTAGGCGATATGCAATAGAGTGTGAGCCCATGTATGCATCATCTTTCGATAATCTCACAATAAATCACTTCTAAAATTTGGTTGGATGATGGTACCTCTTTTTGTAGGGGGGGATATGTCTTTGCGAAGAAATTGTTGGAGTTTGAGGTCTACGAAAGCACACGAACAAAACAAGGAAGAAGAAAAAGCTTGAAGCACAACACAACATAGAATGAATTACCAAGTGAATGTTCAAAGATAAGTAACTCATTAGGGTTATAGGTGTATATACAACCGAGGCAAAATAAAATTCCTAAAGAAAGAAAAAAGTACCTTGGCGGTCCTAAATGTGTTCACACAAATCACTATCAAAATATATCAACAAATCTCCCCTAGGAGTGATGCGGTTAATAAGGCGTTGGTACTCATGTATAAGGAAGTGCCACGCTATGTGGAAAAATATCAATCCACAAAAGGAAGTAAGTCCAAAGCTTTGCAAAAATCTTGAAACGTATCCCTATGAAAAGTCTTTGTTAAAAGATATACAACCTTATCATGTGTGGGTAGTTATGCCAAACTAATCTCTCCAGTAGAGAACCTCTCCTTGAAATGATGGTAGTGGACCTCAATGTGCTTTGTATGAGTGTTACTTGCAACTACCAATGCACTCTGAGTAACAATGAAGATGGTGCTGGTAAAAGACTAACCAACAACCAAATCATCCAAGAGACATCAGAGTCAGACACACTCAACAGTCACTATGAAAGGTGACCTACACTGTGCCTCACAACTAGAAGTGACCATAGTAGGTTGCTACTATGAATAAGTTGCAATTTATTAGTAGCTCAAAATGAACCATCTTTTGGGGAGTATGAACACTACATTTTTTCCAAAATACAGCCTTCATAGACATGTTTACAAGGTATCTCAACTTTGGGTAGAGAGGACACCATTTTAGATTTTTGCAAGTCTAGCAAACTAGCGAAATTCATATGAGAAAAGTGTGCACATCAAAGCTTTGCATCTGAAATAGCCTCAAAATCTTGAATTGCACATGTTGAATCATTGACAAATTTTGCATAGCCTATCAGCTTATATAGCCCATGACTTAAAATCCCAAAAGCAATAACAATATTTCCATTTGAGAGATCATGATATGTACAACTATCATAAAACATTTTGAGAACCAAGCCAATCTTGGCTAATGATGCAATTGATAATAGATATTTTTGGATACATGGTACATACAAAGCATCTCACAATGTGAAAGAACTACTAATAGTCGTAGTAAGAATGTGATAGTATTCCCTATAGGGGAAGGCTCAAGTGAACTAAAGAAATTATGTTGCAAGCTAATATGTTTGATTGCCCCACTATCAAAGTATCAAACATCTGAGTTTATTGTAGACATACATTGCTCATGAGAAGATGGGTTATAACTGCATATAGTACTAAATTCCCATTCTTCATTATAAACAACATTAGGAGACTTTGTTTCAGGTGTAGAATCCTCTACAACAACCATCCCAATCTCTTTCTTCTTTGCCTCTTTTGCAACCATTTTTGGGAAAATCTTTATGATGACCATTTCCCTTATAGTACTTACAAAATTGTTTCTACTTTTCTATTGTCTTCTCATCTTTGTTATCCTTCTTTGACTCTATGGCTTTAGTAGACTTTTGCTTACTAGTAGATGAGCTCCATTTACCTTTGCCCTTCTTACTAGTTAGGAAAGCTTGACTTGCAATATGCATAATGGATATGCTTTGTCTAGCCAATGATAGGTTGCACTTCATATTTATTACATTCAATGTTAGCGATTGCCGGAATCTGTGCCACTTCTTCATGAGCTAGTGGTACTAGCAATAGTGGTTCTCCTCAAGGAGGGCAATAAATGGTTTGGGGTATAGTGGGTGATGGGGTGGGACTTGCGGTTGCCTTGAGTGGATTCAACTCATCATTTTATATCTCATGAGTTTCTAACAAATTAGTGTAGTCTTCTAATATGATCTACATCTATTTTGAGGGGATAGCATGAAACCGAGTAAGGTCCATGGGTGTAACTATGGGTTACAAGAGTGATTTGAGGTTCTCTCGATTTTGCTTCTATAGTCGTGTGTTCTCTTCATAGACAGTTGTCAAAAATCACTTCAATATACTCATGTTTCTAGATAGCTTATCATTCCTCTCCATAGTGACACATAGGGCTTCTTCAATTTGTTAGATCTCCTCTTGATTCTAAGCTTCTACTTGGGTTTCTAAAAGACTATGGGACTCTTTCAAGGTGGTGTATTTCAATGAGGCATTCTCCACAAAAAGGGAATTTACATGGTTCAACATTGTCATCTTCCCTTGTAATTTATTCTCCAACCTATCTACCAATTGATATTCCTCTTACTTAGATAAATGTGACGAACATTTGATTGAGGTTGGTGTTCATGCTCCATGAGCTTGATGTGAATATGGGATTGATGTGAATGAAGGATGATGGAGGAAGGGGAATGTCAAAGGTTTAGGGGAGTGACACACTTGATGTGGTTTCTTGGGATGGGGGAGGTGGAGGTGGAGGGGGTGGGAAAGAGGGAAGGGGAACCGTGGTGGCTGGTGGGTACGTGTCCATTGATACCATGGTGAGTGATTCACTGGTGGATACTATGAATAGTCTCTTTATCTCATTTTGTGATGATGCAGGTGATAAGACATTATTAGAATTATGGGGAAAGGAAATATGTGGGAAGGATATCATGGCCATGGTGTAGAATTCATTGAAGGGATTGGTGGGGGACATACATTTGGATGCAATTGGTTAATCTCTCAATATTTGAGGATGAAGAAGGCATTCTAATTCTCAAAAGATTCAATGGTGGGGGTGGTGGTGGAACATGCCCTTGAAACAAGGACCATTGTGAGTCATGTGCACAAGCAGCAACATCAACCATCCTAGCCTAGAGTTATGGATTTCCTCCAAATAAGCATGGTGTTCTTGCTCTTCTTCATTTTTTGGTTGCTCTTCTTGGTCTATTTGAGTTTTCTAATAGCTTGCTTGTTCATATTGCTAGGAGCAAAATTATGAATCAGTAGATTGGAATCTACAAAATTGGTAACTCACAAGGAAATCAAAGGGTTTGAACATTGGCCCTTATGTACGGTGCATGGGCTGTATCACCCATTGATGGAACGGCATAGCTTGATTGTTCTCCATATGCGTCTTTGGTTTCATGTAAGTCATGGACTTTAGCAACTCTAGCTTTTGCTTAAAGAGGTTGCTTTTGATGGGGAGATTCCTCATATTGAGTTCTAGTGCATGGATTTCAGATAGTGAAGGATTCTATGGTTGTGGTGTAAATTGAGGTGATTAAGTAGTCAAAACTATCACCTATGACAACTAAAAACATAGTATAGTCCCCAAAAATTATCTTCCTTTGATGTGTGGTGGAGGCTCTACCATCCTTCAGGGCTCACAAATCATTGATCATTTGGTGCATGCTCTATAGTCTAAACAAATGTAAATAATGTGAATGAGAGTTTGACACCCATTAAGAGCTTGTTTGTGCAACGAATAAGTGGATCTAAGTATAACTACTTTATAATCCAATGTGATAGGTCCAACACCAGATTGTTCTCATTAGCCACATAGAGACCAAACAAAATTGAACCTATCTTGCCACCAAAACCAAAGTCGTGCATGCACATTCTTAGAGTAATGGACTAACCTGATGTGATAGTGTTCATCTATGATCATTTCGAAACTTGACTCTTCCACGTTGCATATCGCACCAATGCTTCCTTATCCAATGGGATATGATTTCCCAACGTCATCAATGCCTCGTTGACTAATTAATGTGGAAGATTGAACTTTTTCAAGGGTTCATCTTCCCTTAAATGTACTAGAGCCTTTTTCTAGACTTGGTTGTAGTGTATGGATAAGTTGATAACATCTGTGAAATTCTACCTTTGGAATAGGCGCTCTAAAGTAATTGTATAAACTAGACCTCTCCCACAAGGGTTGTAGGTCCTTTGAATTCTTTATCCTTCAACCTCTCTCGTAAAAAAATTGAAAGTTACCCCACGAATTATCAAATTCTTGTCTAGCTACCAAAATTTAAGCCACTTCACCTAATGATCCCACAAGAACTTGAAACCAATGGATGGAGGATTCTCTATTGGAATTTCACTTGGATCCTCTACAAATGTTGATGGCAGTGGGAGGGGACCTTCTTATAGAGGTAGCACTCGAATATTGAGCAATTTCTAGCTGGTTTCATACATGTCATCTATGATAATTGGAAACTTCACTCCTCCTCATTGCATCTGGGACCAATGCTTCCTCATCTAATGGGATAAGATTGCCCAACCACAATGCCTCCTTGACCAATCGCTGTGGAAGATTGAACTTTTTCAAGCGTTGACCTTCCCCTAAATCCAAAATGATGAATGTACTAGAGTCTTTTTCTTGTTGTAGTGTATGGATAAGTTTATAACATCTAGGAAAGTCTACCCTTGGATAGGAGCTCAAAAGTAGCCATTCAAACTAGAATTCTCCCACAAGGGTTGTAGGTCCTCTAAATTCTTTTATCCTTCAAACTCTTTAATAAAAAACTAAAACATACCCCATCGATTATCAAATTCCACTCTACCTTCTCAAATTTAAGCCACTTTACCTAACAATCCCACCATAACTTGAAAGCATGATACTTAGATGATACACATTCTATCAGGTTGGATGGAGGATTCTCTATTGGAATTTCACTTGCATCCTCTCCAAATGTTGGTGGTGGTGGTGGGAGGAGACCTTCTTATAAAGGCAGCTCTCAAACATTGATGTGTGTCTAGCTAGTTCCATCTGCTTCCATGATCATTTTCTCCAAGAACCAACTCTATTATTTGTTAGAAAGAGAAGGAAAATATATTAATATAGGAAGAGACATCTCATATGAGCATGGTGAGACCATCGTCCCTATCCAATATTGAAGTTAAGTCCCTAGGTCCTAAACTTTTAGGTGCATTGTGCAATTCGGACTATTTGTGCCTAATGCTTATGAGGTACGTACTCTTATATGGGGAATCAAGATATGCATGTACTCTACATGGTGAAAACTCTCTAGGGGAAGCTCATCTAATATGTACAAGGTTATTACTTGCTTTGGGTGTCCAATAAGTATGAGAGAAAAAAGTTAAAGCATTACTCTTACATGTCTTATGAAGTGGGTTATGTTTCAAATACTACATAGAAAACTTTACATGGCTTGTATAGAGCTTATGTGTTTTTTTACTTTGAACATGAGGCTATTTAGGCATTGTTAGCAGCAGACAAGGAACTGAAGGACTGACGAGGCATGGCAGTCAGAGAAGAGAGTCAGAAGGGAGAGAAGGCACAAGCAGACAAGGGAGTCAACGACGATCTGGCAAGTAGGCCAATAATTTTCTTCATGAAAGAAGCAAGTACGAGCATTCACGCAGATCTAGCACTAAGGCAACCTTTAATTTTTCAAAACCCTTACACCAATTAAAAGTGATTCTCATCACTAACAACCCCTGTAAATACCATGTTCACCTTTTTGTGGCTCCATTTTGTGCAAGCCGAGGAGTCCTCAAGCTTGAGGAGCCTTAGAAGTAGTTGCTTACCAATTTTCGTATTTTTTAGATCTCATTTGAGCCCTCAAATAAGCCCTGGAACCTAATTTTTAACTAGGCCGGACACTAGGTCTGGACAGGGCCAAAAGCTAGTCAAAAACTATAAAAGGAGCTAGAGAGCTCATTTTTGGGGGTAGATTGTAATTGAAACGAACTTGTAAGAGCTTTTTGAAAGTAATCTAAAAACTCCATTGCTCCTCACTCTTTGTCTTGCCGTGTGTGCGCGTGTGTGTGTATGTGTGTGCATGCTTGTGTGCTTCTCACTCCCGCACTTGTGCCTCCACTTGCTCGAGGTCTTCATACCATCCTCTTGTCTTCCCAGATTGACATTAAAGGAGGTGCTACTCATCACTGAGCTACACCAAATTTTGGCGCCGTTGCCGGGGATCGAACTTTGAGGACGAGCGTGTGATGGTAAGACGTAGAGTTGACGCGTTGGAGTTGTAGGTATTTTCTTCACGTTCATCTATTTTCTTGTTTTTTCTTCACCATCTTCATCACCATCATCATCATCACCATCTCCCACCTCCATCTCCATCATCGCGAAAATCTTCAGTTTTGATCATATCACCATCTCCACCTCATTTCCTTCATTCTACTTGTGAGAGAGAGCGAGAGAGCGATATTGCTTGCCCTGTTTTTGCATGTTTGTTGTGTTTCTTGCAGGTATCATCATCATCATCCCCGCCAGCACGCTGCGCAGGTACGAAACTCGTCGAATCTATCTCGCAGTCGCCAGCCTCTGTCGATCGCGATCGACAGAAAATTCGATCATTTGGTAAAACAAAGTTCACCACTAGCACAAGCATGATGAGCACATCCCAAATCACCTAAAACAGTAGAAAAATTCCGTGTTTTTCTGTCAATCGCGACCGACAGCCTCTGTCAATCGTGACCGACAGACCCTGTCAATCGCGACCGACAGACACCGTTGATCGCGACCGACAGACTGCCACGTAGGACCCTGTCAATCGTGATTGACACCGTCGATCGTGATCGACAGCCACGACCGACACCTCTGTCAGTCGCGATTGACACCGTCGATCGCGACCGACTGAAATTCAACGATTGATTGACTTTTGCGCGTAGCCACATGTCCATCGCGACTGATAGGCCCCCGATTGACTGAAATTTCGGCGAAAAACCCGAAAAACGTGTCGATCGCGATTGATACCGTCGATCGCGATTGACAGCCACGATTGACTCTGTCGATCGCGATTGACACTGTCGATCGCGACTGACAGGCCCGACGGACACCTCTGTCAATCGCGATTGACAGACCTATCGATCGCGATTGACAGGCTTTTCGGCCAAAATTAGGGTTTGCTTTTGTTCAAAATTTGGGATAATTTTGGGGCAAAATAGTCAATCTATAATAACATTTTTGGAGGTTCCTACACTTGTGATTTGGGAGAAAATCCTAGGATCTGTCAGCCAGATTGAATCTTGTCTTAACCCCCTAAACCCTGAACAGTCATAACTTTTTCATACGAAATCAATTTTTTGAAATCTAGGGCTTGTTGGAAAGCTCGTTGATTTTCAGATAGGGTATTTGGAAGTTGACCATACCCAGGGGGATCAAAGTCAGGGGTCTTTAGAATTGTTTTCCTAAAAATCACTATGCAAGTTGTGTTTGTGCTACAGGAATGAAAATCATTGGTTCTGTCTTTAGAATTTAAATCTTAAAGCTAGCTTTGGAACTCTTACAGATCTATTGAGATCATCGAAAGGCGTTCTAAGCAAGTCTAAGTGCAAGCTTGGGAACACACTTCCTGGGCATTCAGGGCAACCAAGCAGGAAACAAAAGGTTGGAATATTCTCAACTCCCTCTGTCATTTTCTAGCTCAGGTTAAGTACGAATAGTGCCAGAAGTAAGTCAGGGCGACGATAGGCAGGTATCAAGTTGAAGACTACCTAAAAACTCAAGTTCAAGCTACAAACCTAATCTCTGTACTGTCGATAACATAAAGGAAAAGAACCTAACGTAGAACGATCAATTCCAAGTGCGAAAACTACTCAAGTATTCCTGACGACGTGATATCAGACAAGACTTTAAACACGATAAAATAACTAAAAACAACCAAGTGACTAAGATAAAGTAACCGGCAACGAGGTTGTACTCTGGGCAAAGAATTGGGCTACTTAAATAGGCATATGAACCTTAGATTAGGACGACATCCAGTAAGGGAGAGACAAAGCCTTAGATCTTCAGAGGCTAGTGTCAACCACACTGCTAGGTCTTGGGCCCAGCAGTTGAGCCACCACTCATACTACCCTAGCTCTGAGACCAGCGAGTCAGAGATGTCTCAAGGCATGGACAGACCTACGGGAAGTTCAGGAGTGCCATACTTGCACAGGGTAGAAGGCCCATACAAAACGCAGTTGGAATACCTTAGGACCAACCGATTAGGTGCTAGAATCTATGAGGACGGCCTAGGAAGATCCGTGGTCCAGATTAAAAACCCTGACCAATCCATAGGACTAGAGCACCCAGCTGTCAAGTTTGAAAACGGAGCATACTTGGACAAAGAAGGAACCATATACGTAGTCACCAGTCACCCAGATAGGACGGACGAATTTGGAAATGTGATCCCAAAAGCGGACTTAGGGGACTTAGAGCAAGGAAACATGGGTACAGAACCTAGAACCCCTCAAGGCAAATCGGTTCTCACTAGGATTATAACACCAGAGTGGATTCCCCAGGATAATAAGAGCATAGATTTACTCCTCAATCGAGAAACTGACGAAGCCTTTTGGAGGTATAAATCTAATCAGCCAACTGATATAGGAACAATCATGATCTATGAGTTTAAGGATCCTGATAGCCCAGGCAGAGTGACCTACTTAGATCACGCTTCAGAAAGGATCTTTGTGGTTACGGAAAATGATAGGCATGCTTACACTTGGAAGGGCGAATTCGTTTTCCCCCAACCAAGATCGAATGTATCCTATGGTCACCCTGGAGCCGGAACATCCCAAGCTCATGGAACTCAAAGAGACAGACATAGAGAAAGGCCGGAAGTAAGCTTTGCCAACCCACTGGGCAGAGAAATAATGAGGACGGAAACAAATAGAGTAGAACCTGAGATACTTAGAGCTCACAGGAATCAAAGAAATGCGGATGAGTTCCCTCTACCACGACCTAGAGAGCACACAAGGACTTTGAGACCGACTCAGCTAGTTAAGTCCATGAAGAACTACTTTGATGGCACTGGAGATCCATACGATCATGTGGCTGAGTTTAGGCAAGTCTTGAGAGCTGAACAAGTGGAGGATCTATTCACGCAGTACAATGCCTTTGGTCTGACCCTTAGGAACACTGCCCTGACATGGTTTCAGCCACTAAATGAGAGGCAGTTCAGGAGCATAGACCAACTCCTAGAAGTTTTCATTATTGAATTCTCTAAGAGTGGCATAAGGCATAATACCTCCTCGCTGATTCACAGCTTCAAGCAAACCCCTCAAGAAACCGTGAGACTTGCAGGAAGAAGATTTAGACAATACTTAGAAAGATGCCCTGTCCCTGAGCTACCCACACCAGCTAAGCAAGTGGCTTTATTCTTGGATGGATTGCTAAGTACTAAATTAAGATCATATGTGTACTTGAAGGACTGTAGGACCATAGAAGAGTGTGTACGCATGTGTATTGACATTGAGGATAACCTAGGGGAGGAGTTAGAGCTTTCCAAGATATACAAAGATTCGGATAGTGCCTCTAACATCTCTTCCACGCAATCCACATCAATCGAGGAACTTGCAGAGAAAGTTGCTCAGAAACTAGGTGTCTCTAGCAAACAAATTCCGAGATTTGCCCCTGTGAAAAGGTGCTATACTTGTGGTGGCGACCACATGGCGAACGTATGTCCCATTATGGCTCAACCCCAAGTAAATCCTAGTAGCCAGTACTGCACCATAGAACGGAGGTACACCAATCACACCGCGCAAGATTGCCCATACAACAAGCAGGCGGTTAGGGAACCCTACCCTCAGCCATACCCTCAACAAGGCAGATACCAGAGTCAATACCCACCACAACAGTATACTAGGCCACAACAAAATTATCAACCACAATATCAAGCCCAACAAAGGCCTCAACCTGTGTTAGCACAACAACCCCCTGCCCCAGCTAATGCTATCCCAATAAAATATGCAGCTACAGAAGAGAACCTGAATAGAGCTATAGTCCCTATAACACCTTTGCTTTCTGAAAGTGACCCCAGTGACCATAGCTTTGATTCTACACATGTCGATAGTCCCCAGGCCTACTACATGCAGTCTCCTGAGCATGGTGAGTCTTACTATAGCGAAGAGCCAAACGAACCTAGTTGGGAGTCAGATTACACAAACTTCATGTACGCAAACCCCAATCCTAGACCTCAACCTAGACAGGTAAGACCTCCATTCCCTAGAGGACCATGCTACAGATGTCAGGGGGATCACCTCATTCGTGATTGTCCTGTGCCTCCACCGACACAACCCCAGTCAGTAACGATCCAAGGTTTTTGCCAAGACTGTGGAAAGGAACATCTCTTACGTGAGTGCCCTAGGAATCCTAATAATGTGCCAAAAATCACTCCTATCAACGTTGTTGGGTTAGTGGTAGATTCCACAGGGAGTGTGACTTCCACTGCACCAGTACAAGTAATCACTAGAGCCCAAACACTGCAGCAAAACCAGGGTGTAGGTCAGGAAAAAAGCTCCGAAGTTAGTGAAACAGAGAGTACGACAAAGAAGAGGACTAGAGCGTGGAAAGATAGTAGGGAAAGAATGAAAAGACAATGGGCTAAAAAGATGAGTGAACTTGAGGAAAGCATAAGAGAAACCAAAGCCAGGATAACTGAACTCACATCTCAAACTCCCTCTCACACTACCCCACCACCACCATTCCCATCGCCATCCGACCAGCCACCTTCCAACCCGCCTCACCTAATTCCACCACCCCGAGTAGGATCAGTCTTAGCAGATCCCACTCCCGAAGACCTTAATATGATGCTTAAAGCATATCAGGCTAGAATCCAAGAGGGGCCAAACGTAACTGATCATGAAAAGTGCTACCCTAGAGCAGAATTAGAGCTTGAACGAACTAAAATTTGTGCCAAAATGGTGGAATTGGCTCAGACCATGTTTGAAGCCATTCGCCTATTCAACATCTCTAGTTCAGCGAAGACACAGTTGCACTTTGATGGACTGTTAGAAAGAATAGAGAAGCTGATTGCACAATCAGAAAAGGAACCCACCTCTCAACATAAGGACAAGGCAAGTGAAAGAGCAAGTCTTCCTGCCCAGAAAGCCTATGTGCCTGAAGCCTATGTGCCTAACTCTACGGAGCCAGACACATCATCTTCTATGAATCGATTCACACCAGAATTCCTACGAGAGATTCAAGAAGACAAATGGGCTAAAGAGAGTGAAGTCCCTCCTCCTATTGAACTTGTGGATGATGCACATGACCAATTCCCACAAGATATCCCATCCATTTATGAGGAGCACGAGAGCACCCACTCTCAGGACAGATTAGACTTTGAGTCTAACTCTCTACAAGAATTACCCCACTTCACAGGCCCATGGGAAACTAAGTCTACTTGTATGAGGGCACCCACGGTCATGGTACGAAATGAGGACTCAGTCTCACCTAGGAACACAGAGGTAGTGAAAAACACTAAAGTGCAGTGCAATCTCAAGCTAGAAGAGCTACTCAAGGTTAGACCTGAATTATGGAAACATGTCGCCAAACAAGTACCAGAAATAGCCAAACCTCGTTCCCAGGTAGGATCCCAGAGAACAGTGCCAGAAATACCCTTGGATAAGATAGGAGATATGTGTGAAGGTGAAGAAGGTAACACCTATCTTCCCATTACCTACCAGGAGTACACCACCAAGGCAATTTTGGACTCAGGTGCAGGAGTTGCAATTGCCACCACTTCCCTATGGAAGCGTTGGGGCAAGCCAGCACTCAGGCCAACGAGAATGAAATTGCAGATGGCCGATGGTCACATAGAGAGACCCCTAGGGTTGTTAGAAGGAATAACTCTCACTACATGTGGTGTTGAGTTCGAGCATACATTTGCTATATGTGACTTTAGCAAAAATCATGCCTATGAGATGATTTTGGGAAGACCATTCATGCGACAGTTGCAAGTGGTACAGGACTGGGGAACCAACTCCTTGTATTTGCAACACTTAGGTGTTACAACCAAAGTAAATCTCAAAGATTACTCTCATAGAGATGTCCCTCCTATCCAATGGAACCCCATCCATAGAGCCAAAGATGATACAGAATCGGTGCATTCCATAGGATCAGGATCCTCATGGATGCATGAAGACACCCACTTATGGATGTGCAAAGTAGCAGTAGACGAAGAGAAGAGAGAAAAAGCCAGAGAGGTAGGTGCAAAAGAAAACCATAGATCAATTCAAGACCCAGCCTATGCACCTGTAGTCTTTCCTGATGAGGAATTTGAACCCCATGGCTGGGCAGAAATCCTAGCAACAATGGATGTAGCCATCAATGAGGAACAATGGACACCTCACTATGATGAGGATGGCTATGACATTTCAGTCTTCTCCATAGAGCCAATCATGGGAGAGGCAGTGTTAGAAGAGTGTGAACCTAGCCTTGATGCATTTGAGGATGCAAGTGACTCCGATTTAGAGTCAATCATTATGGACCCACCTTTTGCATCAGATGAAGAATACTTCCATGAAGTAGAATTTCAACCCCAGAGGCATGGAGAGCTTACAAATGATGTAAGATTAGCAACACATGTGACCCCGAAGGAAGAAGGGAAGAAACGAAAGAAGAGAGGTCTCACCAGAAGAGGAAGAATCTTTGTTTGAGGTCCCAAAAAATTTTAAGAAGTATGAGATAGATGACAGGAGAGTCATGATAAGAATGCCTAAACAAGAGGCACAATCAGGAGAGGCCTATGATAACAAAGAAACCACCAAAAAAATAGTAGTGGCCCTAGAAGAAGGAGAGGAGAGATGCACGTACATAGGCCATGACCTAACGGAGGAAGAAGAGCATGCGTTAATAGCCTTGCTAAGAGAATACAGAGATGTATTTGCTTGGAGTTACAAGGATTTGAAAGGTGTTGACCCTGACATATGCTCACACACTATCCCCATGACCTCAGACGCTAAACCCTCTAAGCAAAAGCCCTACACATATAACGACAATTACGCTGCCAAGATTAAAGAGGAGATAGATAGACTGGTTGAAGCTGGATTTATCTATGAAATTGAGCACACTGAGTGGGTATCCCCTATCGTAGTGGTGCCCAAGAAAAATGGAAAGCTGCGCGTATGCATTAACTTGAAAAAGGTTAATGCAGCCACGATTCGAGATAACTATCCGCTTCCCATCATAGAGCATCTCTTAGAAAGAGTAGCAGGCAGGGAAGTGTACAGCTTCCTCGTTGGATTTTCGGGCTACAATCAAGTCGCCATTGCTCCAGAAGATCAGCATAAGACAGCTTTTGCCACAGAGTGGGGTATATTTGCCTTTAGAGTAATGCCATTTGGGCTTACCAATGCCCCCGCAACCTTCCAGAGACTAATGTGCCATGTGTTTAAGGAGTTCCTGAGGAAGAATTTAGAAGTCTATGTTGATGATCTTTGTGCTCATTCCAACATTAGACAAACCCATATTCCTGAACTCAAACAAATCTTTGACAAATGTAGAGAATATCAAGTCTGCCTAAACCCCGAAAAATGTGTTTTCATGGTCAGGCAAGGCAAGATTCTAGGACACATAGTGTCAAAGAATGGCATATCCACTGATGAACAGAAAGTGAGAGCCATAGCAGAGCTACCTAGGCCAAGGAATGTCAAGGAAGTACAAGCTTTCATGGGGCATTGTGGTTACTACTGACGGTTCATTCATATGTACGCTGTCATTGCAAAGCCCATGTATGGACTTCTGACTAACTTTGAGTGGACTGATGAATGTGAGAACTCCTTCGTAGAGCTTAAACGAAGATTATGTTCAGCACCAATCTTGACCACACTAGATTGGAATAAGCCATTTGTAGCTCGGTAATGAGTAGCACTTCCTTTAATGTCAATCCGGGAAGACGTGAGGATGGTATGAAGACCTCGAGCAAGTGGAGGCACAAGTGCGTGAGTGAGAAGCACACAAACATGCACACACATACACACACACGCGCACACACGGCAAGACAAAGAGGGAGAAGCAATGGAATTCTTAGTTTACTTTCAAAAAGCTCTTACAAGTTTGTTTCAATTACAATCCACCCTGAAAAATGAGCTCTCTAGCTCCTTTTATAGTTTTTGACTAGCTTTGGCCCTGTTCAGACCTAGTGTCCGGCCTAGTTAAAAATTAGGTTCTAGGGCTGATTTGAGGGCTCAAACGAGATCTAAAAATTACGAAAATTGGCAGGTAGATACTTCTAAAGCTCCTCAAGCTCAAGGACTCCTTGGCTTGCACAAAATGGAGCTACAAAAATATGAAATGGTATTTACAATGGTGTTTAGTGATGAGAATCACTTTTAATTGATGTAAGGGTTTTTGAAAAGTTAAAGGGTTGCCTAAGTGCTAGATTTGCGTGAATGCTCATACTTGCTTCTTCGTGAGGAAAATTATTGGCCTATTTGCCAGATCTTCTTTGACTGCCATGTCTGCCTATGCTGTCCCTTTGCTCTGACTCTCTTCGTCTTGTGGCTCCTTCGGTTCCCTGACTGCTGCCAACACCCCCCCCCCACTCTCGCGTTTGTCGCCCCTGACAGACCCTTGTCTAGAGGATTTTTGAACATAGTATTGGATGACATCGGAGGCTAGGTGGTGTTCTTCGAGTCGCAAGCGACGTGCTAGATCTGTGAGCAATTCATCCCAATTCACAGGTCCGGGAACATCTGGATGAGGCACCCTCAATTGTTCTGAGTAAATAGTTCTCTCCACAGCAAATAATTGGAGGAGATGTGATGGTCTGGGTATAAAGATTTCGGAGTGATATTCCCAGAATCCGGTGATGAACATCTCCTCAAATGTCTGTTTAAAGCAGGCTGGGAGGTATTTGATTCTGGCGTGCCAAGCATATATTACTTCAATTGACGGGGTGGTACTCATATCGTACACTAGATCCTGGTTTCCTATCACAAAGCCTGCACCTGAGAAGTGAGGGTCCTTAATGTTCTTAAACGTCCTGAAAGTGATCAGCATTAATTCAAATATTTTCATACACATCTGGGCCATCACATCAGGATTATTGCGTAGCCGAGTACTCCAGTGACGGATTGTAGAAATCATGTAGTTGACCATGGGGGGTCCTCGTGGAGGTGCTAGGTAAACATAATTCAACCATTTTGCATAGGCTTTAATGTCTCTGACGGCAATAGTGAATTTAGGCCAGGTGCGTCGTCAAAGAACTGGAATGTAACAAGGATTATATTTAATAAACAACGGCATATTATTCCAGGTTCGGACCATTTCAGGATACGTTTCCAAAAGCCTGATTCTCCAGGTGGGTTGATGGATGGACCCATGCTGAGCACTTTCCGGTATATCATCTGGACCAAATTGTGTAGCAAATGTGGGAGGCTTGCCACATTGCCGTTGAATCTCCGCGTTGTAATCGGCCAAAAGTATACAGAATGGACATATTGGTCATTATTGGTACCGATCCATCTATGATGAGACATGCTTCTGAAATATTCAGACTTTATGACAGTTTCTTCTAAGTTCGCTAGTGATTGGATCTGAATGGCCACCCGTTCTTCGTGGGTGTTCGCTGTCCTTTCCAGTGTCTGAAGCCACTAGGGTGCTTCCACTTCCAATGTGTCTAGTCCCTCTGAGGTTCGTCGCCCGCCTGGCATTGGCATAGGAACATACGGTTCCTCGTAAGAATCATCTACCTCAATAGGGACCAACTCTTCTTGCTCTTGTTCGACCACTAGAGATGGCTGCCTCTCGTATGTCAGTAACCTCTTTTGTAATTCTGCTACCTGCTCAGTTAAGGACTTTACTTCGTCTGAGGTGGAGGTTGATGGGACACTCTTCGGTTGTTCTTCCTGTTCCTTAAGCCTGCTCTGAAGTGTGTCACGCTCTCTTTCCAAGTCATCATGGGCTTCCAGGAGATCTGCATAGCTTTCCAAAATAGTTTTCATCGTCTCCGTGGGAACTGCTTTGAACTGCTCTGGATCTATCTCGTGAGGGGAGCCTTCCATTGTCGCTTCCAGATTCTCTTCATTTTGTTTTTGCAGTCTTTTGTTCTCCTCCAGTGCTGTGGCCATATGTTTTCGCAGTAGCGTCAAGTTGCGTCTGACTCGCAGGTTATCGGCCTGGTATACTTCGAGCAAAGCTTCTAGTTGTTTGACACCTGATTCTGTCGATGGTTGGGGTGCCTCCAATAGTGTTTAGTGAGCCTGCTCAAGCGTTGAATAGCGTTGATTCACTTCTGCATTTTGCTCTTGTAGAATGTGAAATTGCCTTTGTAAGTTCTGATGGTGTGTTGTCAGTTGTTGATACCGGCCGTCCAGCGCTCTGTACTCATTCTGAAGCTGATATACACATTGATTTAATGCTAAAAATATGCTATTTACATTAAATGATGCTGGGAGGGGTGAAGATGCAGGGGGAATGGGGGCGGGAAAGGGAGTTGTGAATGATGTGGATGCAAGTGGAGATGTGGGTGGAGGGGGTATGGGAGATGAAGGTGGCATGGGGGGAGGGAGCGGTGCTGTGGCAGGAGATGTTTCCATAGTGTCAATTGTTTGGGTGACAGTGTAGATGGGGATCGTGGGTGGAGTGGATGTGACGTCAGTGAAAAGAGTGGTGAAAGTGGGCATGGTGACTCCCCCGAATTGGATTCCCGGAGAGAGTGGGATACCCATGACAATGGTGGTGGTAGTGGACGTGGTGGTGCTAGTGTCATGTGGTGGAGTGAATTGTGTAGTGCGAGGTGGGGATGGTGGTGACAGTGGTGCTTCCTGATGTTCGTCTGCTTGCGTTGTCTCTCCTAGTGCTGATACATTGATATGAATTTGTTTCCCGGACCTCCTGGGACGAACAGGAACCCTCTTCTCAAATCTGTGAATGTAGGCCATTGCCTCATGGATGGCCTCATCCACTCCTACTGCGTCGGCATGAAGGTTTATGGACTCAATGAACATATCGTCCACACCTTCCTCAGCTAGCAACTGGTTCATGAGTTTCTTGCCCGCTTCCAGTGACATTTTGTGCTGTTCTTGAACTAGTTGCATGGTTCGATATAGCCTTTTGATTTGTGCAGAATATGTAGGGGCACTTGCCAGCTCTGAAAGTTCATCATATTCTTGTTCCTCGTAGGTTTCTTCTTCTTGTTCTGTCTCTTGTTCCTCGGCGTCGACTTCTACCACCTTCGGTCGGGTGGGGGCTGCTGTTGTTGTCTGGGGTTGTGGTTCTTGAGCTTCCGTCTCGAGATTAGAGTCATAGATCAGTCTAGCCACTTCTTCATCCGTGAGATCGTTGAGAGTAAAACCTTGTGGGAATTCCAGATCTGATAGGACGGGTGGAAATACCAGATTAGGCCCCTCTGTGCTTGGTCTTGGTAGCCGGATTGTGAATGGCCTAATGCATCGTGTCTGGGGAGGGGTAATTTCTGGTGTAGTGGTGGCTCCCCTTGGTTGAGCACAGGGTAGTTGTACTCCCCCCCTCATCTTCTTTGATGGGGGACCTGCTGCTGATAGTCTTCTTTGGAATTCCTGGGCGCGGGGCCATATGAGTGCCCTCTGAATAGGCACGTCGTAGGCCAGACATCGGTAGATTATCTTGGTTAGAGCGCAACATCCATGAAGCACATTTTTCTGCTTCTTGTTCCACCTTTGATGGGCTAGATTGGTTTACTTGCTGAGATATTTTGCTGCGCAGGTACTTTTGATTTCCGGCATAGGTGGTACTCTGCTTCTTCTACCTTTGATCCACCTTTGGTTGCTGCCTCCTTCTGGCCTTTGGAAAAGAAGGGAGTTCCATTGCATCCCTGACTCCTTTTTTGAGAATATCATTCCTCTGCAACACATAGTTTTGGACAAGAACAGCATGGTCAACTTCATGTGCACCCCTGGAGGGACCAGGAGTCTGTGCCTTTCCTAGTTCCTTGAGTGCTCCATTATCTAACTCTACGGTAATTCGACTATGATTGACCCATACCTGAAGAAGTCCACTTCTTAGGTTTAAGTTGACTGCTTGGTCATAGATCTAGTCTTGACCCAAGACAAGGGGTTCCGTGAGGTCCTCATCTTGACACACTAGTACTTTAACTGTCATTGCCTCATCATGAATGTAGAGGGGAAGTTCCACCTCGCCCATGCAAGGGGTTTCCACGCCTCCCAATCCTATGAGATATGCTTCCACAGGATTGACAGTTAATTGCAACTCTTGACAGTAAGACAATTTAACAGCACTAGTGGCTGCACCTGAGTCAATCAAGGCTCTTACAGTCCTTGCACTCTTTCCTTGTCCTATATCTAAGGTTATGAAAGGACGTCGATCAGTTATCTTATGTGAGCTAACACCTGAAACTTCACACATAGCCATGTCATATCTTTGATCTGTGTATGCATCTTGCCTAGGGCGCTCTCTGCCTTGTCTTCTTAATTTCATCCTTCTGATGCGTTCTAAAGCTTCTGCGTGAGCTTCTTCTCGAATTCGCTTTTCTTCCTCCTTGCGTTTCTTAGCAGTGTTGAGTCGACTGAGCATTTCCTCCGTGAGGGGTTCTTGATACAACTTGACTCTGCATCCGCTAATATAGTTTGGGAGAATATCACCCTCTAATGTGGCCAGTTGTACTGCTCCACTTGTGGAGATCCTATTGATGATCATAGGTCCGTAGCCTCTCTTTTCTAGCTTCCTTGCGTGTTGTTTCAGTGTATAGACTAAAACTAGATCTCCTGCTTTCAAGCCCTTATCCTTCACATGGGCATCAAAGTATGCCTTCTGTCTCTTCTTAGCTGCATTTATTCCTGCAGCTGCTCTCAGTCTTGTTTCTCCTAATCGTTCAAGGTCAAAAAGTCTAGAGGAGAGTTCATGACCCGTCCATTCGTGCTCTTGTGCTACTCTCAATGTAGGAATCAAGAAGTCCAAGGGTAGAACAGCGTTTTGGCCAAATACCATCTGAAACGGTGTGGCTTGGAGTACCGTTTTATAGGCAACTCGATATGCCCAAACAGCATGGTGTAGCTGTTTGTCCCAATCAGAGCGTTTAGTGTTTACTAATTTTGTCAGTACATTGCATAAGATCTTATTGGTGCTCTCAGCTTGTCCATTAGCTTGAGGGTGGTAGGGGGCAGATTTCTTATGTATTACTAGGAATTCTTGGAGTAGATTCTCAATCACTTCGTTCAAGAAGTGAGTGCCTCTATCACTTACAAGCTCTATAGGTAGCCCGTATCTTGTGAATACATTCTCAAACAAGAATTTGGCAGTTGTTTGAGCATCGTTCTTCATCGTGGCTTTTACCTCTACCCACTTAGTTAGATAGTCTGTTGCAACAATAATGTATTCTGCATGGGAACCCTTAGCTGGGGGATTAATAGGACCTACGAAGTCTATTCCCCACTTAGAGAATGCACGTCCACCCATCATAGGTTTCAGTGGCATCTCATCTTTTCGTATAGGATACTGAGTTCTCTGACAGACATCACATCGCTTCACATAGGTATGTGCGTCCATGTGAAGGGTAGGCCACCAGAAGCCCGTAAATAGTATCGCCTTGATCACCCAATCTGGTCCAAAGTGTCCTCCTGCTACACCTTGGTGAGCAGTTTCCAAGATCTTAAGATATTCACTTTCATGGACACATAGTCTCAGGTAACCATCTTTACCATGCTTGTATAGATTATCACCAATGAGTGAGTAATCCTGGGCTTCTTGTTCTAAACTCCTTTTCCTAGCCAGAGTCATGTCTGGAGGGAATGCTTTCGTCCTCAGGAAGGATACTAGTGGTTCACTCCAATCTGGCACTATGGATACTTGATAAAGAGTGGCGTGTTCCACAGGTGGTTTAGTGCAGCAGATTGGGCATTCCTTGCACAACTTTTGGACATCCGCTTCCATAGTTGGCCAATGCACTCCGAATCTCCTTAGTGTTTGTAAGGTTCGTTGCTTTGAATGGTGTTGCTCTAGCGCACCTACATGTGCTAAATGCAACCATTTATTGTACTCGTCCTCTTCCACACAACAAGCTAAGATTCATTGATCTGTGTGCTTGTACATGCTTCCTGCCATGATGTGGTACTTTTGGGCTTTAACAACCTCTCTATTCCGTGTGTTTACTACTGGATGGTTAGGCCCGTATGTCAATACTGGCACCAATGGCTTATCCCACTGCGGCACCACTTCCAAATTAAACAAGTAAGCATCAGGAAGGTCATCTGACACTCCTTGTGGGGCTTCTCCCGATGTGAGCCTAGAGAGGTGATCTGCTCTCAAATGAGTCCTCCCTTTCCTTACCACAACCTCAAAATCATATTCCATTAGCAAGAGAAACCATCTCACTAATCTTCCTGTATTGCATGGCTTGTTTACGAGGTATAGCAATGCTTGATGATCAGTAAAAAATTTAAACTTATTTGCAAGCAAATAGTGTCTAAATTTCTTAACTGCATATACCATGCCTAAGCCTTCTCTCTCCGTAGTGGTGTAATTTCGTTCAGCTGCATTCAACTGTCTACTGGCATAGGCAATTGGAAGATCCATATTACCTTCACCAGTAGGTTGAGCAAGTATAGACCCAATGGCATAATTGGATGCATCCACGTGAACATGGAATGGCTTATTCCAATCTGGTGTGGTTAAGATTGGTGCTGAACATAATCTTCGTTTAAGCTCCTGGAAGGAATTCTCACATTCATCCGTCCACTCAAAGTTAGTCAGGAGTCCATACATGGGCTTTGCAATGACAGCATACATGTGTATAAATCGTCGGTAATAACCACAATGCCCCATGAAAGCTTGTACTTCCTTAACATTCTTTGGCCTAGGTAGCTCTGCTATAGCTCTCACTTTCTCTTCGTCAGTGGATATGCCATTCTTTGACACTATGTGCCCTAGAATCTTGCCTTGCCTGACCATAAAAACACACTTTTCTGGGTTCAGGCAGACTTGATATTCTCTACATTTGTCAAAGATTTGTCTGAGTTCAGGGATATGGGTTTGTCTAATGTTGGAATGAGCACAAAGATGGTCAACATAGACTTCTAAGTTTTTCCTCAGGAACTCTTTAAATACATGGCACATTAGTCTCTGGAAGGTAGCTGGTGCATTGGTAAGCCCAAATGGCATTACTCTAAAAGCAAAAATGCCCCATTCTGTGGCAAAGGCTGTCTTATGCTGATCTTCTGGAGCTATGGCTACTTGATTGTAGCCCGAAAATCCATCAAGGAAGCTGTACACTTCCTTGCCTGCCACTCTTTCTAAGAGATGTTCTGTGATGGGAAGCGGATAGTTATCTCGAATCGTGGCTGCATTAACCTTTTTCAAGTTAATGCACACACGCAGCTTGCCATTCTTCTTAGGCACCACTACAATGGGGGATACCCACTCGTCGTGCTCAATTTCATAGATAAATCCAGCTTCAACCAGTCTATCTATCTCTTCTTTGATCTTAGCAGCGTAATTATCGTTATATGTATAGGGTTTTTGCTTAGAGGGTTTGGCATCTGAAGTCATGGGGATGGTGTGTGAGCATATGTCCGGGTCAACACCTTTCAAATCCTTGTAACTCCAAGCGAATACATCTCTGTATTCTCTTAGCAAGGCAATTAACGCATGCTCTTCTTCCTCTGTTAGGTCATGGCCTATGTATGTGCATCTCTCCTCTCCTTCTTCTAGGGCCACTACTATTTTCTTGGTGGTTTCTTTGTTATCATAGGCCTCTCCTGATTGTGCCTCTCTTTTCAGCATTCTGATCATGACTCTCCTGTCATCTATCTCATACTTCTTAAAATTTTCTGGGACCTCAAACAAAGATTCTTCCTCTTTTGGTGAGACTTCTCTCTTCTTTCGTTTCTTCCCTTCTTCCTTCGGGGTCACATGTGTGGCTAATCTTACATCATTTGTGAGCTCTCCATGCCTCTGGGGTTGAAATTCTACTTCATGGAAGTATTCTTCATCTGATGCAAATGGTGAGTCCATAATGATTGACTCTAGATCGGAGCCACTTGCATCCTCAAACGCATCAGGGCTCGGGTCGCATTCTTCTAGAACTGCCTCTCCCATGATTGGCTCTATGGAGAAGACTGAAATGTCATAGCCATCCTCATCACAGTGGGGTGTCCATTGTTCTTCATTGATGGCTACGTCCATTGTTGCTAAGATTTCTGCCCAGCCATGGGGTTCAAATTCCTCATCAGGAAAGACTACAGGTGCATAGGCTGGGTCTTGGATTGATCTATGGGTTTCTTTCGCACCTACCTCTCTGGCCTTCTCTCTCTTCTCTTCTTCTACTGCTACCTTGCACATCCATAAGTGGGTGTCTTCATGCATCCAAGAGGATCCTGACCCTATGGAATGCACCGATTCTGTATCATCTTTGGCTCTATGGATGGAATTCCATTGGATAGGAGGGACATCTCTATGAGAGTAATCCTTGAGATTGACTTTGGTCGTAACACCTAAGTGTTGCAGGTACAAAGAATTGGTTCCCCAGTCCTATACCACTTGCAACTGTCGCATGAATGGTCTTCCCAAAATCATCTCATTGGCATGATTTTTGCTAAAGTCACATATAGCAAATGTATGCTCGAACTCGACACCACAAATGGTGAGAGGTATTCCTTCTAGCAATCCTAAGGGTCTCTCAATATGACCATCTGCATCTGCAATTTCATTCTCGTTGGTCTGAGTGCTGGCTTGCCCCAACGCTTCCATAGGGAAGTAGTGGCAATTGCAACTCCTGCACCTGAGTCCAAAATTGCCTTGGTGGTGTACTCCTGGTAGGTGATGGGAAGATAGGTGTTCCCTTCTTCACCTTCACACATATCTCCTATCTTATCCAAGGGAATTTCTGGCATTGTCCTATGGGATCCTACCTGGGAACGAGGTTTGGCTATTTCTGGTACTTGTTTGGCGACATGTTTCCATAATTCAGGTCTAACCTTGAGTAGCTCTTCTAACTTGAGATTGCACTGCACGTTAGTGTTCTTCACTACCTCTGTGTTCCTAGGTATGACTGAATCTTCGTTTCTTACCATGACTGTAGGTGCTCTCATGCAGGTGGACTTCGCTTCCCATGGGCCTGTGAAATGGGGTAGTTCTTGTAAAGAATTAGACTCAAAGTCTAATCTTTCTTGAGATTGGGTACTCTCCTGCTCTCCATAAATGGATGGGATGTCTTGTGGGAATTGGTCATGTGCCTCATCCACAAGTTCAATAGGAGGAGGGACTTCACTTTCCTTAGCCCATTTGTCTTCTTGAATCTCGCGTAGGAATTTTGGTGTGAACCGATTCATAGAAGATGATGTGTCCGGCTCCGTAGAGTTAGGCACATAGGCTTCTTGAGCAGGAATGCTTACTCTTTCACTTGCCTTGCCCTTGTGTTGAGAGGCTGGTTCCTTTGGTGATTGTGCCATTAGATTCTCTATTCTTTCTAAGGAGGGGAAGTTGTCTGGTTCAGTGAAATTGGCCACATAAACTTTTGATGGGGGATGGGTCATGTTTTTGCTTGCTTTCTCCCTTTCTTGATTTTTTTCTTCCTTGGCCGATCTGGCAATTATGCCCTCTAACTTCTCTAGAAGTCCATCCAAGTGTAATTGCGTCTTGGCTGAGCCCGAGTAATTGAAAAGGCGACTAGCTTCAAACATAGTTTGAGCCAATGCTACCATTTTCGTGCAAAGCTTGGTTCTTTCTATCTCTAGGTCAGCTCTAGGGTAACACTTGTCGTGATCTATGACATTTGGCCCTTCTTGAATTCTGGCCTGATATGCTTTAAGCATCATGTCTATGTCTTCTGGAATGGGATCAGCTAATACTGATCCTACTCTAGGGGGTGGTGGAATCATATGAGGTGGGTTGGAAGGTGGCTGGTCGGATGGCGATGGGAATGGTGGTGGTGGAATAGTGTGAGAGGGAGTTTGAGATGTGAGTTCAGTTATCCTCGCTTTGGTTTCTCTTATGCTTTCCTCAAGTTCACTCATCTTTTTAGCCCATTGTCTTTTCATTCTTTCTCGACTATCTTTCCATGCTCTAGTCCTTTTCTTTGTCACGCTCTCGGTTTCACTAGCCTCTGGGTTCTTATCCTGGTTTACCCCTTGATTCTGCTGCAATGCTTGAGCTCTAGTGACTACCTGTACGGGAGCAGTGGAAGTGACACTTCCTGTGGAATCTACCACTAACCCAATAACATTGATAGGTGTGATTTTTTGCATATTATTGGGGTTCTTTGGGCAATCTTGTAAGAGATGCTCTTTTCCACAATCTTGGCAAAACCCTTGGATCGTCACTGATTGGTTTTGTGTAGGTGGAGGTAAGGGGCAATCACGAATGAGGTGATCTCCTTGGCATCCGTAGCACAGTCCTCTTGGGAATGGAGGTCTTACTTGCCTAGGTTGAGGCCTAGGGTTGGGGTTTGCATACATGATGTTTGTGTAATCTGACTCCCAACTAGGTTCATTTGGCTCTTCACTATAGTAAGACTCACCATGCTCAGGAGATTGCAGGTAGTAAGCATGGGGACTATCGACATGTGTAGAATCAAAGCTATGGTCACCGGGGTCACTTTCAGAAAGCAAGGATGTTACAGGGACTATAGCTCTATTCAGGTTCTCTTTTGCAGCAGTATACTTTACCGGAATCACATTGGCTGGGGCAGGGGGTTGTTGTGCTAACACAGGTTGAGGCCTTTGTTGGGCTTGATATGGTTGCTGATAAGGTTGTTGTGGCCTGCCATATGGCTGTGGAGGGTGCTGGTTCTGGTATCTTCCATGTGGTGGATAGGGTTGAGGATAAGTTTGCCTAACTGTTTGCTTATTGTAGGGGCAATCTTGTGCGGTGTGATTGGTGTACCTCCGTTCTATAGTGCAGTACTGGCTGCTAGGATTTACCTGGGGCTGAGCCATAATGGGACATACGTTCACCATGTGGTCGCCGCCACAAGTATAGCACCTTTTCACAGGGGCAAACCTTGGGATTTGTTTGCTAGTTACGCCTAATTTTTGAGCTACTTTCTCTGCAAGTTCCTCAACTGATGTGGATTGCGTGGAAGAGAGGCTAGAGGCACTATCTGGATCTTTGTATATCTTGGAAAGCTCTAACTCCTCCCCTAGATTATCCTCAATGTCAATACACATGCGTACACACTCTTCTATGGTCCTAGGGTCCTTCAAGTACACATATGATCTTAATTTGGTACTTAGCAATCCATCCAAGAATAAAGCCACTTGCTTGGCTGGTGTGGGTAACTCCGAAACAGGGCATCTTTCAAGATATTGCCTAAATCTCCTTCCTGCAAGTCTCACGGTCTCTTGCGGGGTTTTCTTGAAGCTGTGAATCAGCGAGGAGGTATTATGCCTTATGCCACTCTTAGAAAATTCAATAATGAAAGTCTCTAGGAGTTAGTCTATGCTCCTGAACTGCCTCTCATTTAGTGGCTGAAACCATGTCAGGGCAGTGTTCCTAAGGGTCAGACCAAAGGCATTGTACTGCGTGAATAGATCCTCCACTTGTTCAGCTCTCAGGACTTGCCTAAACTCAGCCACATGATCGTATGGATCTCCAGTGCCATCGAAGTAGTTCTTCATGGACTTAACTAGCTACGTCGGTCTCAAAGTCCTTGTGTGCTCTCTAGGTCGTGGTAGAGGGAACTCCTCCGCATTTCTTTGATTCCTATGAGCTCTAAGTATCTCAGGTTCTACTCTATTCGTTTCCATCCTCGTTCTTTCTCTGCCCACTGGGTTGGCAAAGCTTACTTCTGGCCTTTCTCTATGTCTATCTCTTTGCATTCCATGAGCTTGGGATGTTCCAGCTCCAGGGTGACCATAGGATACATTCGATCTTGGTTGGGGGAAAACGAATTCACCCTTCCAAGTGTAAGCATGCCTATCATTTTCTGTCACCACAAAGATCCTCTCCGAAGCGTGATCTAAGTAGGTCACTCTGCCTGGGCTATCAGGATCCTTAAACTCATAGATCATGATTGTCTCTATATCGGTTGGCTGATCAGATTTATACCTCCAAAAGGCTTCGTCAGTTTCTCGATTGAGGAGCAAATCTATGCTCTTGTTGTCTTGGGGAACCCACTCAGGTGTGATAATCCTAGTGAGAACAGATTTGCCTCGGGGGGTTCCAGGTTCTACACCCATGTTTCCTTGTTCCAAGTCACCTAAGTCCGCCTCTGAGATTACGTTCCCAAATTCATCTGTCCTATCTGGGTGACTGGTGACCACGTATATGGTTCCTTCTTTATCCAAGTATGCTCCATTTTCAAACTTGACCGCTGGGTGCTCTAGTCCAATGGATTGATCAGGATTCTTAATCTGTACCACAGATCTTCCTAGGCCGTCCTCATAGATGCTGGCACCTAATCGGTTGGTCCTAAGGTATTCCAACTGCGTTTTGTAGGGGCCTTCTACTCTGTGCAAGTAAGGCACTCCTGAACTGCCTGTAGGTCTGTCCATGCCTTGAGACATCTCTGATTCACTAGTCTCAGAACTTGGGTAGTAGGAGTGGTGACTCAACTGCTGGGCCCAAGACCTAGCAGTGTGGTTGACACTAGCCTCTGAAGACCTAAGGCTTTGCCTCTCTCTTACTAGGTGTCGTCCTGATCTAAGGTTCATATGCCTAACTGATTAGCCCAATTTTTGCCCAGAGTACAACCTCGTTGCCGATCAATTGGTATCAGTCACTTGACTCTTTTTATGTTGATTATCGTGTTTATACTCTTGTCCGATATCACGTCGTTAGGAATACTTGAGTTTAATTTTGCCTTTGAGTTTGGTCGTTTCACGTTAGGTTCTTTTCCTTTAAAGTTGTCGTTCACACACACACAGGTTATCTCTTGACTTGCACTTGATTTCTTAGATAGTCTTTGATTTATCTCGTGCCTATCGTTGCCTGGAATTACTTCTAACACTATCCGCACTTAGCCTAAACTAAGAATTGACAGAGGGTGTTGCGGGTTTTCCAACCTTGAGTTCCTTTCCTTGTGGTGTTGCCCTGATGTGCCCAGGACGTGCGTTCCCAAGCTTGCACTTACTCTTGCCTTGCGTACCCTTCGCTGCTCTCAAAAGGACCTGTAAAAGGCCCACTGTTAGCTCAAGACTTAAATTCAAAAGACAGAACCAATCACTTTCATTCATGTAACACTTCACCAATTTGCACTATGCCTTTTTGGACACAACTCTAGAGATCCCTGAACCTTGTTGCCCCTAGGTATGGTCAACTTCAAAAGACCCTATCTAATATTCCTGATCTTAATTTAACCGTAACCAGTCGATGTTTTTGTTGTACTCCCCGCGAGCTTTCCAACAAAACAAGAATCACGGCAAACAGATTTCGTATGAGAAAGTTAAGCCTGTTCAGAGTTTTGGGCTAAAACAGGATTAGACTAGGTTAACAGGCAAACAAGAGTTTCTCGAGTTACTTGGGTCATGCCCTCGTAATGCAATACTACACCCTTGTGTTTGTCCCACACTTGACCAAAATTTAAACCACTATTTTTGCCTTAAAATTTTGACCTAATTTACCCTTCTAACGTGTTCGCAGAGTCTGTCGGTGGCGATTGACAGGTCAGTCGCGATCGACATGTCGATCGCGATTGACAGGTCCGTCGTGGCTGTCAGTCGCGATTGACTGGTCAGTCGCGATTGACAGGTGGCCCGAATTTTCAGTCGATCGTGGTCAAACCATCGTTGACTCTGTTAGTCGCGATTGACTGGTCAGTCGCGATTGACAGGGCTCTCGAAAAGTCAATCAGTCGTGGTCAAAGGATCATTGACTCTGTCAGTCGCGATTGATGGGTCGATCGCGATTGACAGGTCGGTCGCGAGGTCTGTCCGTCGTGGTCAAACAGTCGTTGACTGTGTCGGTCGCGATTGACAGAGCCGTCGTGGGCTGTCAGTCGCGATTGATGAGTCGATCGCGATTGATGAGTCGATCGCGATTGATGGCTCGATCGCGACTGACACGTGTCACGCGTATGGTCCGTCGGTCGTGGTCAATCCGTCGTTGACTCTGTCGGTCGCGATTGACAGAGCCGTCGTGGGCTATCGATCGCGATTGACAGATCTGTCCGTCATGGTTTGTCGGTCGCGATTGACAGAGCGATCGCGATTGACAGAAATCTGAGGAGTTTCAAAATTCTAAGCACATTTTTGGGAAGCTCTAGGCCTGTAGATCATGGTTTTGCACTTTGTTTGGTAATTTGAGCGTTTTTTCTGTCGGTCGCGATTGACAGAAGTCGGCGACACACAGACAGTTACTTCGAATTCCGTATCTGTGCAGAGTGCTGGGGACGATGATGTGACCTGTACCTGCAAGACAGCTCAAGAAACATGCAAAAATAGCACACGCAATTTCGCTCTCTCGCTCTCTCTCACAAGTGAAATGAGGGAAATGAGGTGGAGATGGGGATATAGTCAAAAAACTGAAATTTTCGCGATGATGGAGATGGAGGTGGAAGATGGTGATGATGATGATGGTGATGATGGTGGTGAGGTAAGAAAGAGAAAAATAGGAAAAGTAAGGAAATTACCTACAACGCCAACGTCTCCAATCTACGTCTTACCATCACACGCTCGTCCTCAAAGCTCGATCCCCGGCAACGGTGCCAAAATTTGGTGTAGCTCAGTAATGAGTAGCACCTCCTTTAATGTCAATCTGGGAAGACGTGAGGATGGTATGAAGACCTCGAGCAAGTGGAGGCACAAGTGCGTGAGTGAGAAGCACACAAACATGCACACACATACACACACACGCGCACACAGGGCAAGACAAAGAGGGAGAAGCAATGGAATTCTTAGTTTACTATCAAAAAGCTCTTACAAGTTTGTTTCAATTACAATCCACCCTGAAAAATGAGCTCTCTAGCTCCTTTTATAGTTTTTGACTAGCTTTGGCCCTGTTCAGACCTAGTGTCCGGCCTAGTTAAAAATTAGGTTCCAGAGCTGATTTGAGGGCTCAAACGAGATCTAAAAATTACGAAAATTGGCAGGTAGATACTTCTAAAGCTCCTCAAGCTCAAGGACTCCTTGGCTTGCACAAAATGGAGCTACAAAAATATGAAATGGTATTTACAATGGTGTTTAGTGATGAGAATCACTTTTAATTGGTGTAAGGGTTTTTGAAAAGTTAAAGGGTTGCCTAAGTGCTAGATTTGCGTGAATGCTCATACTTGCTTCTTCATGAGGAAAATTATTGGCCTATTTGCCAGATCTTCTTTGACTGCCATGTCTGCCTATGCTATCCCTTCGCTCTGACTCTCTTCGTCTTGTGGCTCCTTCGGTTCCCTGACTGCTGCCAACACCATTCCATGTTCACGTGGATGCATCCAATTATGCTATTGGATGTGTGCTTGCACAACCTACTGGTGAAGGTAATATGGATCTTCCAATTGCCTATGCTAGTCAACAATTGAATGCAGCTGAACGAAATTACACCACTACAGAGAGAGAAGGATTAGGCATGGTATATGCAGTTAAGAAGTTTAGACACTATTTGCTTGCAAATAAGTTTAAATTTTTTACTGATCATCAGGCATTGCTATACCTCGTAAACAAGCCGTGCAATACAGGAAGATTAGTAAGATGGTTTCTCTTACTAATGGAATATGATTTCGAGGTTGTGGTAAGGAAAGGGAGGACTCATTTGAGAGCTGATCATCTTTCTAGGCTCACATCTGGAGAAGCCCCACAAGGAGTATCAGATGACCTTCCTGATGCTTACTTGTTCAATTTGGAAGTGGTGCCGCAGTGGGCTAAGCCATTGGTACCAGTGTTAACATATGGACCTAACCACCCAATAATAGCCACACAAAATAGAGAGGTAGTAAAAGCCCAAAAGTACCACATCATGGCAGGAAGCATGTACAAGCACACAGATCAAGGAATCTTGGCTTGTTGTGTGGAAGAGGACGAGTACAATAAATGGTTGCATTTAGCACATGTAGGTGCGTTAGAGCAACACTACTCAAAGCAACGAACCTTACAGACACTAAGGAGACTCGGAGTACATTGGCCAACTATGGAAGCTGATGTCCAAAGGTTGTGCAAGGAATGCCCAATCTGTTGCACTAAACCACCTGTGGAACACGCCACTCTTTATCAAGTATCCATAGTGCCAGACTGGAGTGAACCACTAGTTTCCTTCTTGAGGACGAAAACATTCCCTCTAGACATGACTCTGGCTAGGAAAAGGAGTTTAGAACAAGAAGCCGATGATTACTCACTCATTGGTGATAATCTCTACAAGCGTGGCAAGGATGGTTACCTGAGAGTGTGTGTCCATGAGAGTGAATATCTTAAGATCTTGGAAACTGCTCACCAAGGTGTAGCAGGAGGACACTTTGGACCAGATCGGGTGATCAAGGCAATACTCTTTGCGGGCTTCTGGTGGCCAACCCTTCACATGGATGCACATACCTATGTGAAACGATGTGATGTGTGTCAGAGAACTCAGTATCCTATACGTAAAGATGAGATGCCACTGAAACTTATAAAGGGTGGACGTGCATTCTCTAAGTGGGGAATAGACTTCGTAGGTCCTATTAATCCCCCAGCTAAGGGTTCTCATGCAGAATACATCATTGTTGCAACAGACTATCTAACTAAGTGGGTAGAGGTAAAAGCCACAACGAAGAACGATGCTCAAACAACAGCTAAGTTTTTATTTGAGAATGTGTTCACTAGATACGGGCTACCCATAGAGCTAGTAAGTGATAGAGGCACTCATTTCTTGAATGAAGTTATTGAAAATCTGCTCCAAGAATTCTTGATAGTGCATAAGAAATCTGCCCCCTATCACCCACAAGCTAATGGGCAAGTCAAAAGCACAAACAAGATTCTATGTAATGTGTTGACCAAGTTAGTGAATAATAAACGCTCTGATTGGGACAAACAGTTACACCATGCTGTTTGGGCATACCGAGTCGCCTACAAAACGGTACTCCAAGCCACCCCCTTTCAGATGGTGTTTGGTCAAAATGCTGTGCTACCTTTAGACTTTTTGATACCTACATTGAAAGTAGCACAAGAGCATGAATGGACGGGTCATGAACTCTCCTCTAGACTTTTTGACCTTGAACGATTAGGAGAAACAAGACTGAGAGCAGCTGCAGGGATATATGCAGCAAAGAAACGACAGAAGGCGTACTTTGATGCCCACGTTAAGGATAAAGGTTTAAAGGTAGGCGACTTAGTTTTAGTCTACACATTGAAACAACACGCAAGGAAGCTCGAAAAGAGAGGCTACGGACCTATGATCATCAATAGGATCTCCACGAGTGGAGCAGTACAACTAGCCACTTTAGAGGGTGATGTTCTCCCAAACTATATTAGCGGATGCAGAGTCAAGTTGTATCAGGAACCTCTCACGGAGGAAATGCTAAGTCGACTCAATACTGCTAAGAAACGCAAAGAGGAAGAAAAGCGAATTCGAGAAGAAGCTCAAGCAGAAGCCCTAGAGCGCATCCGGAGAATGAAATTAAGAAGACAAGGTAGAGAGCACCCTAGGCAAGATGCATATGTAGATCAAGGATATGACGTGGCTATGTGTGAAGTTTCAGGTGTTAGCTCACATAGGATAACTGATCGACGTCCTTTCATAACCTTAGATATAGGACAAGGAAAGAGTGCAAGGACTGTAAGAGCCTTGATTGACTCAGGCGCAGCCACTAGTGCTGTTAAATTGTCTTACTGTCAAGAGTTGCAGTTAACTGTCAATCCTGTGGAAGCATATCTCATAGGATTGGGAGGCGTGGAAACCCCTTGCATGGGCAAGGTGGAACTTCCCCTCTATATTCATGATGAGGCAATGATAGTTAAAGTACTAGTATGTCAAGACGAGGACCTCACGGAACCCCTTGTCCTGGGACAAGACTGGATTTATGACCAAGCAGTCAACTTAAACCTAAGAAGTGGACTTCTTCAGGTATGGGTGAATCAGTCTAGAATTACAATGGAGTTAAATAAGGGAGCACTCGAGGAACTAGGAAAGGCACAGACTCCTGGTCCCTCCAGGGGTGCACATGAAGTTGACCATGCTGTTCTTGTCCAAGGCTATGTGATGCAGAAGAATGAAGATCTCAAAAAAGGAGTCAGAACCACAACGGAACTCCCTTCTTTTCCAAAGGCCAGAGGGAGGCAGCAACCAAAAGTGGATCAAAGGCATAAGAAGCAGAGTACTACCTATGTCGGAGACCAAAAGTACCTGCGCAGCAAAATGTCTCAGCTAGTGAAACAAGTGTGGGTGCGGAAAGGCGAACACCCGGTTGCACTCAAGCCAACCACACGAGCAAAGCCTCTTATTAGTAACCAACAACACGACACTAATAAGAAGTCTTTTCGAAGTTCTTCTGCTAACGTGAAGTCTATTTGGGTGCCCAAGAAGTCGATGAAGGCTAGCCCACAATCAAGACAAATTTGGGTGCCTAAGGCTTGTTTGCGGGCTCAAATAGTTACACCAAGAACACACCCTATATAGCATGATCCATTCACTCGCACAGCCGGCATCCACTCGTTTTCAACACTCAGGAACACACCAAGGCCCATGAGCACGAACAGAATCACTTGTAAATGGGTCCCTAAAAGGCCTCATTTTCAAGCCGACACACCTATAAAGCTCTCGAGAGTCTCTACGAAACCAAGAGCAAAACCCATCCACTGCATTTGGCAGGCTAAGACTTGTAACAAACCCCCGGACCCCATTTGTAAATCCATGTCAACCTACTAACCACATCACTATCACACTACATCATTCCACTTAGCTCTTAGGTCGTCCAAAATCCTAACCACACACACACTCGCACCGAGCACTTACTAACCTATTATTCGCTCCCGACCCTCATGTTAATGTTGTAATGCAAACAACAACGGTTTTCTCTTGTCCTGTACAATGTTAACACATGTTGTATATTCTCACAGAGACAGGCAGCAAGAAGTAACATGGCAGATACGGTAGGAACTAGCTCCCAGGCAGGCACCAGCCCCCAAGTTGTGGACATTGAAAGCCTTTCGGCCGAGGAGGAATTAAAGGAACGACCAACGGCATTAAGGGCATTACATGCCATACCGATTCAGAATCCTCCACAGGGTCACACAATGCCGGTGGGCAAAACCTCACACTGGTTCAGTGACGTTGCGGGACCTCTGGGTGAAGGCACATACATGTGGGAGTCCGAGGTAGAATTCAATGGACGTTGGGGCAGATACCACTTCTTTACCAGGGAGTTTGAAAAGCTACAGAATAACGAAGGACTGAAGCCGATATGGAAGAAGGCTGGGCTCTATGATTATTTCAAGTTCCAACTACCAAAGCCTGATTTTCTAAGGTGCTCATACTTGATCAGCACCCTCACTCCAAGCAAAGACAAAAAAGGATACAGCTCCTTTGTACTCCCATCACTCACAAGGGGCAACGAGCTGAAGCGTTTCCGCTTGACTATCAACTTGGTAAGAGAAGCTCTCGACATGAAAGGTATGCACATTCCTACGGAGAAAGAGACAATGGTCCCCGATAATATGAAGAACAGGAATCTGACGAAGTTAAAGGACATGGTCGCGATGACACCTACGATCGCCGTTCATTTACGCATGGTCATGCAACATTTCGCATTCCCCGCACAGGAAAGGTTCACAATGCCTCCCAAAAAGATCTGGTTTAGCCTCTACTTAGCAGATGCCTTTGATTTGACAATCAATATGCCCCACTGGATTATCGACCAAATTCATTTGGCTCATCAAAGGTGGTATAAGAAACAAAAATATGTACTGTATGGATGCTGTGCGCTTACAAGAATCGTGTATAGATGTCTCGCATATGATGTACCGGTGCAAAGGGCTCTCATTTGGACCAGAGCACAGGAGTTTCAACGCAGACTGTCAGTCGCAGGGCCTCCCTCAAAGAAGATGAGAGGCACCGTCCAGATGCCTTGTGCACAAGCCCGCGGTGCAACCCTAACACCTGAAACAACCCCAAGACTTCCCAGACGAGTACAACCATTTACTATCAGGTTACCCAGGCACAGCACAGATGGCCCTAACCTTGTGTTTCCACCAGTACCTACTGATCTGGAATTTCCTCACGGATTCACTTTGGAAGATCTAACGGATGAAGAAGTTGCCAGAATCATTGAAGCTGTTAATGCGGAAGTCGAAGCAGAGCAGGGTAGTGGACAACAAACGGCTACAGAACAACCCCAGCCAAGACAACCAGAAGTGGTGGAATTGGAGCATGAAGAAGAAGAAGGCCAAGAGGATGAACAGGAAGGATTTTCTGATGAGGAGGCGCATGACTATGAGCAAGAACTTATACAGGAGCTAGAGGGTGTGTTGGCAGCAGTCAGGGAACCGAAGGAGCCACAAGACGAAGAGAGTCAGAGCGAAGGGACAACACAAGCAGACATGGCAGTCAAAGAAGATCTGGCAAGTAGGCCAATAATTTTCCTCATGAAGAAGCAAGTACGAGCATTCACGCAGATCTAGCACTAAGGCAACCTTTAATTTTTCAAAACCTTTACACCAATTAAAAGTGATTCTCATCACTAATAACCCCTGTAAATACCATGTTCACCTTTTTGTAGCTCCATTTTGTGCAAGCCAAGGAGTCCTTGAGCTTGAGGAGCTTTAGGAGTATCTACCTGCCAATTTTCATATTTTTTAGATCTCGTTTGAGCCCTCTAATAAGCCCTGGAACCTAAATATTTAACTAGGCCGGACACTAGGTCTGAACAGGGCCAAAGCTAGTCAAAAACTATAAAAGGAGCTAGAGAGCTCATTTTTGAAGGTAGATTGTAATTGAAACGAACTTGTAAGAGCTTTTTGAAAGTAATCTAAGAACTCCATTGCTTCTCACTCTTTGTCTTGCTGTGTGTGCACGTGTGTGTGTATGTGTGTGCATGCTTGTGTGCTTCTCACTCACGCACTTGTGCCTCCACTTGCTCGAGGTCTTCATACCATCCTCACGTCTTCCCGGATTGACATTAAAGGAGGTGCTACTCATCACTGAGCTACACCAAATTTTGGCGCCGTTGCCGGGGATCGAGCTTTGAGGACGAGCGTGTGATGGTAAGACGTAGATTGGAGACGTTGGCGTTGTAGGTAATTTCTTTACTTTTCCTATTTTTTCCTTTCTTACCTCACCACCATCATCACCATCATCATCATCACCATCTCCCACCTCCATCTCCATCATCGCGAAAATTTCAGTTTTTTGATCATATCACCTTCTCCACCTCATTTTCCTCATTTCACTTGTGAGAGAGAGCGAGAGAGCGAAATTGTGTGCGCTGTGTTTGCATGTTTTTTGAGCTGTCTTGCAGGTACAGATCACATCATCGTCCCCAGCACTCTGTGTAGGTACAGAATTCGAAGTAACTGTCTGTGTGTCATCGACCTCTGTCAATCGCGACCGACAGAAAAAATGCTCAAAGTGCCAAACAAAGTGCAAAACCATGATCTACAGGCCTAGAGCTTCCCAAAAATGTGTTTAGTTTTTTGAAATTCCTCAGATTTCTGTCAATCGCGATCGCTCTGTCAATCGCGACCGACAAACCACGACGGACAGACCTGTCAATCGCGATCGACCAGTCAATCGCGATCGACAGCCCACGACCGACACGTCAATCGCGACCGACAGAGTCAACGACCGATTGACCACGACCGACAGACCATACGCGTGACACGTGTCAATCGCGATCGAGTCATCAATCGCGATCGACTCATCAATCGCAATCGACACAGTCAACGATTGTTTGACCACGATGGACATACCACGATGGCTCTGTCAATCGCGACCGACACAGTCAACGACTGTTTGACCACGACGGACAGACCCTCGCGACCGACCTGTCAATCGCGACCGACACGTCAATCGCGACTGACAGAGTCAATGACCCTTTGACCACGACTGATTGACTTTTCGTAACCCCTGTCAATCGCGACTGACCAGTCAATCGCGACTGATAGCCACGACGGACCTGTCAATCGCGATCGACACGTCGATCGCAACTGACCTGTCAATCGCGACCGACAGACTTTGCGAACACGTTAGAAGGGCAAATTGGGTCAAATTTTTAAGGCAAAAACAATGGTCTAAAATTTTGGCCAAGTGTGGGACAAACACTAGGGTGTAGCATTGCATTACGAGGGCATGACCCAAGTAACTCGAGAATTCCTGTTTGCCTGTTAATCTAGTTTAATCCTGTTTTAGCCCCAAAACCCTGAACTGGCATAACTTTCTCATACGAAATCCGTTTGCCGTGATTTTTGTTTTGTTGGAAAGCTCGCAGGGAATCAAGAATACTAGATAGGGTATTTTGAAGTTGACCATACCCAGGGGGAACAAAGTTCAGGGGTCTCTAGAGTTGTGTCCAAAAAGTCATAGTGCAAATTGGTGAAGTGTTACATGAATGGAAGTGATTGGTTCTGTCTTTTGAATTTAAGTCTTGAGCTAACAGTGGGCCTTTTACAGGTCCTTTGAGAGCAGCGAAGGGTACGCAAGGCAAGAGTAAGTGCAGGCTTGGGAATACGCGTCCTGGGCACACCAGGGCAACAACACAAGGAAAGGAACTCAAGGTTGGAAAACCCGCAACACCCTATGTCAATTCTTAGTTTAGGCTAAGTACGGGTAGTGCTAGAAGTAATTCCAGGCGACGATAGGCACGAGATAAATCAAGACTATCTAAGAAATCAAGTGCAAGTCAAGAAATAACCTGTGTGTGTGCGAACGACAACCTTAAAAGGAAAAGAACCTAACGTGAAACGACCAAACTAAAGTGCGAAATTAAACTCGAGTATTCCTAACGACGTGATATCAGACAAGAGTATAAACACAATAATCAAACATAAAAAGAACCAAGTAACCGATACAAAAGGACTCAGAAACGTGGTTGTACCTGGAAAAATTGGGTTAATCAGTTAGGCATATGAACCTTAGATCAGGACGACACCTAGTAAGAGAGAGACAAAGCCTTAGGTCTTCAGAGGCTATTGTCAATCATACTGCAAGGTCTTGGGCCCAACAGTTGAGTCACCACTCATACTACCCAAGTTCTGAGACTAATGAATCAGAGATGTCTCAAGGTATGGAGAGACCTACAGGTAGTTCAGGAGTGCCATACCTGTATAGGGTAGAAGGCCCTTACAAAACGCAGTTGGAATACCTTAGGACCAACCGATTAGGTGCTAGCATCTATGAGGACGGCCTAGGACAATCTGTGGTACAGATTAAGAATCCTGATCAATCCATTGGACTAGAGCACCCAGCTGTCAAGTTTGAAAACGGAGCTTACCTGGACAAAGAAGGAACCATATACGTAGTCACCAGTCACCCAGATAGGACGGACGAATTCGGAAATGTGATCTCAGAAGCAGATTTAGGTGACCTAGAGCAAGGAAACATGGGTGCAGAACCTAGAACCCCTCGAGGTAAATCGGTTCTCACTAGGAAATTACACCGGAATGGATTCCCCAAGACAACAAGAGCATAGATTTGCTCCTCAATCGAGAAACTGACGAAGCCTTTTGGAGGTATAAATCTGATCAGCCAACTGATATAGGAACAATCATGATCTATGAGTTTAAGGATCCTGATAGCCTAGGCAGAGTGACCTACTTAGATCACGCTTCGGAGAGGATCTTTGTGGTGACAGAAAATGATAGGCATGCTTACACTTGGAAGGGTGAATTCGTTTTCCCCCAACCAAGATCGAATGTATCCTATGGTCGCCCTGGAGCTGGAACATCCCAAGCTCATGGATTGCAAAGAGACAGAAGTAGAGATAGACCAGAAGTAAGCTTTGCGAACCCAGTGGGCAGAGAAAGGACGAGGACGGAAACAAATAGAGTAGAACCTGAGGTACTTAGAGCTCACAGAAATCAAAGAAATACGGATGAGTTCCCTCTACCCCGACCTAGAGAGCACACAAGGACATTGAGACCAACTCAGCTAGTTAAGTCCATGAAGAACTATTTCGATGGCACTGGAGATCCATACGATCATGTGGCTGAGTTTAGGCAAGTCCTGAGAGCTGAACAAGTGGAGGACCTATTCACGCAGTACAATGCCTTTGGTCTGACCCTTAGGAACACTGCCCTGACATGGTTTCAGCCACTAAATGAGAGGCAGTTAAGGAGCATAGACCAACTCCTAGAGGCTTTCATTATTGAATTCTCTAAGAGTGGCATAAGGCAGAATACCTCCTCGCTGATTCACAGCTTCAAGCAAACCCCTCAAGAAACCGTGAGACTTGCAGGAAGAAGATTTAGGCAATATTTAGAAAGGTGCCCTGTTCTGGAGCTACCTACACTAGCTAAGCAAGTGGCTTTATTCTTGGATGGATTGCTAAGTACCAAATTGAGATCTTATGTGTACTTGAAGGATCCTAGGACCATAGAAGAGTGTGTGCGCATATGCATTGACATCGAGGATAACCTAGGGGAGGAGTTAGAGCTTTCCAAGATATACAAAGACTCGGATAGTGCCTCTAACCTCTCTTCCACGCAATCCACATCAATCGAGGAACTTGCAGAGAAAGTAGCTCAGAAATTAGGTGTAACTAGCAAACAAATCCCAAGGTTTGCCCCTGTGAAAAGGTGCTATACTTGTGGTGGTGACCACATGGCAAATGTATGTCCCATTATGGCCCAACCTCAAGTTAATCCTAGTAATCAGTACTGCACCATAGAACGAAGGTACACCAATCACACCGCGCAAGATTGCCCCTACAACAAGCAAACCGTTAGGCAGACGTACCCACAGCCACACCCTCAACAAGGAAGATACTAGAACCAGTACCCACCTCAGCAGTATGCTAGGCCTCAACAAACCTACCAACCCTATCAAAACCAACAAAGGCCTCAGCCTGTGCTAGCACAACAACCCCCAGCTCCAGCTAATGTGATTCCGGTAAAGTATGCTGTTGCAGAAGAAAACCTGAATAGAGCTATAGTCCCTATAACACCATTGCTTTTTGAAAGTGACCCCAGTGACCATAGCTTTGATTCTACACATGTCGATAGTCCCCAGGCGTACTACATGCAGTCTCCAGAACATGGTGAGTCCTACTACAGTGAGGAACCGAGCGAACCCATTTGGGAGTCAGATTACACAAACGTCATGTATGCAAACCCCAACCCTAGGCCTCAACCTAGGCAAGTAAGACCTCCATTCCCAAGAGGACCGTGCTACAGATGCCAAGGAGATCACCTCATTCGTGATTGCCCCTTACCTCCACCTACACAAACCCAGTCAGTGACGATCCAAGGCTTTTGCCAAGATTGTGGAAAAGAGCATCTCTTACGAGATTGCCCAAAGAACCCCAATAATATGCCAAAAATCACGCCTATCAATGTTATTGGGTTAGTGGTAGATTCCACAGGAAGTGTCACTTCCACTGCTCCCATACAGGTAGTCACTAGAGCTCAAGCATTGCAGCAGAATCAAGGGGTAAACCAGGATAAGAACCCAGAGGCTAGTGAAACCGAGAGTATAACAAAGAAAAGGACTAGAGCGTGGAAAGATAGTCGGGAAAGAATGAAAAGACAATGGGCTAAAAAGATGAGTGAACTTGAGGAAAGCATAAGAGAAACCAAAGCCAGGATAACTGAACTCACATCTCAACCTCCCTCTCACACTATCCCACCACCACCATTCCCATCGCCATCCGACCCGCCACCTTCCAACCCACCTCATATGATTCCACCACCCCCTAGAGTAGGATCGGTATTAGCTGATCCCACTCTTGAAGATATAGACATGATGCTTAAAGCATATCAGGCCAGAATCCAAGAAGGGCCAAATGTCACAGATCATGACAAGTGTTACCCTAGAGCTGACCTAGAGATAGAAAGAACCAAGCTTTGCGCGAAAATGGTCGCATTGGCTGAGACTATGTTTGAAGCCAGTCGCCTTTTCAATTACTCGGGCTCAGCCAAGACGCAATTACACTTGGATGGACTTCTAGAGAAGTTAGAGGGCATAATTGCAAGATCTGCCAAGGAAGACGAAAATCAAGAAAGGGAGAAAGCAAGCAAAAACATGACCCATCCCCCATCAAAAGTTTATGTGGCCAATTCCACTGAACCAGACAACCCCCCCTCCCTCGAAAGAATAGAGAATCTAATGGCACAATCACAAAAGGAACCAGCCTCTCAACACAAGGGCAAAGCAAGTGAAAGAGTGAGCATTCCTGCTCAAGAAGCCTATGTGCCTAACTCTACGGAGCCGGACACATCATCTTCTATGAATCGGTTCACACCAGAATTCCTACGCGAGATTCAAGAAGACAAATGGGCTAAAGAAAGCGAAGTCCCTCCTCCCATTGAACTTGTGGATGAGGCACATGACCAATTCCCACAAGACATCCCATCCATTTATGGAGAGCAAGAAAGTACACAATCTCAAGAAAGATTAGACTTTGAGTCTAATTCTTTACAAGAACTACCCCATTTCACAGGCCCATGGGAAGCAAGGTCCACCTGCATGAGAGCACCTACAGTCATGGTAAGAAACGAAGATTCAGTCATACCTAGAAACACAGAGGTAGTGAAGAACACCAAAGTGCAGTGCAATCTCAAGTTAGAAGAGCTGCTTAAGGTTAGACCAGAAGTGTGGAAACATGTAGCCAAACAAGTACCTGAGATAGCAAAACCTCGTTCCCAGGTAGGATCACATAGGACAGTGCCAGAGATACCCTTGGATAAGATAGGAGATATGTGTGAAGGTGAAGAAGGGAACACCTATCTTCCCATTACTTACCAGGAGTACACCACCAAGGCAATTTTGGACTCAGGTGCAGGAGTTGCAATTGCCACCACTTCCCTATGGAAGCGTTGGGGCAAGCCAGCACTCAGGCCAACGAGAATGAAATTGCAGATGGCCGATGGTCATATTGAGAGACCCTTAAGATTACTAGAAGGAATAACTCTCACCACTTGTGGTGTCGAGTTTGAGCATACATTTGCCATATGTGACTTCAGCAAAAATCATGCCTATGAGATGATTTTGGGAAGACCATTCATGCGAGAGTTGCAAGTGGTACAGGACTGGGGAACCAATTCTTTGTACCTACAGCACTTGGGTGAGGTTCCGGAAAATTTTAAGAAGTATGAGATAGATGACAGGAGAGTCATGATAAGAATGCTTAAACGAGAGGCACAATCAAGAGAGGCCTATGATAACAAAGAAACCACCAAGAAAATAGTAGTGGCCCTAGAAGAAGGAGAGGAGAGATGCACGTACATAGGCCATGACCTAACAGAGGAAGAAGAGCATGCGTTAATTGCCTTGCTAAGAGAATACAGAGATGTATTCGCTTGGAGTTACAAGGATTTAAAAGGTGTTGACCCTGACATATGCTCACACACTATCTCCATGACCTCAGATGCTAAACCCTCGAAGCAAAAGCCCTATACATATAATGATAATTACGCTGCTAAGATCAAAGAAGAGATAGATAGACTGGTTGAAGCTGGATTTATCTATGAAATTGAGCACACTGAGTGGGTATCCCCCATCGTAGTGGTGCCCAAGAAGAATGGCAAGCTGCGTGTGTGCATTAACTTGAAGAAGGTTAATGCAGCCACAATTCGGGATAACTATCCACTTCCTATCACAGAGCATCTCTTAGAAAGAGTAGCAGGCAAGGAAGTGTACAGCTTCCTCGATGGATTTTCGGGCTACAATCAAGTAGCCATAGCTCCAGAAGATCAGCATAAGACAGCTTTTGCCATAGAGTGGGGCATTTTTGCCATTCGTGTAATGCCATTTGGGCTTACCAATGCACCAGCTACCTTCCAGAGATTAATGTGCCATGTATTTAAGGAGTTCCTGAGGAAGAATTTAGAGGTCTATGTTGATGACCTTTGTGCTCATTCCAACATCAGACAAACCCATATCCCTGAACTCAGACAAATATTTGACAAATGTAGAGAATATCAAGTCTGCCTGAACCCAGAAAAATGTGTTTTCATGGTCAAGCAAGGCAAGATTTTAGGGCACATAGTGTCAAAGAATGGCATATCTACTGACGAAGAGAAAGTGAGAGCTATAGCAGAGCTACCCAGGCCAAAGAATGTCAAGGAAGTACAAGCCTTCATGGGGCATTGTGGTTACTACCGCCGGTTCATTCACATGTATGCTGTCATTGCAAAGCCCATGTACGGACTTCTGACAAACTTTGAGTGGACTGAGGAATGTGAGAATTCCTTCAATGAGCTTAAACGGCGATTATGTTCAGCACCAATCTTAACCACACCAGATTGGAATAAGCCATTCCATGTTCACGTGGATGCATCCAATTATGCCATTGGATGTGTGCTTGCACAACCTACTGGTGAAGGTAACATGGATCTTCCAATTGCCTATGCCAGTAGACAATTGAATGCAGCTGAACGGAATTACACCACTACTGAGAGAGAAGGCTTAGGCATGGTATATGCAGTCAAGAAATTTAGACACTATTTGCTTGCAAATAAGTTTATATTTTTTACTAATCATCAAGCATTGCTATACCTCGTAAACAAGCCATGCAATATAGGAAGATTAGTGAGATGGTTTCTCTTGCTAATGGAATATGATTTTGAGGTTGTGGTAAGAAAAGGGAGGACTCATTTAAGAGCAGATCATCTCTCTAGGCTCACATCTGGAGAAGCCCCACAAGGAGTATCAGATGACCTTCCTGATGCTTACTTGTTTAACTTGGAAGTGGTGCCGCAGTGGGCTAAACCATTGGTACCAGTATTGACATACGGGCCTAACCATCCAGTAGTAAACACACGGAATAGAGAGGTTGTGAAAGCCCAAAAATACCACATCATGGCAGGAAGCATGTACAAGCACACAGATCAAGGAATCTTGGCTTGTTGTGTGGAAGAGGACGAGTACAATAAATGGTTGCATTTAGCACATGTAGGTGCGTTAGAGCAACACTACTCAAAGCAACAGCTTTACAGACACTAAGGAGACTCGGAGTACATTGGCCAACTATGGAAGCTGATGTCCAAAGGTTGTGCAAGGAATGCTCAATCTGCTGCACGAAACCACCTGTGGAACACGCCACTCTTTATCAAGTATCCATAGTGCCAGATTGGAGTGAACCACTAGTATCCTTCCTGAGGACGAAAACATTCCCTCCAGACATGACTCTGGCTAGGAAAAGGAGTTTAGAACAAGAAGCCCTGGATTACTCACTCATTGGTGATAATCTATATAAGCGTGGTAAAGATGGTTACCTGAGGCTATGTGTCCATGAAAGTGAATATCTTAAGATCTTGGAAACTGCTCACCAAGGTGTAGCAGGAGGGCACTTTGGACCAGATCGGGTGATCAAGGCAATACTATTTGCGGGCTTCTGGTGGCCTACCCTTCACATGGATGCACATACCTATGTGAAACGATGTGATGTCTGTCAGTGAACTCAGTATCCAATACGTAAAGATGAGATGCAACTGAAACCTATGATGGGTGGACGTGCATTCTCTAAGTGGGGAATAGACTTTGTAGGTCCTATTAATCCCCCAGCAAAGGGTTCCCATGCAGAATATATCATTGTTGCAACAGACTATCTAACTAAGTGGGTAGAGGTAAAAGCCACAACGAAGAACGATGCACAAACAACTGCTAAGTTCTTGTTTGAAAATGTGTTCACAAGATATGGGCTACCTATAGAGCTTGTAAGTGATAGAGGCACTCACTTCTTGAACGAAGTGATTGAGAATCTACTCCAAGAATTCCTGGTCATACACAAGAAGTCTGCCCCCTTTCACCCTCAAGCTAATGGACAAGCTGAGAGCACCAATAAGATCTTATGCAATGTACTGAAAAAATTAGTAAACACTAAACGCTCTGATTGGGACAAACAGCTACACCATGCTGTTTGGGCATACCGAGTCGCCTATAAAACGGAACTCCAAGCCACACCCTTTCAGATGGTATTTGGCCAAAACGCTGTACTACCCTTGGACTTCTTGATTCCTACATTGAGAGTAGCACAAGAGCACGAATGGACGGGTCATGAACTCTCCTCTAGACTTTTTGACCTTGAACGATTAGGAGAAACAAGACTGAGAGCAGCTGCAGGCATATATGCAGCTAAGAAGAGACAGAAGGCATACTTTGATGCCCATATGAAAGACAAGGGTTTAAAGGCAGGCGACTTAGTTTTAGTCTACACATTGAAACAACACGCAAGGAAGCTAGAAAAGAGAGGCTACGGACCTATTATCATCAATAGGATCTCCACGAGTGGAGCAGTACAACTAGCCACTTTAGAGGGTGATGTTCTTCCAAATTATATTAGCGGATGCAGAGTCAAGTTGTATCAGGAACCTCTCACAGAGGAAATGCTAAGTCGACTCAATACTGCTAAGAAACGCAAAGAGGAAGAAAAGCGAATTCGAGAAGAAGCTCAAGCAGAAGCCCTAGAGCGCATACGAAAGATGAAATTAAGAAGACAAGGTAGAGAGCACCCTAGGCAAGATGCATATGCAGATCCAGGATATGACGTAGCTATGTGTGAAGTTTCAGGTGTTAGCTCACATAGGATAACTGATTGACGTCCTTTCATAACCTTAGATATAGGACAAGGAAAGAGTGCAAGGACTGTAAGAGCCTTGATTGACTCAGGTGCAGCCACTAGTGCTGTTAAATTGTCTTACTGTCAAGAGTTGCAATTAACTGTCAATCTTGTGGAAGCATATCTCATAGGATTGGGAGGCGTGGAAACCCCTTGCATGGGCGAGGTGGAACTTCCCCTCTATATTCATGATGAGGCAATGACAGTTAAAGTACTAGTATGTCAAGATGAGGACCTCACGGAACCCCTTGTCTTGGGTCAAGACTGGATCTATGACCAAGCAGTCAACTTAAACCTAAGAAGTGGACTTCTTCAGGTATGGGTGAATCAGACTAGAATTACAATTGAGTTAAATAATGGAGCACTCAAGGAACTAGAAAAGACACGGACTCCTGGTCCCTCCAGGGGTACACATGAAGTTGACTATGCTATTCTTGTCCAAGGCTATGTGATGCAGAAGAATGAAGATCTCAAAAAAGGAGTCCGACCCACAATGGAACTCCCTTCTTTTCCAAAGGCCAAAAGGAGGCAGCAACTAAAGGCAGATCAATCAATGAAGACTCTCCGGGCGAGAGATCAAAAGAACGTGCGAAGCAGAACAACTCAGCCGATGAGACAAATGTGGGTACAGAAAGACGAGCTGCCGACCGTAACGAAGTCGCAACAACGGTCTCAACTTCCTATTAGTAATCAACGACTTGATGCTAATAAGAAGACTCCTAAAAACTCTGTGGAGAACGTGAAATCCATTTGGGTACCCAAGAAGTCGATGAAGGCTGACCCACAATCAAGACAAATTTGGGTGCCTAAGGCTTGCTTGCGAGCTCAACTAGTCCCACACAATTCACATCTTACACGACATAGTTCACTTGCTCAAGCAGCCGCCACCCACTCTTGTCTAATGCGCTTGGACACACTGCCGCCTAGAAACACGCACAGACTCACTCGTAAATGGGTCTCGAGGACACAACAACTCCCAGTAAAATTACTCATGCAACCCTCTCGAATCGCCACAAAACCAAGACTAAAGGCCATTCATGGTGTTTGGCAACCTAAGGCCTGTAATAAACCCCCCGACCCCAATTTGTGAATTCATCCCCACTTACTAACTGCATTAGCCTCCTAGGACTACCCAAGCATTAACTACACAAATTGTCATCGCGCACTCACTAACCACTGACTCATAACCTACCTCATGTTAATATTGTAACGGGGACAACTACGGGTTTATTCTGTCCATTACAATGTTAACACCTGGTTCTATATTCTCACAGAACCAACAAGCAAGCAGGGCCATGGCAGAAGCTGGAGGTGCCAGTTCTCAAGCCGGATCCAGTGCTCATATTGTGGACATAGAAACACTCCTCCTCGAACCCCATCTCACCGAAAGACCGCAAGAACTTCAAGCCGTGCATGTGCTCCCAATTCAGGATCCTCCTCAGGGGCACACTTCTCAAGTGGGCAAACACACTCATTGGTTCAGTGATGTTGCTGGACCATTGGGCGATGGAACCTATTTCTGGGAAGCTGAATTGGAGTTTAATGGTAAATGGGGACGTTACCACTTTTTCACGCGCGAGTTTGAGAGCTACCAAAACGCCGAAGTCATGCGATCAGTATGGACCAAAGCCGGCCTAGACAGTTATTTCAGGGCCCACTTACCAAAACCGGATTTCTTACGTTGTTCATATCTTATCAGTACCATCACGCCAAGTAGGGCCAAGGGAGGCGACAGCACCTTTTGTGTTACCCTCACTGCTGCCGGGTCATGAGCTTAAAAGATTCAAGCTGACCCTCAATCTGGTACGAGAAGCACTGGGCATGTATGGCATGCACATCCCCACGGAAAAGGAAACAATGGTTCCAGGTAGAATGAAACATAAAGACCTTAATAAGCTGAAGGATATGGTAGCAATGACACCAACCATTGCTCTTCACCTACGGACCGTCATGCAGCATTTTGCTTTCCCCGCCCAGGAAAGATTTACCATGCCCCCAAAGAAAATATGGTTCAGCTTGTATCTGGCAGAGACAGAAAGCCTTCCCATCAACGTGCCACATTGGATCATAGATCAGATTCACCTAGCCCATCAAAGGTGGAACAAGAAGCAGAAAAATGTGCTTCATGGATGTTGTGCTCTAACCAAGATAATCTACCGATGTCTGGCCTATGACGTGCCTATTCAGCGGGCACTCATATGGCCCCGGGCCCAGGAATTCCAGAGAAGGCTATCAGCGGTAGGTCCTCCATCAAAGAAGATGAGAGGGGGAGTACAATTACCCTGTGCTCAACCAAGGGGAGCCACCACTACACCAGAAATTACCCCTCCCCAGACACGACGCATTAGGCCATTCACCATCCGGCTACCAAGACCAAGTACAGATGGACCCAATCTGGTATTTCCACCCGTCCCATCAGATTTGGAATTTCCACAGGGCTTTACTCTCAACGATCTCACTGATGAAGAAGTGGCTAGACTGATCTATGACTCTAATCTCGAGACGGAAACAGAACGAGCTCAGGAACCACAACCCCATACAACAACAGCAGCCCCCACCCGACCAGAAGTGGTAGAAGTCGACGTCGAGGAACAAGAGACCGAACAAGAGGAAGAAGCCTACGAGGAACAAGAATATGACGAACTTTCAGAGCTGGCAAGTGCCCCTGCGTATTCGGCACAAATCAAAAGACTATATCGAACCATGCAACTAGTTCAAGAACAACATAAAATGTCACTGGAAGCGGGCAAGAAACTCATGAACCAGTTGCTAGCGGAGCAAGGTGTGGACGATATGTTCATTGAGTCCATAAACCTACATGTCGATGCAGTAGGATTGGATGAGGCCATTCATGAGGCAATGGCCTACATTCACAGATTTGAGAAAAGGATTCCCGCTCGTCCCATGAGGTCCGGGAAACAAATTCATATCAATGTATCAGCACCAGGAGAGACAACGCAAGCAGACGAACATCAGGAAGCACCACGGTCACCACCCTCCCCACCTCTCACTACACAACTCACTCCACCACATGACACTAGCACCACCACGTCCACTACCACCACAATCGTCATGGGAATTCCACTCTCTCCGGGAATCCAATTTGGGGGAGTCACCATGCCCACTTTCACCACTCTCTTCACTAACGTCACATCCACCCCACCCACGATCCCCATCTACACTGTCACTCAAACAGTTGACACTATGGAAACATCTCCTGCCACTACACCGCTCCCTCCCCCCATGACACCTCCATCTCCCATACCCCCTCCACCCACATCTCCGCTTGCATCCACATCATTCACAACTCCCTTTCCCGCCCCCATTCCCCCTGCATCTTCACCCCTCCCAGCATCATTTAATGTAAATAGCATATTTCTAGCATTAAATCAATGTGTATATCAAGCTTCAGAATGAGTACAGAGCTCTGGACGGCCGGTATCAACAACTGACAACACATCACCAGAACTTACAAAGGCAATTTAAAATGCTACAAGAGGAAAATGCAGATGTGAATCAACGTTATACAACGCTTGAGCAGGCTCACCAAACACTATTGGAGGCACCCCAACCATCGACAGATTCAGGCGTCAAACAACTAGAGGCCTTGCTCGAAGTATACCAGGCCGATAACTTACGAGTCCGACGTAACTTGGCGCTACTCAGGAAACATATGGCCACAGCACTCGAAGAGAACAAAAGACTCCAAAAACAAAATGAAGAGAATCTGGAAGCGGCAATGGAAGGCTCCCCCCACGAGATAGATCCAGAGAAGTTCAAAGCAATTCCCACGGAGACGATGAAAACCATTTTGGAAAGCTATGCAGATCTCCTAGAAGCCCATGATGACTTGGAAAGAGAACGTGACACACTACAGAGCAGACTTAAGGAACAGGAAGAACAACCGAAGAGTGTCCCATCAACCTCTACCTCCGACGAAGTAAAAGCCTTAACTGAGCAGGTAGCAGAATTACAAAAGAGGTTACTGACATACGAGAGGCAGCCATCTCCAGTGGTAGAACCAGAGCCAGAAGAGTTGGTCCCTATTGAGGTCGATGATTCGTACGAAGAACCGTATGTTCCTATGCCAATGCCAGGCGGGCGACAAACCTCAGAGGGACTAGACACCTTGGAAGTGGAAGCACCCGAGTGGCTTCAGACACTGGAAAGGACAGCGAACACCCACGAAGAACGGGTGGCCATTCAGATCCAATCACTAGCGAACTTAGAAGAAACTGTCATAAAGTCAGAATATTTCAGAAGCATGTCTCATCATAGATGGATCGGCACCAATAATGACCAATATGTACCATACTGCATACTTTTGGCCGATTACAACGCCGAGATTCAACGACAATGTGGCAAGCCTCCCACATTTTCTACACAATTTGGTCCAAACGATATACCGGAAAGTGCTCAGCGTGGGTCCATCCATCAACCCACCTGGAGAATCAGGCTTTTGGAAACGTATCATGAAATGGTCCGAACTTGGAATAATATGCCGTTGTTTATTAAATATAATCCTTGTTACATTCCAGTTCTTCGAAGACGCACCTGGCCTGAATTCACTATTGCCGTCAGAGACATCAAAGCCTGCGCAAAATGGTTAAATTACGTTTACCTAGCACCTCCACGAGGACCCCCCACGGTGAACTACATGATTTCTACAATCCGTCACTGGAGTATTCGGCTACGCAATAATCCAGATGTGATGGCCCAGATGTGTATGAAAATATTCGAATTAATGCTGATCACTTTCAGGACGTTTAAGAACATTAAGGACCCCCACTTCTCAGGAGCAGGCTTTGTGACAGGAAACCAGGATCTAGTGTACGATATGAGTACCACCCCGTCAATTGAAGTAATATATGCTTGGCACGCCAGAATCAAGTACCTCCCAGCCTGCTTTAAACAGACATTTGAGGAAATGTTCATCACAGGATTCTGGGAATACCACTCCGAAATCTTTATACCCAGGCCATCACATCTCCTCCAATTATTTGCTGTGGAGAGAACTATTTACTCAGAACAATTGAGGGTGCCTCATCCAGATGTTCCCGGACCTGTGAATTGGGATGATTTGCTCACAGATCTAGCACGCGGCTTGCGACTCGAAGAACACCACCTAGCCTCCGATGTCGTCCAATACTATGTTCAAAAATCCTCTAGACAAGGGTCTGTCAGGGGCGACAGACGCGAGAGTGGGGGGGGGGGGTGTTGGCAGCAGTCAGGGAACCGAAGGAGCCACAAGACGAAGAGAGTCAGAGCGAAGGGACAGCACAAGCAGACATGGCAGTCAAAGAAGATCTGGCAAGTAGGCCAATAATTTTCCTCATGAAGAAGCAAGTACGAGCATTCACGCAGATCTAGCACTAAGGCAACCTTTAATTTTTCAAAACCTTTACACCAATTAAAAGTGATTCTCATCACTAATAACCCCTGTAAATACCATGTTCACCTTTTTGTAGCTCCATTTTGTGCAAGCCAAGGAGTCCTTGAGCTTGAGGAGCTTTAGGAGTATCTACCTGCAAATTTTCATATTTCTTAGATCTCGTTTGAGCCCTCTAATAAGCCCTGGAACCTAATTTTTAACTAGGCCGGACACTAGGTCTGAACAGGGCCAAAGCTAGTCAAAAACTATAAAAGGAGCTAGAGAGCTCATTTTTGAAGGTAGATTGTAATTGAGGCGAACTTGTAAGAGCTTTTTGAAAGTAATCTAGGAACTCCATTGCTTCTCACTCTTTGTCTTGCCGTGTGTGCGCGTGTGTGTGTATGTGTGTGCATGCTTGTGTGCTTCTCACTCACGCACTTGTGCCTCCACTCGCTCGAGGTCTTCATACCATCCTCACGTCTTCCCGGATTGACATTAAAGGAGGTGCTACTCATCACTGAGCTACAGGGTGCCCCAGCATATACAAAGGAGTTGAAAAAGCTCTACGATACCATTGACAGGGTCCAACAACAACATAAGTTATCCCTTGCAGCAGGAAAGGCTATCATGCACCAAATCCTTGAGGAGGAAGGAGTTGACGAACAGTATCGTGCCACACTGGATATGATCTCTGATGCCTTAGGAGTATCTGAGGCAGTGCGGACGGCCCTGGCACAATCACGCAGAATGGAAAGGAGATACGGAAGACGTCCCCCACGAGCAGGGAAACAAATGAATGTATTAGGATCAGGACCACAAGGCACCCCCACAACCACGGGCACTGCACACACCGCTCACGACACCGAGGAAGCCCATACATCAAGTGCACCTCCATCACCTCCCTTATCACCTTCGCCCCCACACCCACCACATTCACCTCCCCTTACCAATGTAACAACCACCGTTACCGCCTCCGAGTCCACCGCCATAACTGAAGCACAAACCACCAATCAACCCACACACCCTCTCAACACCTCCAGTGTATACACCCCCACTAACACTGCAATCCTAACGGCAGCTACTGACATCCCCATTCCCCCACTCACACTTTCGGGCAGTTCACATTCACAACTGCACACAACACTGTACACATTCACCACAATCACTGCACCCACAATTCCACTATTCACAATCACTCCCACTACTGCTTCCACCACGGATTTTATGGACATATCACCCTCCACTGCACCTCTCCCTCCCCCCATACGGCCATTATCTCCCATTCCTCCACCACCCACTGCACCACTTTCCAGCACCGCATTCACACTTCCCTTCCCCTTTCCCTTCCCTTCTGCATTTAACACCCTTTCTGCATCCACCCCCATTAATAATGTATTTAATAACATGTATCAGTGCATGTCTCAGTTACAACAACACTATCAGCACCTCGATGCTCAGCATACAAGTTTGTTCAGGAGTCATGAAGCATTACAAGGAAGATTCATTGACTTAGAGCAAGAGAAGAAACAATTACAACAGCAGTTCAGCGCATTGCAAGAACAACATGCGCAATTAGTGGCAAATCCACCGCAGCCAGATGCCGAAGAAAGACAACAAATGGATGATATGCTACACTCCCAAATCACAGAGAACCTCAAGCTCCACCGCAACATGGCTCTATTACGGAAGCATATATCTGCAGCCCTGGAAGAAAATAGACGGCTTCAGACACAAAACGAAGAGAACTTGGAATTAGCCATGGACGGTTCCCCACAAGAAATTGACCCGGAGAAGTTCAAGGCCATTCCCTCGGACAACATGCAAATCATCTTGGAAACCCATGCTGATCTCCTCGAAGCCCATGCACCCTTAGAAAAGGAAAGAGACGAACTACAAAGGCAATTGGCAGCTCAACCAGCACCACCCAAAGAAGTCCCAACCACAGCTGACACAACTGACGAAGTAGCAGCGCTCAAAGCACAACTCGAAGAATTACAAAAGAAAGTGCTTGTGTATGAACGCCAACCCTCCCCCTTGGTAGAACCAGAATCTGAAGACCTAGTACCAATCGAGGTAGAGGAAACCTTTGAGGACCCGTACGTTCCGATGCCAGCACTTGGAGGCAAGCGAACAGATGAGGGCATGGACACCCTTGAAATAGAGGCTCCGGAATGGATGCAGAAATTGGAAAAGGTGGCCACAACACATGATGATAGGGTGGCAGTCCAGATAGCATCGATGTCACGCTTGGAAGAGGTGGTCATAAAATCGGACTATTTTAGGAACCTCTCTCATCACAGGTGGATCGGCACCTCTAACGACTTGTATGTTCCTTTTTGTGTCTTAATGGCGGACTATAATGCTGAGATCAAGCACCACACTTCACGGGAACCAACCTCTGCCACACAGTTCGCACCAGACGACCTCCCAGAAAGTGCCAAGCAGGGAAATATTTGCCAACCAACTTGGAGAATTTGTCTGCTTGAAACCTACCCGGAAATGAATCGCACATGGAATAACATGCCCCTGTATATCAAGTACAATCCCTGCTACTGTCCTGTTTTCCGAAGAAGGTCGTGGCGGGAATACACAAAGATGGTGCTGACAACCAAAGGATGTGAGAAGTGGCTCAACTATGTCTACTTAGCACCACCTAAAGGTCAATCTACCGTAGGGTATATGATATCGACAATTCGGCATTGGGGTGTCAGGTTCAAAAACGTACCAGATGTCATGACACAGATGTGTCTTAAAATTTTTGAACTCATGATAGTCACCTTCCGGACCTTCAAGAATGTTAAGGAACCTCACCTCTCTGCGCTCGGATTTAATGAAGGCAATCAGGATTTAGTTTATGACATGAGCACAACGCCCTCTATTAATGTTGTTTATGCATGGCATGCCCGCATAAAGTACCTACCGGCCTGCTTCAAACAAACATTTGAAGAGATGTTTGTCACCGGGTTCTGGGAATATCACTCAGAGATCTTCATTCCCAGGCCCTCACATTTATTACAATTGTTTGCAATGGAACAAGCTCTCCATTCAGACAAGTTACGTATGCCACATCCAGAGGTTCTCGGGCCGGTAGATTGGGATGCTCTACTCACGGACTTGGCCAAAGGATTGAGGATTGCCGAACATCACTTAGCGCAGGATGTCGTTGAGTACTACATCCAAAAACCCACACAACAAGGGTCTGTCAGGGATGACAGACGCGAGAGAGGGGGGGGGGGTGTTAGCAGCAGACAAGGAACTGAAGGACTGACGAGGCATGGCAGTTAGAGAAGAGAGTCAGAAGGGAGAGAAGGCACAAGCAGACAAGGGAGTCAACGACGATCTGGCAAGTAGGCCAATAATTTTCTTCATGAAAGAAGCAAGTATGAGCATTCACGCAGATCTAGCACTGAGGCAACCTTTAATTTTTCAAAACCCTTACACCAATTAAAAGTGATTCTCATCACTAACAACCCCTGTAAATACCATGTTCACCTTTTTGTGGCTCCATTTTGTGCAAGCCGAGGAGTCCTCGAGCTTGAGGAGCCTTAGAAGTAGTTGCTTACCAATTTTCGTATTTTTTAGATCTCATTTGAGCCCTCAAATAAGCCCTGGAACCTAATTTTTAACTAGGCCGGACACTAGGTCTGGACAGGGCCAAAAGCTAGTCAAAAACTATAAAAGGAGCTAGAGAGCTCATTTTTGGGGGTAGATTGTAATTGAAACGAACTTGTAAGAGCTTTTTGAAAGTAATCTAAGAACTCCATTGCTCCTCACTCTTTGTCTTGCCGTGTGTGCGCGTGTGTGTGTATGTGTGTGCATGCTTGTGTGCTTCTCACTCCCGCACTTGTGCCTCCACTTGCTCGAGGTCTTCATACCATCCTCTCGTCTTCCCGGATTGACATTAAAGGAGGTGCTACTCATCACTGAGCTACAGGCATCCATATCTAAATTGCCTAAGATTAGTCAAGAAAGATGGTCTACCCTTAGGTGGAATCATAGAATTGGAAAATTGTCTAGATTTAGGAGAGTATGAAGTCCTACAAGGAAGATAATTAAGAGCTTGAGTTTGAAACATAATTTTTGCACCCAAATGTAGGACACATAGGGTTGGGCTTCTAGGAGTTCTTTTTGTATCCATATCTAATGTGTTGGTGCAATTCAAGCCTTCACAATTTGGCTTGGATTACTTAATGAAGACAACACTTGAAGGAAGGACCATAGGAACTTATGCTTATAAGTTCTTACCATTTTACTCCTTGTAAAAGTCCAAATCACTTGTAATCTAATGGATACACCTACTTGATTAGAGTCGTGGAAAAAGTGATTGATTGATTGAGAGAATATCTCATTACTTTTTAGGTGAAAGATTCTAGGAGTTTGAATTTAAATTCAAACTTGAATTTTCAACAAAACTATATAAAAGATGTAAGGAAAAAGTCGCGTTTAGCTTAGCTCATTCTAGCTCACTTCCCGAGGCAATTATCATTGTATCTGTGTATGAGTGCTACACCTTAGCACACACCTCATTACCTCATCTAGCTATGTTTATCATGCTAATGAGATTGTACAATTATGTCAATTAATAGATATATTCACATTCATCAACTCTGTGTTCTCTGAGTTTACCACTTCAAGTCTGTCAACTTCAAAGAGGCATATCTCAGTGTCTACTGCACCAAATCAAGTGATTCAAAGCTTACTAGATTCAGCTCAAAGCATACTACAAGCATACAAAGTTTGAAGCAACTTGGTTCAGCCAATTTCGAGAAATCGCAGTCGAAGTGCTCACTGGTATTTGTCTATATATTTCCTAAAAAGTCGGGGATGTCCATAATTTTGCTAAAGTGATTTCTCTGAGTATAGTTTATCATTTTATCTCATTCCACTTGCAAATGGTAGCTTACTAAATTAATAGAATACCTCTAGAAGGAATTTTGCCAATTGTAAGTGTACTGGTCATACTGAGCATAACTCTGAGCAGGTGTCAATACCAAAATAGCAAGTTTTCTTGGATTTGTGAAGTATCAAGTAGTCTGTTTTGATTTGATCACTACATACATCATTTGCAAAGTACATATATGATCTCTTGGTATCATTTGGAAGCTAAGGGTGTCTACTAATCATATCTGGAGTCACTGAGGGCTGGTGCAAAGCAGGATTAGCAACACCTACTCAATCTTCTGAAGGATCCATCCATCTTTCCCAGCAGTGGTATCAGAGCAAACAAGATAACATGGGAGATGGTTTTCCTTCATTCATTGACAAATTGGACAGGAACAATTATCAAGCTTGGTCTTTGAGGATGAAGACCTATCTACAAGGAAGAAGTCTATTTGGATTCATCTCAGGAGATGAGGAATTGCCCTCATTCAAAGCAAGGGGTCTACCCACCAAGGAAGAACAAGAAAGGCTTAATACATGGTGTGCAAAAGATGCATTGGCAAGGTCTTATCTTCTTAACTCTATATCTGATTTCCTTTTACCTCACATCAGGAATTGTAAGACTTCCCAAGAAACTTGGGAAACCTTGTCATCATACTTTTCATCTAATACAAGGGCCAGGAAGAATCAATTGTGGATTGAATTCACAACCCTTAGGAAGCAACCAAAGCAATCAGTCTCAGAATTTGTGACCAAGATCAAGGATGTGGCAGACCAATTAGCAAGCATAGGAGAGGAGATTGAAGAGGAACAAATAGTAAGGCAAGTAACCAATGGACTAAAGGCAGATGATAAGTGGGAAAGTTTCACCACTGCATTGGATCTCTACATGGACATACATACCCTAGATCTCACAACTCTGATGGGCCAACTATTCACACATGAAGCAAAGTTCACAAAGGTTGGAGATACATCTAAAGGTAACACTCCTTCTGCCCTATATACTGATAAAAAGGTTAAAGACAAAGGTAAAGGTAAAAAGCAAGAGGATGAAGGGTCTACCTCCCAAGCCAACTATGCAGGGAGAGGTAGATCTTCAAGAGGCAGGGGCAGAGGAGGTAAGCAAGGTAGGGGGAGATCCTACAATTCATCACCATGCATTATTTGTGGATTGTCTAACCACACCACAGATGAGTGCTACAGAAATTACAAAAATCAGAGAGGAAGAGGCTATCATAGAGGTGGATACTCTCAAGGTAGAGGAAGGTTCAACCAACACCAAGGCTACAATGGCTACAACAATAACTACAACAACAATTACAACAACAACCACAATGGTAACTACCAAGGAGGATTCAGAAATAGGAAAGACTACAACAACTACACAGAGGAGCAAGATGACTCGCTATTGATCATGAAAATGACTTCCAAGTCAGGTATCAATGATGATCATCTGTTTTATATTGATTCAGGGTGTTCTAATCATGTAGCTGGCAATGTGGCACTACTCTCTGATCTTGAGGAACCCAAGGGCAAACATCAAGTACAGATAGGTGATGATACTAAGCATTCTGTAGTAAAGATTGGAAATGTAAAAACTTGTGATGGTAACGAGAACCTATTGAGCAGGGTACTTTATGTACCAACTATTACCAAAAACTTAATGAGTGTTGGTCAGATTGTGGAGAAAGGTTTGCAGGTCAGATTCACTCAACATGGAGCATATGTGGAGGACCCAAGACATGGATTCAAAAGGATAGCCAAGGGAGAAAAATCAGGTAGATTATTTACTTTTGAGCTAGAAGACACCAAAAACATTGCTTTATACAATTATAAGGATTAAACACTTTCAGAATTAGAAATATGGCACAAGAGACTAGGGCACATAGGTGAAAGGACCTTGAAGCAAATGAGCAGAGATCAATGTGTGCTTGGGATACCTAATGTATCCAAGCAACACATGATTTACAAGTGTGGTGCTTTTGAATTTGGTAAGTCTCACAGGTTACCTTATACAAGGAAAGGTTTTATGCATGAAGACTACCTAGACTTGGTGCACACATATGTTTGGGGACCTAGCAAGGATCCCTCCATTTCAGGATCAAGGTACTATGTGTCTTTCATTGATGATTATAGCAGATGGATTGTGTTACACTTTATGAAGCACAAAGATGAAGTGTTTAATTGTTTCAAAAGATACCTTGCACTAGTTGAAAATCAAACAGGAAGGAACTTGAAGAAGCTAAGGTCAGATGGAGGAGGTGAATACTTCTCAAATGAGTTTGAGGACTTCTTGCAGGAAAGAGGCATCAAAAGGGAGATAACAACAAGGTACTCACCTGAACAAAATGGGGTAGCTGAAAGAAGGAATAGACTTATAGTTGAAACAGCCAGGTCCATCCTTAATGAAAAGAAGTTGCCAAATTATCTTTGGGCAGAGAGTGTATCTACTGCCACCTATCTCATAAACAGGTTGCCATCAAAGTCACTTGATGGAATGACACCTTATGAAGCTTGGCATGGTAAGAGACCATCATTGGATCATTGCAAAATCTTTGGGTGTGTAGCATATGTGCATATTCCCTCACAGGTAAGGGGAAAACTAGACCCTAAAGCAGAAAAATGTATTTTCATTGGTTATGACTTGAATCAAAAAGGGTACAGATTCTACAACCCAACCAATAAAGGGTTCAAGGTAAGCAAAGATGTCATCTTTGATGAGAATGACTCGTGGTATGAAAATGAATGCAGGAAGGTTAGTCTACCCTATGATTTAGAAGAGGAGTTTCCAAAACTCTCAAAGGAAGAACCAATCCAGAAGGAAGACTCAAGTTCAGAAGATGATGACACAATCAATCTTGAAGAATTCAAGGCATGGAAGTCCAAAGGCAAGTTAAAGATGAAGAAGCTTGAGGATATACCAGAATCTTCAACTCAAGCAATGAGAAGATCTCAGAGAGAAAGTAAGAAGCCCATCAGATATGGGTATGATACATCTCTTGTAACTAAGCATTCAATTTATCTTGCAAAGGACTTGTTAAGTGAAGAACCAGGTTCATATGAAGAGGCAATCACCAAACCAGAATGGAAAGGAGCTATGGATGAAGAAATAGAAGCTCTCAAGGAGAGTGACACATGGGACTTGGTACCCAAGAAGGATTCTATGAAGGTGATAGGATCCAGATGGATCTACAAACTAAAGAGGAACTCTGATGGTACAATCAACAGGTACAAAGCTAGGTTGGTAGCCAAGGGTTTTGCACAAACCCAAGGTATTGATTATGAGGAGACATTTTCTCCTGTGGCTAAGATGCCAACAATCAGAGTATTGGTGAGTGTAGCTGCATCCAAGAATTGGAACATGTACCAATTAGATGTCAAGAATGCTTTCTTGAATGGATGGATATCTGAAGAAGTCTACATGTCACAACCACCTGGCTATGAAGATCCCAAGAAGGTAAATTATGTTTGTAAATTGAAGAAGGCTTTATATGGATTGAAGCAGGCACCTCGAGCATCGAATTATAGACTGACAACATACCTCCAAGACCAAGGGTTTACTATGAGCAAGGTAGATACATCATTGTTTATTAAAAGGAGCAATTCAGAGGTAATATATCTCTCTGTTTATGTTGATGACATCATCATTACAGGTAATGATGTCCAAGGAATCAGAAGTATAAAAAACCAGATGATGAAGGAGTTCAAGATCAATGATCTTGGATTATTGAAATACTTTCTAGGACTTGAATTGGTTTATACTAATTCAGGTATATATATCACTCAGAAGAAGTATGTGGAGGATATGTTAAAGAAATTTGGCTTGCAGGATGCTAAAGTCTCTAGTACCCCAATGGAAGTCAACCTAAAGCTAAGTGCTCATGAAGGGAATGAAGTCCAAGACATTACAGGATATCAAAGTATGGTAGGTAGTTTGAATTATGCTACCTTGACCAGAATTGACATAGCATATGGAGTTAGTGTGCTAAGTCAATTCATGCACAAACCAAGGGTACCTCACCTTGAGGCTGCAAAGAAGATCTTAAAGTATCTAAAGGGAACTCAGAATTGTTGGAGAAACAATCACTAATTGGACATATATTTGAAGGTCAAATCTTAGGAAGAAAACCCTATGCCTATGTGAAGGGACAAATTCACAAATGTAGCATATTTGTAAAGTTAGTTCACTTTAGTTCTAGAAGTTTTTTAAAATCACGAGAATACGAAAATCTATATAAGTTAGTTTGTATCAACTGACGCTGAGAGAGAGAGAGAATAGAGAGAAGAAGTAGAAGAAGGAGTTCATTTATACGACTGTGTATAGTCGGGATTCTCTGAGTGAGAAAGCATCTGTAAAACTTTTGAGTTTTTTATAGTTATGAGAAGAACTGAGTAAAGTTCTGTGTATGAGCCTCTCTCCATCATCTCCATGATTACCTACTGTGTGATGAGTTACAAAGATCAAGTTTTCCAAGCAACTCGATGCCTAGCATCGAATCTCTGTTGATAAGTCATATTTTCTTTTATATTTTTCATTCAGTACTGAAGTGTTTGAAAAACATGATGTTGTTGGAGCAACTCGATGCCTGGCATCGAATTCCAGTTGATAAGTCATATTCTAAGTGTGCATGAAATCACCTATAGTTTTTGTGTCCAAAAGATCAAGACTTTATGCGGGAAGTCGATGCCCGGCATCGAATCCCTGCTGAAAAGTGGCCAAAAACATCCCAAGTCGATGCCCGGCATCGAATTCTCGTTGCAAGTCGATGCTAGGCATCGAATTCTAATTTTAAACAGGCGCTCTTACTAAAACAGGCAAGTTTTCCAGTTTTGGAAGGTCATACAGGGTCATCTTGTGAGGGCCATAACTTGAGTTCTAGAGCTCCGTTTGATGTATATGATAGCTTGTTGGAAAGCTCTACTCTTCTAGTTTCAGCCTATAAAGTTTCACAGAGAAATAATATGTGAGCTAGGAGAAATTAGCAAAATACTGAAGGTATGTCATTTCGGTGACTAGAAATTTCTGTAGAAGCAAAGTTCTCACTTTAGGCTATCATTTCTCAAAGTTTGGAGTGGCAATGAGTTAATGGTGACCATAGAGGTGTTCTAGTGTCACATTAATTCATTTCTTGTGGTGTTTCATACATCAACAAGTGGTATCAGAGCAGAAAGATTCTCGAGAGCAGAAGACGACAAAGGTACGAGAAGTTTTGTAAAGTTTTCCATTAAAGTTTGAAAGGTGAAGCATTTGAAGACACAAGGCATCAAAAGATTACTTTCGAAGTATCCTCATACACAAAGAACTTCAAAAGGTATTATCCTTTATCCTTTAAGCTCACAGGTTGCAGTAGAAGGAAAGAACTATGGCAGATCATATCTCCATTGACAAACTGGACAGAGATAATTACCCCGCATGGGTAATGAGAATGGAAGCCTTACTTATGAGTAAGGATCTCATGGTATATGTAACAGGTGAAGAAGAGAAGCCAGTATTTGAAGATGAAAGCCGACCAAAGAAAGAAGAACTTGATGCTTTAAAGCATTGGCAGAAGAAGGATGCAAGTGCAAAAGCTTACATCTACAATACAATCTCTGATCATTTGCTACCACACATCAGAGGATTGGAATCATCTGAAGATATATGGAATGCATTGGAGTATCATTTCCAAAGTACTACTAAAGCACGGAAAGCAAGTCTATGGTCAGAGTTTACAACATTCAAGAAGAAGCCAAGTCAAACCATTAGTGATTATGTCACTAAGATGAAGGATCTAGCAGATAGTCTTGGATCCATAGATGAAGATGTTGAAGATCACAGATTGATTGCTCAACTACTTGCAGGTTTGAGAGGGGATGAAAGGTGAAAACCTTTTGTCTTATCAACAGAACTTTCATTAAATCATTATGTTCCAGATTTGAACCAGTTGCTTGGTTTGATGCTCACATATGAGCAAGACTTGAAGGGAGATGGAGATAAAGGTCAAAGTTCTGCAATGTACATGAAGAATAAGAAGAAAGGAGATAAAGGTAAAGCAAAGGATGAAGAGGAGTCTAATTCTCAAGCTTATTATGCAAGAGGTAAAGGCACTGGCAGAGGAAGAGCAAGAGGTTTTGTAAGAGGAAGAGGTAATCAAAATAACAACAAAAAGGCTTGCTGGATCTGTGGATTGAGTAATCATTTGGCTCATGACTGTTGGCACAACCAACAAGGATCAAACCAGAATCAAAACAACAATAGCAGAGGCCGAGGTGGAAGATATCAAAGTAATTTCCAAAGAGGTAGACAAAGTCAAAGAGGAGGCTATGGTAGAGGTGGAGGAAGAAGTTGGGGGCAGAATCAATCCTACAACACCACCTACTACAACTATGCAAATGACACACAGAATGAAAGTCATACATCATTGATGATGAATTCAATCAGCACATCAGACAAAGAAGATCTAAAGGTATTTTACATTGACTTTGGATGTTCTAATCATTTGTCAGGAAACATAGAATTGATGTCAAATTTGGAAAAAGGCATTTCTAGTCACACAGTTCAAACTGGTGATAATACAAGACATAGTGTACATTCAATTGGAAAAGTGAAATGCAAGAGTGGAGCAGATTTGCTAACCAATGTTTTGTATGTTCCTACAATACCTAAAAACTTGATTAGTGTGGGACAGATAGTTGAAAAAGGTTTTCAAGTCAGGTTTACAAATGAAGGAGTATTTGTGGAAGATCCAGAGAATGGATATAATCAGATTGTCTCTGGTACGAAAGAAGGTAGACTCTTTACTTTAAGAGTGCAAGGGAACATTGGTCAAGCTTTGCTCACACATGGTGAAGCAGTGATTACAGAACTTGATCTCTGGCATAAGAGATTAGGTCATTTCAATGAAAGAGGAATTAAAGCTATGGTTGTTAATCAGTCTGTACTAGGATTACCAAATGTGCAAAGTCAACATATGGTTTATAAATGTGAAGCATGTCAAATGGGTAAAGCACACAGGTTACCATTTCAAAAGAAAGGATTCAAACATGATGGAGTACTTGAGCTCATTCATACAGATGTATGGGGACCAACAAAAGAAGGATCTATCAGTGGCTCAAGGTATTATGTTCTTTTCATTGATGATGCTACAAGATGGATAACATTATATGTTTTGAAGGAAAGATCAGAAGTGTTTGGAGCTTGCAAGAATTTTCATGCATATGCAGAGAGAGTCACAGGTCAAAAGCTTAAAAGACTGAGGTCTGATGGAGGGGGAGAATACTTCTCCCAAGAGTTCAATGATTATCTTTGGAATGCAGGTATTAAGAGAGAAATAACTTGCAGGTATACACCACAACAAAATGGTGTAGCAGAAAGAAGGAACAGGACTTTGGTTGAGTTTGCTAGAGCTATGCTAAAGGAGAAGAAATGTCCAAATTATCTTTGGGCTGAGGCTGTAAATACAGCTACATATCTTGTGAATAGATTACCATGTGCAGCTGTGAATGGAATGACTCCATATGAAGCTTGGTGGGGTAAGAAACCAACACTAGATCATTGTAGAGTGTTTGGATCAATTGCATATGCTTATGTGCCATCACAACTTAGGCATAAACTTGAACCAAAGGCAGAAAAATATGTGATCATTGGTTATGATGAAAAGCAGATGGGTTACAGATTGTGGAATCCTCTAACCAAACAATTTATTGTTTCTAGAGATGTTACATTTGATGAACAGAAAAGTTGGTATGCAGATCAAAGTCATACAGCTGAAGAATTTGAAGAAGAGGTAAGAAGATGTGAGAAAGGAAAATCAATTGTGCAGGTGAATAGAGATGAAGACTATATGCAAGCAAGTACATCCAGAAGTGGATTAACAAGAATGAATGAAGAAGCTCCTATATTTGATGAAGAGGTGTATCCAGACACTTATGAAGAATGTGAACCAAGAAGGTCAAGCAGGACTAGAAGACAACCAAAAAGGTATTCTTATGATACTTCTTACATAACTCAGAAGAACTATGCATATATGGTCAAAGATGATGAAGAACCTCAGAACTATGATGAAGCTAAAGGTAAGAAGCAATGGGAAGAAGCAATGAAGGAAGAGTTTAATGCACTAGAGGAGAACAAGACATGGGAGCTTGTTCCTAAACCAAATGGTAAGAAAGTAATTGGAAATAAATGGGTTTATAAAGTGAAGAAGCTTGCAGATGGAAGTATAGCCAGATACAAAGCTAGATTGGTGGTGAAAGGCTATGCCCAGACCTATGGCATAGATTATGATGAGACATTCAGTCCCGTAGCTAAGATGTCAACTATAAGGACAATCATTGCTATTGCAACTTCAAAAGGATGGACTTTGAGTCAACTAGATATAAAGAATGCATTTTTGAATGGATACATATCAGATGAGGTATACATGGAACAACCTCAAGGATTTATAGATTCCAGGTATCCAAATTTTGTTTGCAGGTTGAGAAGAGCATTGTATGGATTGAAGCAAGCTCCAAGAGCTTGGAACTATAGACTGGTGAAGTATCTCAATGATCTTGGATATCAAAGTTCAAAAGCAGATTCAAGTCTACTTATCAAAATAACAGAGGAAGGTACAATCTACATTTGTATTTATGTAGATGACATTATAATCACAGGTACTTCAGATGAAGGAATCAAGGAGGTAAAGAGATTACTTGAGAAAGAGTTCAAGATCAGTGACCTAGGAAAGTTGTCATACTTTCTTGGAATGGAAGTCACTTATACAGATCATGGCATATATGTGTCACAAGAAAGGTATCTTCTGAACTTGTTGAAGAAGTTTGATATGGAAAATTGCAGAGAAGCTTCAACTCCACTTGAAGTTAATCACAAGCTCAGTAAATATGATGGTGCAGACTACAAAGATATGAGGAAGTATCAATCTCTTGTGGGTAGTTTGATTTATGCTACACTAACAAGACCTGATCTTAGTTATGCAGTGGGAGTTTTTTCACAATTCATGCATTGTCCAAAGGACCCACATTGGATTGCAGGTCAAAGAGTTCTCAGATATATCAAAGGAACTATAAAGGAAGGATTATATTATCCTTTTACATCAGATTTGAAGTTGAGAGCCTACAGTGACTCACACTGGGCAGGTAACCAAGATGACAGAAGATCAACTCATGGTTACATGATATACATTGGTGATAAGCTTGTAAGTTGGTGTTCAAAGAAACAACATACAGTAGCATTATCATCAACTGAAGCTGAGTACAAAGGACTTGTGGAATCAGCTAAGGAGGTCATATGGATGCAGACATTGTTCAAAAGCTTAGGCATTGATCAAGGTACACCTACAATACAAGGAGATAATATGAGTTCACTTTATCTTGCAGCAAATCCAGTATTTCATGCAAGGACAAAGCACATAGAAATACAGTATCATTTTCTCAAAGAAAAGGTAATGGAGAAGGAGATTGAAGTGGAGTACATTTCTACTAAAGATCAATTAGCAGACATAATGACAAAGAGCTTGGATGGTGTGAAGACTAGCAGATTCAAAAGCATGGCAGGAGTAAAAGAAAAGAAGAAGATATGAAGGAACAGAGAATGTCAATTAATGATTGAGGGGGAGCTATTGGAGAAACAATCACTAATTGGACATATATTTGAAGGTCAAATCTTAGGAAGAAAACCCTATGCCTATGTGAAGGGACAAATTCACAAATGTAGCATATTTGTAAAGTTAGTTCACTTTAGTTCTAGAAGTTTTTTAAAATCACGAGAATACGAAAATCTATATAAGTTAGTTTGTATCAACTGACGCTGAGAGAGAGAGAGAGAATAGAGAGAAGAAGTAGAAGAAGGAGTTCATTTATACGACTGTGTATAGTCGGGATTCTCTGAGTGAGAAAGCATCTGTAAAACTTCTGAGTTTTTTATAGTTATGAGAAGAACTGAGTAAAGTTCTGTGTATAAGCCTCTCTCCATCATCTCCATGATTACCTACTGTGTGATGAGTTACAAAGATCAAGTTTTCCAAGCAACTCGATGCCTGGCATCGAATCTCTGTTGATAAGTCATATTTTCTTTTATATTTTTCATTCAGTACTGAAGTGTTTGAAAAACATGATGTTGTTGGAGCAACTCGATGCCTGGCATCGAATTCCAGTTGATAAGTCATATTCTAAGTGTGCATGAAATCACCTATAGTTTTGGTGTCCAAAAGATCAAGACTTTATGCGGGAAGTCGATGCCCGGCATCGAATCCCTGCTGAAAAGTGGCCAAAAACATCCCAAGTCGATGCCCGGCATCGAATTCTCGTTGCAAGTCGATGCTAGGCATCGAATTCTAATTTTAAACAGGCGCTCTTACTAAAACAGGCAAGTTTTCCAGTTTTGGAAGGTCATACAGGGTCATCTTGTGAGGGCCATAACTTGAGTTCTAGAGCTCCGTTTGATGCATATGATAGCTTGTTGGAAAGCTCTACTCTTCTAGTTTCAGCCTATAAAGTTTCACAAAGAAATAATATGTGATCTAGGAGAAATTAGCAAAATACTGAAGGTATGTCATTTCGGTGACTAGAAATTTCTGTAGAAGCAAAGTTCTCACTTTAGGCTATCATTTCTCAAAGTTTGGAGTGGCAATGAGTTAATGGTGACCATAGAGGTGTTCTAGTGTCACATTAATTCATTTCTTGTGGTGTTTCATACATCAACAAGAATCATGGTTTGTACTTTCCTTATACATCAGATATTGATATTAAAGTGTATTCAGATGCAGATTGGGCAGGATGCAAGGATGATAGGAGGAGCACATCAGGATACTTATCTTTTGCAGGTGATAAACCTATTTCTTGGTCAGCCAAGAAACAACCAACAGTGGCATTGTCATCCACTGAAGCAGAGTATAGAGGGCTAGCCAATGCCACTCAAGAAGCTATTTGGTTAAAGCTTTTGTATACAGAGCTAGGCCTATACACTAGGCCCCCAATTATCTTTGGTGACAACACAAGCTCTCTTCACCTTGCAGCAAATCCAATATATCATGCTAGGACAAAACACATAGAGGTTCATTATCACTATGTGAGAGAGAAGTTGCTAAGCAAAGACATTCAGTTGACCTATGTGTCTACTAATATGCAATGTGCAGATATACTCACTAAAGCTTTGGATGGAAGCAAATTATACAGATTCAAATCCATGATTGGATTGCAGGATGTGATTGAAGATTGAAGATGAAGACTTAAGCCAAAGTGTTTGGCTTGAGGGGGAGCTGTTGGTGCAATTCAAGCCTTCACAATTTGGCTTGGATTACTTAATGAAGACAACACTTGAAGGAAGGACCATAGGAACTTATGCTTATAAGTTCTTACCATTTTACTCCTTGTAAAAGTCCAAATCACTTGGAATCTAATGGATACACCTACTTGATTAGAGTTGTGGAAAAAGTGGTTGATTGATTGAGAGAATATCTCATTACTCTTTAGGTGAGAGATTCTAGGAGTTTGAATTTAAATTCAAACCTGAATTTTCAACAAAACTATATAAAAGATGTAAGGAAAAAGTCGCGTTTAGCTTAGCTCATTCTAGCTCACTTCTCGAGGCAATTATCATTGTATCTGAGTGTGTATGAGTGCTACACCTTAGCAGACACCTCATTACCTCATCTAGCTATGTTTATCATGCTAATGAGATTGTACAATTATGTCAATTAATAGATATATTCACATTCATCAACTCTGTGTTCTCTGAGTGTACCACTTCAAGTCTGTCAACGTCAAAGAGGCATATCTCAGTGTCTACTGCACCAAATCAAGTGATTCAAAGCTTGGTAGATTCAGCTCAAAGCATACTACAAGCATACAAAGTTTGAAGCAACTTGGTTCAGCCAATTTTGAGAAATCGCAGTCGAAGTGCTCAGTGGTATCTGTCTGCATATTTCCTAAAAAGTTGGGGATGTCCATAATTTTGCTAAAGTGATTTCTCTGAGTATAGTTTATCATTTTATCTCATTCAACTTGCAAATGGTAGCTTACTAAACTAATAGAATACCTCTAGAAGGAATTTTGCCAATTGTAAGTGTACTGGTCATACTAAGCATAACTCTGAGCAGGTGTCAATACCAAAATAGCAAGTTTTCTTGGATTTGTGAAGTATCAAGTAGTCTGTTTTGATTTGATCACTACATACATCATTTGCAAAGTACATATATGATCTCTTGGTATCATTTGGAAGCTAAGGGTGTCTACTAATCATATCTGGAGTCACTGAGGGCTGGTGCAAAGCAGGATTAGCAACACCTACTCAATCTTCTGAAGGATCAATCCATCTTTCCCAACATAATGCACTGATGAACCATATTTGATCTTCATTGGTAGAACTCTAGGTGAGTGGTATGGAGATTCAATCAACCATTGGCTCTTGATAGGAACTTGAGATTTTGAGGGTTGTGGACATCTATTGATGTTGACTTTGTCCTTCCTTGATTGTTGGTGTGGTCTTTCCTTTTAGTGCATCCCCTTTGTAGTGGAGGCTCCATCGATACTTATAGTAGAGGAGGATACTTTTGGATAGGAAGGGAGCTCCAAGGCCTCCTTAACATTGATTGAGGGTGACACAACCACATTAACACATGAGTCATGCACACATGAGGATAATGAAGAAGAGGACCCTTTCAAGAATAAGTATAAGATGTTGCTTTGTAACCCATATGATAAGAAGAACCTTTCAAAGATAAGATCTACATCATTAAGTAGCTAATCTCACCCCAAGACAAGACGTTCTATGAGGTTATCATCAGGCATATATAGTCACACATGTGTGATGAAGATGGATGGAAACTTCCGCTTTGCCTTAGCATGGGGTTCCAATGATGACTAAGCCTACAAGGTAGGCTTCCAATGAATTCATAAAAATTCCCATCTCATGAAAACGTGAGTTTGTTATAACATTGGTAGCAACACTAGAGTCAATGGTTGCTTGGACCATCTGGGCCATAACACTAAAGCCTATAAATGATTGTCGATCCTTAATGCTAATCCGATTATGCCATTGGATTTCGCTCATTGCCATATGATAGGGTGGATTATTGGGATTGGGAAACAATCTTTTCCTTTGTAGCTTCATTCATTTTATGCATTCTAAGGCCTCTACTTGTGCCTCTTCTCTATTAAAATTTTCTTCTTCTTTACACTTCTTTGATTTTTGTATTTGTTCTAGCATCTCCTCCATCAATAGTTCTTGATATAATTTAACACAACATCTGTTGATACATCTAGGTGAAATCTCTCCTTTTCTAGTTTGTTGAGGTGTACAAACCTACTAGTGGAGATCTTATTGATTATCATAGGTCCATATCCGTGTTTTCCCAACTTGTCGGCATCTTATTTCAAGGTATACACCAACACTAACCTCAATAAAGATAGCACTTTTCTACGTTTTCTACATGTATCCATGCTTGAAGATGATCTTGATAACCCTTAAGCATCATTTCCAATTCTTTTGGAGTAGGTTGTACAAGTAATGATCTTGTTTTTGGGGCAAAAGGAGGCAAAGAAGAAAGACTTTGGACTGGTTGTTGCAAAGCTCTTTACACCTAAAACAAATTCTACCATACCAACAAACACCAATCTCAGATTTTTCGAAAGAACAAAGTCCAATTGAGAAAATTTCAAACGAGCAGGATCCGATTGAGTAGCTTCTCACATACCAAGATCCTCTAATTCTTGCCAAGTAAAATCCGATTGAGAAAGATCAGATGTAGCAAATTTTGAATAATACCACCCTCAACCTCAAATCAACATATGTAGGCCAATGTATTCTTAAGAATGTACTTAAGGTAATCTTAAATTTTGTAGAAAACATGCAACCACTGAGAAAAATGTAGAGAAATAGGCCTTCTTACTTCGATGATCACTAATGTTGCTAATCTAATTTTCAAAATTAAACATTACCTACACTAAATTAGATGACAACCAATCCATGTGTGGTGGCTTCCCTTGAAATTTCTTCAAACAAAATCCATTAATTGATTTTTCCATTCTCGTGCCAAACACATCAGCTACCAAAAACGTCCCTTGACCTAAATCTTGAACAATCTGATATCGAGTTGTATACCTCAAGGTGAGCTTTCTTGGAAGTGGCCCTAATTTAGAGTTGTACACCATTACCCAATCTCCAACATAAAATATCTTGAATTTTACATTCATATTGACCCAAGCTTGTCTCTTTCTTTGAATTACCTCAGTTATGTATGCATTAACTAAATGATCCTCCTCCAATTGAAGAAGATACTTACTCCTATGCTTGACTGATAATTCAAGAGACATTGTTTCTACTCTTACTCTCAAACTTAGTACCACAAACTCAATTAGGACTATTGCTTCTAAGCCATATACCAATCTGAATGGTTTCATTCTTGTTGTTACCTTAAAAGCTATTCTGAATGACCACAATGCTGAATCTAACAACAAGTCCCAATTCTTCTTATTGTCATGCACTATTTTTTTAAGATACATAGCAAAGTCTTATTAGTGCTTTCTACTTGATTATTTCCATGTGGATGATAGGTTGTAGCCTTTTTGTGCATAATCAAATGTGTTCTTGTTAGTTCTGAAATGACTACATTCAGAAAATGAGCTCCCTCTATCACTCACTAACTCTACTAGGCAACCAAACTTGGTCATGATATTGTGGTAGAGAAACTTTGCAACACTCACCACCTTTTTGTTCCTTAAGTGCTAACTACTTCAACCCACTTTGTGCAATAATCCATTGCTACCAAAATATATATATTCCCATGCTGATTAATAGACTTGATAGGCCCAACAAAATCCATGCCCCATTTTTGAAATGGATCCAATGGCAAAACTGGATTATCAGACATTCGATCTGAATTACATGGTTGGCCTGTTTTCTGACAAATAACACATCTTTTGGCAAACTCATGAGCATCTTTTAATATTGTAGGCAACCACAATCCCACTTGTAAAATCTTTTGATCTGTAATATCCCCTGATAAGTGTCCTCTTGCTGCTCCTAAATGTGCTTCCTGCAAAACAGCTGGTTGCTCAAAATCTAGTACACATCTTCTGATGACCTGATCCACCCCCTTTCTCTACAATGCAACTGCTATAACCAAATAAGGCCTACTTTTGAAAGAAAACTTCTTTCTCTGAGCAGGTGTAAACTATTGAGGCAATACTCCATCTCTTAGGAATGCTAACAATTGTTCATACCAAGAACCAGAGTCAGCAATTTGAGCATTAAATAACTCCACATCTATAAAATCATCATTTAATCCTACTGGTGCTTCCCCTGACTCTAATCTGCTGAAATAATCCACCATTGCATGCTCTTTACCCGGAGTATGAACAATGATAAAATCAAATTCTTGTAATAGAAGCATCCATCTGGCCAATCTGCCTATTAATAGAGGCTTCTTGATTAGCTATACCAAAGCCTGGTGGTCTACATGAAAAACCACTTTAATCCTAACAAATAATGCCTAAATTTATTAAGACCATAAAGCATTGCCAATGCTTCTCGTTCATTAACCGGATAATTCCTTTCTGTTAAAGACAACACTCTACTCGCATAATAAACTGGTCTATACCAACCTCTCTCTTTTTTTTGCATCAACACCGCTCCTATTGCTACATTCGATGCATCTACAAATATGTGAAATGGTAAAGACTAATCTAGAGGCTGCAAAATTGGTGGGACAGAAACCATCTTCTTCAATAACTGAAAACCCTTCTCTTGAGCCTCAACTCATACAAAAGAAACATCTTTCTTTGTTAAATGTGTCAAAGGTAATGAGATATTAGCCGAGCACCTCAAATGCCTACCATGCCACTTGATTTGTCCAACAAACCTCATTACTTCCTTAACATTTGTTGGAGCTTTCACTGTCCTAATGATTTCACTTTTCTTGACATCAATAGTTGTTCCTTCTTGTGAAATGACATGGCCCAATAAGATACCACTCTTCACAACAATGACACTCTTGAATGGATTCAACTCCATTCTAAATTTTCTGCATCTGTCAAAATAAGATTTCAGGTGTAGCAGGTGTTGTATCTTCTTTCCAAATACTGAAAATTCGTCCACAAAAACTTGCATAAAATCATGCAAGTAAGGCTAAAAAAAATTATGTGCCACGTAATTGAATGGAGGTGCTCCATTCTTCAATCCCAAGCTCATGATTGTAAATAAATATGCATAAAATTCTATAATCAATTCAATTTTGTGTTGATCCTCCTTAGCAACATGAATTTGATTATAGCCAGAAAATCCATCTAGAAAACTATACATTTCGTGTCTAGCTATAGCATCCTTTCATGGACAAAGGAAGCCATCCTCAACCTTGGATTTCATGTGAATCCTATATCTCATGATTGGTTCATAATTAGGAGAACCCAATGCTTTCATTGCATCCGAAATATGCCAAAACCCTAAGAACGACTATCTTCTTGCTTTATTCTGACATCCAGAGACCATGCTTTGACTTGATGACATCATCAATTCATAACCGTCCTTGGAAAACCCATATAAGGAGGGTTTGGCCACATTCATTCTCAGTCTTGCCAATACTAGTCTTGGGAGCTCAAGGAGTCGTGATCGCCAAGTAAGTACTCTCCAAGTTCCAGTTCTTGTTCTTGTCTTGTTCCTTGTTTGAGTCATGTCTAGTCTTGTATACTGAACATCTAGTCTTGTCCTCTTGTAGCCTCATAGTATGAGATCTTGTTGAGTTATTTCTTGTATCTAGTTCGTCTCCCAAAAGGGAGTTCTTGTATTCCAGATATCTTGTTTCATTCTTATCATCCCCGGTTGTGGGATCTCTTGTATCATCTCTAGTGGAGCTATTCATACCCATTAGTCCCGGGCTGTGGGATGTCTTGTATCAGTGTCATATTCTTGTATTGTTTTCCCTTTGTGGGTGTTCTTGTAATCACAAGTGTATTTCCAAAATCTTATCTACTGTAGTCAAAGAGCACAATCTAGTGCTCCCTTGACATTTTGGCAAGACTAAGTTCTATCCAAGACTAGGCATCATGGAGAACACTTATGAACAGATTATAGCATCACTTCAAAGTCTCCAACAACAAGTCGAAGTCCTAACTCATCGACAGATGCAAGTCAAGATGGGACATACAAGAACAAATTGGGAGCCTTCAGACAAATCAAGGGAGTATGCAAGTAAATCAATGACCTAGTACATCCTTCATGAGAAAACCCAAGATCTGCATGCCAGAAAAGCTCGATGAGAATCGCATGAAGTTCCGTGGATTTCTCCAGCAAGTTAAATTGTACATCCGTATGTAGCTTGGCAGCTACCCTAGTGAGGCATCCAAGGTCAGGTTTATTGGAACCTTGCTTTGTGGCCAAGCATTATCATGGTTTGCCCCAATCTTGGAGAAGAACATGGAACTACTTCAGGACTATGAGGGATTTTTTCAAGAACTCACTACCACATTTGGAGATGTAGACACAAGTCGAGTGGCAGAAACCAAACTTCCAAAGTTATGTCAAGGTAACCACCATGCCGCTACCTATGCATTTGAATTTAGGCAACTCATATGTGATCTATGGCATGAAGATTATTTCATAAGCCAATTTAGATGGGGTTTAAGAGATGATGTGAAGGATCTTTTGCTCACAATGCCAAAAATTAAAACATTGAACGAATATATCATGCAAGCTATTCAATGTGATGACCAACTTTTTGAATGGAAACAAGAAAAAAAAGTAGAAGGAAGACCTCACCAGTGGAAACCCTTCCAGCCCACTCCTAAAGATGAGTATATGCCAGAACCTATATAGATAGATGTAACTAGGTTTCAGCCTCTAACATCAGAAGAGAAAGAAAGAAGGAGGGCTAACAAGTTATGCCTTTATTGTGGAAACCCTGGACATATTGCAGTTAATTATCCGAACAAGAGAACAAACTCCATACTCGTAGCCACCCTTGGAGAGCAGGGAAACGATGAAGTCCAATTGTAAAAGAGACCATGCAGTCCGACCATGATATAAGAAAGGGTCTCATAATTCCAGCTAGACCCATAGAAACATGTCTTGCACCTATCAAGTTAATCATGCCTAAGGAGAGCCTTTCCCTTATAGCCCTAGTAGATTTAGGAGACTCCTCAGTTTCATCGATGAAGGATTGGTTAAGAAACATGGAATTCACATACTTCAAAAGAACAAACCAATAGTAGTGGAAGTAGTAGATGGACGATCTTTGGTATCTTGGAATATAACCATGGAAACCACACCATTAAGTATACACCTTGGTGACCATGAATCCCACATATGTTTCAATGTAATATCGAGCCCAATACATCTAGTTATCATTGGAATGCCCTGATTAAAGAAGCATAATCCAGACATTAATTGGGAAAAGAATAGAATCACCCATCGAGATATCCAAAAGAAACTAACATATATCGGAGCCAAAGCCTTCATACATGCAGTAAGGAAGGAACCGACATATATGATATATGCCATACCAGCTCAAGAAACCAAGAATGATTATCCAATGCAACTACCCAACCAGTACAAAGGCTTTGTGAAAAGAAGAATGCACATATCCTTCCACAACATAGACCCTATGATTGTGCCATAGAACTTCAAGAGGGAGCACAACCGCACTTTGGACCAATCTAGAGACTATCCCCAGAGGAACTTATAGAACTACGCAAGAACATTGATGAGAATCTAGCAAAGTGGTTTATCAAGCACTCAAAGTCTCTAGCAAGTGCTCCTATTTTATTTGTAAAGAAGAACAATGGGACTCTCCAGATGTAGACTATTGTGGATTGAAAAGTCACTATAAAGAATAGATACCCCCTATCACTCATATCAGAGCTCTTACAATGCCTTGGAAAAGCAAAACTCTTCACGAAGATTTACCTTTGAGGAGCTTACAATCTTGTTAGGATTAGAGAAGGAGATGAATGGAAGACAACATTTCCAACAAGGTATGGCCATTTTTAATATGTACTTATGCCATTCGGCCTTACAACTGCTCCAGCTGTCTTCCAACATATGATGGATGATATCTTTTGAGAATATTTAGATGCTTTTGTTGTAATTATACCTTGACGATATATCGATATTCTCCAAAAATGTAGAGGATCATGAATGTCATGTAAAGATAGTCCTATAGAACTAAGAGAAAAAGGATTATATGCAAAATTGGAGAAATGCTCTTTCCATAAGATAGAAGTGGAATTTTTAGGGTACATTGTATCAGATAAAGGAATTTTTATGGACCCTAAGAAGATTGAGACAATCCTTGATTGGCAACCACCTTCGTGTGTTCGAGATGTACAATGTTTTCTGGGGTTTGCCAATTTCTACAGGATATTCATCAGAGATTAATCCAAGATAGTGACCCCTCTTACCAAGCTTAAAGGGAACTCCGAATTCTCATGGACCGAAGAAGCAGAAAAAGCCTTTCAAACCTTGAAATCAGCATTCACTAATGCTCCAATTCTAGTTGATCCTGATTCCAATAAGCCCTTCTTCCTAGAGACAGATGCATCAAACTTTTCCCTAGGGGCCATTCTTTCTCAATATGGAGATGATGGACACCTACATGCAGTTGCATATCATTCAAGGAAATTCTCCCATCTAGAAATTAATTATGGAATTCATGATAAAGAACTTCTTGCCATAGTGGACACATTTGATACCTGGCATCACCATCTAGAAGGAGTAGCTCATAAAGTCACTGTGTATATAGATTATAAGAACCTAGAGTATTTTATGACCACCCGCATTCTCAATAGAAGACAATCTCAATGGAGTTACTTTCTATCCATATTCGACTTTGTCATCACATACCGTCCAGGACGTCAACAATGTCAGTGAGATGCCCTGTCCAGAAGATCTTACCTTGCGCCAAAGAAGGTTGAAGAGGCCTTTGATCAACAAGAGAGTGTATTACTCAAGCTTGAGCATCTCCAATTAGCAGCTATCTCTTCACGCCATCATGAAGATTCAGCCTTGAATCATTTGATCCATTCGAATCTACCACAAGATGAATTGTTTTGTAACATTAAGCAGAAAGCTCAAGAAGGAAAAGTCCAAGAGGTAAACCGAGGATCCAAGTACTTCAACGTCATGAAAACCTTGCAGCAGGACATTTTGGAGTGAATAAAACAATCGAACTTATATCAAGGGATATTTGGTGGCCTCAAATGTGGAAGGAAGTCAAAGAATATATCCGAACATGTGACACTTGCAATAGATCTAAGGTACCCCAACATAAATCTCATGGCCTCTTGCAACCTTTACCTATTCCAAAAAGTCCATGGGCTTCATTGTCTATGGATTTTATCACAAATCTATCAAAGTCAGATAAGTATGATGCCATTCTTGTTATTGTGGATAGATTTACAAAGATGGCACACTTCATTCCAACTACAAAGTCAATCACAGGTGCAACCATTGCTAGACTTTTTCTCAGATACATCTTTAGGCTCCATGGATTGTATGATGATATTGTCAGTGATCGAGTTCCACAATTCATATCCAGCTTTTGGAACATTCTTTGCAAGCTCCTTGGTGTTCAAGTTAAACTATCTACAACAAATCATCCACAGACTGATGGAAAATAGAACGGGTGAATCAAGTCCTAGAGCAATATCTCTGTTGCACTAGCAATTATCACCAAAATGATTGGTTTGAGGATTTATCATTTGTAGAGTTTGCCTATAACAATAGTGTTCATGCATCTACTAAGCAAACTCCCTTCTTTGCAAACTATGGACAACATCCAAGGATGGATATACAACTCTCAAATCATGTCAAGAACCTAGTTGCCGAAGACAAGGCTCAGTACTTGATGGACATTTACAAAGAACTCAAGGAAGAGATCCATAAATCTCAAGAACAATATAAGTACTATGCAGATCAACATCATGTCCAAAATCCATCATATCAAATTGGGGATAAAGTATGGTTACTCAAAAACAATTTGCGAACTTTAAGGCCTTGTGCAAAGTTAGATCATCAAAGATTTGGTGCATTTACCATCTTGGCCAAGATTCATCTAGTCACCTTCAAGCTCCAGCTACCAAGTACCATGAGAATACATCTAATTTTGCATGTATCCATGTTGGAACCATATCAGATTTCACCATTGAGGGGGGAGAGACCTAGTCCTTCACCACCTATCGAGATTGATGATCATGAAGAATTTGAAGTCGAGCATGTCCTAGATTCGAGAATATCCCAAGGAAGATTAGAGTATCGTATTCATTGGAAAGGTTATGACATCACTTATCACATACTTGGGAACCTGCAAAAAACCTTCAGAGAGCACCAATCAAGGTTCGGGAATTCCATAAGGGAAATCCAATGAAGCCGGGACCGGAGAACATGATCGCTCCTCGTGGAACTCATTGCTTGAGGGGGAGGTGATGTCATGGACAAAGGAAACCATCCTCAATCTCAGATTCCATGTGAATCCTATATCTCTTGCTTGTTTCATAATTAGGAGAAACCAATGCTTCCATTGCATTTGTAGCGTGTCAAAACCCTAAGAATGCCTATCTTCTTGCTTGATTTTGACATCCAGAGACCATGCTTCAAATTTATGATATCGTTGATGACATCATCCATTCGTAACTGCCCTTCAACTGCCCTTAGAAAACGTATATAAGGAGGACTTGGCCACATTCATTCTCACTCTTTCCAATACCACTCTTTGGAGCTCAAGAAGTTGTGACCGCCAAGTAAGTACTCTCCAACTTCTAGTTCCTATTCTTGTCTTGTTCCTTGTTCGAGTCCTGTCTAGTCTTGTATCCTAGACATCTATTCTTGTCCTCTTGTAGCCTTGTAGTACTAGATCTTGTTGAGTTATTTCTTGTATCTAGTTCATCTCCTAGAAGGGAGTTCTTGTAATCCAGTATCTTGTTTCATACTTACCATCTCTGGTTGTGGGATCTCCTGTATCATCTCTAGTCGAGTTATTCATACCCATCAATCCTGGGTTGTGGGACATCTTGTATCACTCACATATTCTTGTATTGTTTTCCCTTCATGGGTGCCCTTGTAATCAGAAGTTTATTTCCAAAATCTTGTTTACTATAGTCAGAGAGCACAATCTAGTGCTCCCCTGACACATCCAACACTGCATTGAAGTATTTTGATGGTGATGCACTACAGTGTACTCTCCTTCTCGAGAGCTCCAAGAGGATATCCTCAGAGTAGAAATTTGAGCTCCTATGGTTGCACATGGCACTCCACACAAAGGCTAAAGAATACGTAGAAAAACATATTTCACAGGGAGCACGAAATACACTTCTTAGGTTTCACAAATGTGGTCGAACTTACAATCTGTGACTGACCAAGCCACTATATGTTTTATTAAAGAACATACACAAAGAAGTGTGTGGTGGCCATTTGGCCTTTGACATGGTCACTAACGGTAACAGTCTTCCACTAAAGGCCAATATGGCCAAAGTAACTATGGGAGAAAAATAAAGAATGATACATAATACATGAGTGTAAGTATACAAACTATACCTCCCATATGATGGGAATGTTACAGAGTATACAAGTGAATATGTAAGATCATGGATCAAGTAACCCCCATCAAGTGACAACAGTGTTGAAAACTATCTTGTGGTAGAGCTTTACTCAAAGCATCTTTAGCATTAACTTGAATGTGAACCTTCTCAAGAATAATGTGCTCGGTGGCTAAGCAATCTCTAATGAAGTGATACCTCACCTCAATGTGCTTGGTCTTTGCATGATAGAGTAGATTTTTGGCAAAAGCAATGGCACTCTAACTATCATTGAGCAAACAAGGTACATGCTGAGGTAAACCCATATCACAAGCAAGATGAGAAAGCCATAATGCTTCCTTACATGCCTCACTTGCTACAACATACCTCCTTTTGTGGTGGAAAGAGCTGTACATTCTTGAAGACGAGATCTCTAAGTGTGAGCACATCCAGCAAAATGAAAAATGTACCCTAATGTAGACTTACGATTATCTACACAACCAGCATAGTCAGAATTGTTGGAGCAAGACAATAAAAATTGATGATTATATGAAGCTTAGGAGTGAAGACTTGAAGAACAGATTGAAGCCTAAGAGCATGAAGTGAAGTAGAGGTTCAAAAAGAGATGGTTTATATACACATGTATATTAGCTTTGTAAATACTTCAAGTAATGCCGAATCCACACTCATATGTATATATACCCTTGTATATAGTCATGATATACATGAGAGATTAAGAACAGAAGAGATTGAGAGGATTTGATCATAAGTTGAATGAGTATCATCCATCAGATGTAAGATGAGTTGAATAGAAGACGTTTTTTGAGAATTGCACATCAATCTTTTCCCCATTTCTCCTTCTATAATTGATCATTTTAGGAATCCTTTTGTAGGTGTCTAATTCAATAGTTAATGCATCTATGGTCAAGAGTTGAGGGCCTAATTGTAATCAGGCTGAGAGAATTGTAAGTAGGAACATTTGTATGTGAAAAAGTGATAAGTGTCTTCTAAAACAAGTGCAATCTCCATGATCAAAGAACTGTTCAGATCTCAGTGCATAGTGTAAATTTTCACACAAATGAGGAGTCAAAATCTAGGTTGGAAGGTAAGCCATCTATTTCTAAAATCATTTCATTAAACTTTATGAGAACCAATTGTTTAAAGTTGCATATGTCAAAGTCACCTGTAGAAAGTGCTTGTTTCAAACACCTATTTACTAATTGAAGTAAATCTAAAGTTTTCTAGGTTCTTTTGGAGAACTTTGACTTGGAGTATTTGCATAAACTATAGAAGATTGTTGTGTCAAATTTTCATAGAAGACTTTAATCATTTCATGAGTCAATAAGTGAATTTTGTGAGGCAGACTTTTTTGAGTGAAGCTAGTTTTCATAGAGAAGCTGAGTATTCATATTTTGGTAAAAGATTTCAAAATTGGTGAAAGTTTTGAGCTATACTTGGCATAGAGGTGTTCTAAACTTAAGTGTAGCTTATCTTTTGGAGATTAATTATCTCCATCAGTGGTATTAGAGCAGAAATAATCAGATTTGAAGAAAAAGAAGACTCTGACTACTACAGACACACAAAATTCAACATTTGAAGATTCAAAAGGACAAAATGTTAAGGAAACGCTAAATGGAGACACATGAGAGCAATCAGAAGGATCAAAAGGAGTAAATTTCAAAGCTAAGGTACATTCATTACTCATAAGGCTGAAGAATTGATAGTATAGGTGAAGAAAGGATGGGAAATAGTCTCCAAATTGAGAAGTTGGATAGAGAGAACTCTCTAGCTTGGTCTATGAGGATAGAAGCTCACCTTATGAGAAAAGATATGATGAGATACATCAGAGGAGAAGAACAAAAGCCAGAGTTTAAAGATCCTTGTGTTCCTACTAGGGAGGAGTTGTAGGTTTAAAGATTTGGATGAAGAAGGATGCTCACACAAGGAGCATTATCTACATGGCAGTAAATGATTACTTGCTTCCTCATATCAGAGGACTTGAAAGTGCAAGTGATATATGGAGTTCTTTGGAGGAGCATTTTTAGAATACAACCAAGTCAAGGAAAGAATCACTTCTCAACAGAACTTTCACTAGATCATTTCACTCTTGATTTGAATCAATTGTTAGGACATATGCTAACTTTTGAGAATGATATAAAAAGGAGATGTTGATAAGAGTGTAGGTCATGCAATGCATTCTAAAGACAAGAAAAAAGCTATCAAAGGAAATCAACAAGCAGTTGAAGATGAAGGTACTCCAAGCCAAGCAAACTTTCTAAGAGGAAGAGGAAGTGGCAAGAGTAAAGGAAGAGGCAGAAATAACAAAGATAATGTCAAAGCTTGTTGGATATGTGGTAAGATCAATCATCTATCTCATGAATGTTGGCATATTAATCAAAGCAATGGTCACTTTAATCAGAATTTTAACCAACAAGGAAGAGGTGAAAGAAATCAAGGAGGAAATTACAGAGGTAGAGGTGGTAGGAGTTTCTTTGCATGAAATGGAGGAAGAAACTTCCAAAACCAATCTTATAATAACACCTACTACAATTATGCATCAGATCAAAAAGAAGATTCAACTCTTATTATGAATGCAACATGTGAAGCTTCAAATGAAGACTTAAGGGTATTTTATATTGACTTAGGGTGTAGCAATCACCTGAGTGGAAACATTGCTTTCATGACTGATTTGGATCATAAGGAAATCAATCATACAGTTCAAACATGTGACAATACAAAGCACAAGGTGAAGTCAATTGAACAATTAAAGCCAAAGATGGAAGTACTCTCTTGATTAAGGTTTTATATGTTCTTACAATTCCAAAGAATTTGATTAGTGTAGGACAAATTGTGGAAAAAGGATATGAGGTGAGGTTCTCTAATGATGGAGTTAATTTTGAAGACCCTAGTCAAAGATATAAGCAAATTTTTATAGGAAAGAAGGAAGGATCCTCACATTGAGGGTACAAGGTAATGTTGGACATGCCATGTTTACATATGGAGAGCAAAAGGTGTCTGAGTTGGATCTTTGGCATAAGAGGCTTGGACACTTCAATGAAAGAGGTATCAAAGAGATTATTAATATTGGTTCAGTACTTGGATTACCTAATGTTGCACGTCAACACATGACATATAGATGTGAAGCATGTCAATTAGGTAAGGCTCATAAGTGTGAAGAGGTGGATTTGTAGTTGAAGAAGATGAAGTGGTGCTGCAAAAAATTTGCACTACACCAACCAAATGGAATCTAGAGATATTTGGTGGGCCCTTTTAGCTTTCCAAAGGATGTATTAGACACCCTATGTACCTTGGAAGATCACTCTCAAAAAGTTGAATCAAAACAGATAAGTTGGAGTAGATTCAAGAGCAAAAAACTTGCTATTTATGTTCATACACCTGTCCAAAGTTTTGAACAATTCTCTGGCCACAACAGCAATTAACTTAATTTTTCTTTCGGGAAACTCTTACTCCTTTAGTAAGCTAACAATCAAGATTTATTTCAACAAAAATGGACTACACAAGGAGAATGATTTTTAGCAAGTGGTAGCATGACCCCGATTTTCTCGAGCTGAATAGTACTCAAAACTGTGAGCAGAAAAATGACAATATCCCAATATTCAAGAATCCAATGCTTACGCAATTTTGTAAGCATATACTAGACAATATGAAGACTCTAAGAAGCTTTGAATCATGGAAAATGTTGAAGTGCACATTGAGAAAAAATGCTAACAAAATGATTGATCTCAAAGAGTGCTGACAAAGAAGTTGAAAATGAGGTGACATAGTTGACTTCAAATGATCATATCTGATTGGAACATCCAATTGCAATGAACCTTTGTGACCATATAGTAGAATTGAAGAGCTAACTTTGCCAAGTTAAATCTCTAAAATTGATGCATCAAAGTTAGAGAAATCCTCTCTGCAATCTATCTAAGAAAACTGAGAGATATGGCAGTGAATAGTACACTTCACAAAAGCAAGAAAATATGAACTCAAATGATCATGAAAATCAAAGTATATTGATTGTAAAATACAATGGAGTTACTGACACATATGTGTGCCTTGAAAACACACCTTGATATGGCATAAAGCTCAGCTCATGGAGGTCTTTTGCCACGACTAAAAGTGCCATGTATTTATAGTTGATCTTGGGAGCCTAACTTCCTACAATCACTCTCCAATCTATTAGTGATTGATTTGATTCTCCAACTACCTTCAATCACAAATTCGTGGTTTTTCTTTCCCTTTTTGATCAAGTGAACTCAACCACTTTAGATGCTTTCACTTTTACATCAAGTAGAGACTTCAAAAGTTACAAGAGGTAGTTCACAAGTGAACTTTACATTGTCTTCACTTTTAGGCTTCTTCTATCACTTTGTGAGACTCAAGCCAATACTTAGGCTTGTCATAGACTTGTTCTAATAGCTCCCCCTCAAGCCAAGTATGCTTGAGGTCTTCAATCTTCCAAGATTACCTGCAAACCAATCATGGCTTTGAATTTTCAAAGCTTTGTACCATAAAATGCTTTGGTTAGAATATCTACACATTTATGATGATTGGACACATGTGATATTTGAATTTCTTTGCTCACAATCTTCTCTCTTACATAGTGAAATGAACTTCAATATGTTTAGTCCTTGCATGAAAAATTGGATTAGCAACTAAGTGAATAGAGCTCATATTGTCACCAAACACATTTGGAGTTCCAATCTCCAAACCAAGATCTGTGAATAGTGTCTTCATCCACATAGCTTCTTGAGTAGCTATGGCAAGGCCTTTGTATTCAAATTCAGTAGAAGAGAGAGCAACTATGGGTTGCTTCTTGGATGACCATGAAACAAGTTTTGAACTTGCAAAGGTAATATAGCATGAGGTGCTCTTTTTGTCTTCCTTGGAGCCAGCCCAATTTGCATTAGAAAACAATTTCAAACATAAATCAGATAGATAAGGGTAATATAACTGTTGGAGCAAAGCAATCACAAATTGATTATTACAAAGAGCTTGAAGCAAGTCAATGATCAGGTTGAAGTTCAAGAAGTTATTTGAGAAAGTGAAGAGATTTCAGAATGATAGCTTGTATACATATGTACATTACAGGTGGAAATTCTTGTACTATGAATATAGGTAATCCTTAGGATGATAAGGAGTAATGTAATAGATGTTGAATAAGTCTAGAATCATATGTATATAAGTCAATGATGTAAAGAAATGCATGTGAGAGTCATTAGATGACAAGTGTCATAGAGATAGATGTGAAGAGAGTCATGTTTAGAAAATAGCGACGCGTATTTCGTAGATTTCTCTAAGTCTGATCATGTGGATCAGAAATCCTTTTGTACAGATATAAACTAGAAGCTAATGAAGCTATGTTCAAAGTTTCATGGTCTAATTCCTTTCATGCTGTGAGTATGATCAATAGGAACATGTGTATGTAATGTGTGCAAGTAGATCTCTCGAGTCATGCATTTTTTTGTGTCAATGTTTTGCTTAGATCTCAGTGTTCAGTGTAATTTTTTTGATGAGCAAGCATTTAAAATTTAAGTTAGAAGGTAAGGAAGCTATGGCTAAAAGCATTTAGCAAAACACGATCTGCGCTGTGAGAAATCAACCTTAGAAGTTACCTATGTCAAAGTCACTTATTCAGGAAGACAGTTTCTGATATACTTTTGATCTTATTAAAGTTTTAATGATTCTTCTGAAGGACCAATGGTTGATATGATTGTGCAAAGGTAGTGTGAAGATATGTGCATCATTGGTTTGAAGAAATCTAAAGATATGTGCTAGTAATGAAGTCAATTAGTGAAGTAGACTATTGAAGAATGAAGATTTTCACTCAAAGAAGTGATAGTTGAAAGTTTTGGTAAATGAAGATAACCTTTGTGTAAAGTTTGGTCCATAACTGATATAGAGGTGATCTTAAATCAGTATAGATCAAACTATTGGAGATTTAGAGGTCCCCAACAGTGGTATCAGAGCTAAAGGTGCAATACAAGTGAAGTAAAGGCATTGGAAGTCCCGATTGTTGCAGATATTGAAGTTCCTTCTAATTGAAGGTGGACAAGGTCAAATTCTTGCAAAAAACCTGAGGAACTGTAAAGTAAGAGTTCAAAGGATCAAGAAGGATTAAAGC